>JACEFO010002694.1:600000-798998 GCA_015342445.1 Digitaria exilis
GCACACAACAACACCCAGAATGAGTTAGCACAAACTAGAGATGAGCTTGAGGAGGTACATGGTACCTTGGAGCATGCAAATGCTATGCTTGCCGCCCATGACGCTCAGCACCTTCTTGAGCAAGAAGGAGGGAATGGTGAAGGAGAGGCCCCCGATTCCGACATGGACACCGAGGATGACATGCCGCCCCTTCCAGCTCCACCTTCACCTATGGGCAGCGAGGCTACCGCTAACAACTTGGATGATTTTTAGAGTGGTAGTAGCAAGTTTACTCCTCCGCTAGGCCTAGATTTTGGCTTCATGTTATAATAGGCTAGATGGAGTTGAGCTCCTCCTATTTGGTGGCAATGTAAATTAATGGTGTGGTTGTGGTGTAAAACTTGATGATGTTGTTACAGCTGTGTTGAAAACATTCTGCAGCTGACCTTGTTTTAATTATTGATGGGTTTTCCATTCATTTCTGGGCTGTGATGTGAACTACAAAGTTGTTTGGAAATTGTCAAACAAAATGATCACCAAATTGCAACCCCATTGGTTAAGCGAAATAAAAATGGCAACCAAAACACTATAGCTCGGCCTGCTGAAAAACAGCAAATGCAGAGAGCTAAAGATTGAATTTTTCGGCTTAGTTCCAGTCCGAATTTAATTCCGAGCCCAACATGAAAGTTGTAGAGCATAAAATTTCCGAGCTACTGACCGAATGGAAGCATTTGATTTGTTTCCTGTTGGGAGATATGATTTTTCTCCCGAACTGCGTGCTGATTGTCATTCTGCGCAGTACACTTAATATATTGTCACGTTCTATCTTGTCATTCATTATGCAAGCTTATGGAATGTGGCTAATATAAGTCCCTACTGCAGATGGCAATCACCCGCAGCGGTCACGACGCTAGTGGCTCCAACGCTAACCAGCAGGGGCCAGAGGGGCAGCAACAGCCACCGCCACCTCCTCCACCGCAGCAACCTCCGACGTGGCAGCAGCTGTATGCCACGCAAACGGAGATTCTCCGGAACCTGCAGCATCAGCAGCAGATGATGCAACAGTAGATGCTTCAGCAGGGAGGTCAACGGGCCCCTCAGCCTCAGGTGGCCAGATATGAGGATTTTCTGGCAGCGCACCCACCGATTTTCTCACGAGCTGATGAGCCCTTGGAGGCCGACACCTGGATTCGAGCTATCGAGTCCAAGTTTACCATCCTGGCGACGCCTTGCACTTCCAGCCGCAAGGTAGTGTTCGCGGCGCAACAGCTCCGCGGCCCAGCTCTCCTTTGGTGGGAGAACTACCTGGCCCTGCAGCAGGAGGGTCATGTAGTTGAGTGGGATGGGTTCAAGGCTGCATTCAAGGCTCATCACATTCCGGCCGGTCTAGTAGAGCGAAAGCTGAATGAGTTTTTGGCGCTGACCCAGGGTACCCGCACAGTGCTCCAGTACTCCCAGGCCTTCAATGGTCTGTGCCCTTATGCGGGTCATCACGCCGACTCCGACGAGAAGAAGCTAGAGAGGTTCCGACGTGGCCTTAACACTAAGTTGAAGGCACAGTTGGCCACCACCCGTGCTGCCACGTACGGCGATCTCGTGAACCTTGCCATCACCCAGGAAGACGCCAATGTGGTGCACAAGGCGGAGAAGAAGAGGAAGACTCCCGCTGGACCGTCGAGCGCGCAGCCGCAGAGGTTCCGCTTGGTTCCCCCGGCTGCACCGCAGGGACAGTCCAGGGCACCTCAGGGAGGTGGATGGGTTGCTAGGCCGCCACAGCCTAACGCGCCTCGTTTCCCTCCACCGCCGCAGCAGCAGCAAGCACCAAGGCAAAATGCACAGCAGCCAGCTCGCCCTGGAGCCGGCTATCAGTGCTTCAAGTGTGGAAGCAAAGATCATTTTATCAAGGATTGCCCGCAGAACAAGCAGCAAAACCAGCGCCCGGGAAATCAGCAAGGCAAGGGCAAGCAGCAGCAGCGTGTGCAAGTTCGGCAAGGACGGCTCAACTACACCACCTTGGCCGACTTACCCGAGGGAGCCCCAGACATGACTGGTACCTTCCCTATCTGCACTCAACCTGCTGTGATGTTGTTTGATTCCGGGGCAACACATAGTTTTATAAGCACAAGGTTTCATGTGAAATGCGGATTAAAATCTTACCATACCAAATCATCATACGTGATATCAACTGCGGGAGGTAAAATTGCATCCAACCAAGTCACCCACAAGGTTCCAATCAGGCTGGGAAGTAAAACATTTCCTACTGATTTGATTCTGCTTGGAATGGAAGGAATTGACATTGTGTTAGGAGCCAATTGGATGACTCAACATAAGGTTGTCCTAGATGTTGCGGAACAAGTTGTTGAGATAAACTCGCCTACGCAGGGCCCGAGTGTGCTATATCTGCCACAACGGACTCGCGTCGATGCGTGTGCTTACACAATGGTAGAAACCCAACTAAAGGACATTCCGGTGGTATGTGAGTATGCCGATGTATTTCCGGATGACTTACCTGGGATGCCGCCGGATAGAGACATTGAATTCGTGATTGAACTTCAACCTGGCACAGCACCTATATCAAAGAGACCATATAGAATGCCGCCCAATGAATTGGCTGAATTGAAAATTCAACTCCAAGAATTGCTAGATAAGGGTTTTATTCGTCCAAGTGTTTCACCTTGGGGATGTCCCGCTATCTTTGTGAAAAAGAAGGACCATTCCTTGAGGTTGTGTATTGATTACCGGTCTCTCAATGCGGTAACTATTAAGAACAAGTACCCACTCCCCCGTATTGACATCTTGTTTGACCAACTAGCTGGCGCCAGAGTGTTCTCCAAGATTGACCTTCGCTCTGGCTATCACCAAATTAAAATCAGGCCATGTGACATTCCAAAGACTGCCTTTTCCACACGATATGGACTTTATGAATTCCTGGTTATGTCCTTTGGGCTCACGAATGCCCCAGCCTATTTCATGTACCTCATGAATTCGGTCTTCATGTCTGAACTAGACAAGTTTGTGGTGGTTTTCATTGATGACATTCTTATATATTCTAAGAATGAGGAAGAGCATGCCGAGCACCTTCGCATTGTTCTTCAGAGATTGAGAGATCACCAGCTCTATGCCAAGTTCTCCAAGTGTGAATTCTGACTTGAGAGCGTGAAGTTTTTAGGTCACACGGTTTCCAAGGATGGTATATCCGTGGATCCAACCAAAGTGCAAGAGGTGCTAGATTGGCAACCACCTACCTCTGTCCACGAGATTCGGAGTTTTCTGGGTTTAGCCGGTTATTACCGTCGTTTTATTCCGGATTTCTCTCGGATAGCAAAGCCCATGACCGAACTCTTGAAGAAGGGAGTTAAATTTGAGTGGAATGACAAATGTGAGGAAGCCTTCCACACCTTGCGAAGACATTTAACTTCAGCCCCAGTTTTGGCTCAGCCCGATTGCACCAAGCCTTATGATGTCTATTGCGATGCATCAGGCACCGGTCTTGGCTGTGTTCTCATGCAAGAAAACCGAGTGATTGCTTATGCTTCTCGAGCACTTCGGCCTCATGAGCAAAACTACTCCACGCATGATCTTGAGTTAGCAGCGGTTATTCATGCTCTCAAGATGTGGAGACACTATTTGATGGGTGTTCCCTGCAACATATACACAGACCACAAGAGCCTCAAATATGTTTTCACTCAGGCACATTTGAATATGAGGCAGCGAAGATGGTTGGAGTTAGCAAAGGACTATGACCTTAGTGTGCATTATCACCCCGGGAAGGCTAATGTAGTTGCGGATGCGCTAAGCCGCAAGGCTCGTTGTCATTGTCTTTCCGTGGAGTCCTATGCCGACACCCTGTGTCACGAAATGGCAAAGCTCAATTTAGAGATTGTTCCACACGGGTACTTCAACCATATTGCAGTGGAACCAACCTTGCACGATCAGATTGTTATAGCCCAATTAAATGACGCGAGCATTAAAATCCTTAGAAGGAAATTGTCTAAGGAGAAGGTAAAAGAGAAATACAAGTGTTTCCGATTGGATGGGCAGGGAGTGATGTGGTTTGGGCCTCGCCTCGTGGTGCCCAAAAACACGGAACTCCGGAGGAAGATTATGGATGAGGCACATCTCTCTAAATTTTCTATCCATCCCGGCAGCACCAAAATGTACCAAGATTTGAAACAAAACTTTTGGTGGACTCGAATGAAGCGAGAAATTGCCACGTATGTGTCGGAATGTGACACATGCCAGCGGGTTAAGGCCAGCCACTTGAAGGTAGCAGGCACGCTTCAACCTCTACCTATTCCCTCATGGAAGTGGGAAGATATAAGTATGGATTTTATTGTTGGACTTCCCCGGACCCCTCAGGGGCACGATTCTATTTGGGTGATTGTGGATCGCCTTACCAAGACCGCGCATTTCATTCCAGTCAATACCACTTATGCTGCTAAGAGGTACGCAGAAATTTATTTGGAGCGGATCGTTTGCCTACATGGGGTACCCAAGACGATAATTTCAGATCGTGGTGCTCCGTTCGTAGCCCGCTTTTGGGAGCAATTGCAATTGTCCCTAGGCACCAAACTGATCCGTAGTTCGGCATATCACCCACAGACCGATGGGCAGACGGAAAGGGTAAATCAAATACTTGAGGATATGCTTCGAGCTTGTGTTATCCATTATGGGAAGAATTGGGAGAAATGTTTGTCTCTGGCTGAATTCTCCTATAACAACAGCTACCAAGCGAGCCTTAAAATGGCACCTTTCGAAGCCTTATATGGTAGAAGATGTCGGACCCCGTTGTGTTGGTCCCAGGCAGGCGAGAGGTACACTTATGGCCCTGACCTTGTGATGGAAGCAGAAGAAAAGGTTAGGATCATTCGGGAGAATTTAAAGACCGCCCAGTCACGGCAAAAGAGCTACTTCGATCAGCGGCGGAAGCCACTTCAGTTCGAAGTTGGTGATCACGTGTATCTTAAAGTTTCCCCGACCAAGGGTGTACAAAGATTTGGACTCAAAGGAAAGCTTGCACCTCGCTTTATCGGCCCGTATGAAGTTACTCAGCAATGTGGGCCGGTAGCTTATCAAGTGAAGCTTCCCGAGAAACTTTCAGCGGTACACAATGTATTTCATGTTTCTCAACTCAAGAGGTGTCTTCGTGTTCCGACCGAGGTTGTTGAACAAGAGGAACTCTCGGTTGAACCGGATCTCTCTTATGATGAGCATCCCGTTAAGATCCTCGACGAGAAAGAGCGACAAACACGAAGGAAGGGAGTTAAAATGTACAAAGTTCAGTGGAGTCATCACTCCGAAGATGAAGCCACGTGGGAAACCGAGGACTATCTTAGGAAGAATTTCTCCGACATACTTTCATAAGCCGAGGTATTTCTTTTCCCCTCTCTATCTCTAGGTTTAATCGAATCTCGGGACGAGATTCCTCTTAAGGGGGGTAGGTTGTGACATCTCTGATGTCAAAAGAATTAAAAAGTGCAATTAAAATCAATGCAACAGGGAATTGGGTTGAAATTCAAAAATTCGTCAAAACTTCAATTATAATTCAAAAACAAGGGTTGTTTGGAGACCCAACTGAAATCTCAAGACTTGGGTGCTGAACTTAAAAATCTCGGACCAAAAGAGTAGTTGTCATCACCTACAGCCCTTAGCGACAACCTCGCCACGGCGTTCGTTCCGCTCGATAACCCTCGAGCGGGGATGTCCGTGACGATCGAGCCTAGTCAGTATTGTCCATGACGATCGAGCTATGTCCGTGACGATCGAGCTATGTCCGTCACGATCGAGCCTAGCCAGTAGTTTCCGTCACGATTCGAGGCCGCATGATAGGACCCTCGAGGCCCCGACGTTCCGGCACGCTCGAGGCTCCGCAGCCAAGCTCGAGGGGGCACTTACCCTCGAGCGACGTTCCGTCACCCTCGAGGCTCCGCAGCCAAGCTCGAGCACTTACCCTCGAGCGACGTTCCGTCACCCTCGAGGCTCCGCAGCCAAGCTCGAGCACTTACCCTCGAGCGACGTTCCGTCACGCTCGAGGCTCCGCAGCCAAGCTCGAGGGGGCACTTACCCTCGAGCGACGTTCCGTCACGCTCGAGGCTTCGCAGCCAAGCTCGAGGGGGGCACTCACCCTCGAGTGGCGTTTCCGACCATTCGAGGCTCGGCAAGCTCGAGCTTGCGGTTCAAGCTCGAAGCGCCGTAGCGCCTGGTCGAAGTGCCTAATCCAAGCTCGAAAGTTGTGTCCCACACCTCAGACCCCAACTTTTAATTTTACCCGTTTCGAAGTTCAGTTCGAATTTTTGGAGAAAATTCGAATTTGGAAATCGGAGCTCCACGGGCATGCTACAGTGCCCCTGGCGCGCGCTGCGCTGGCCGGAGCTCGGCCGCCATGTGGCCGGCGAGCGGCGCAGGCGGCGCTGAGCTGGCCAAGCCGCGGCGGACGCCGGCGCTTGTCGCCTAGCTCTTGTCCGGCCACTCCCGAGCCATCACTTCGCCGCTGTCGCCTCGCCTCGCCTCGCGCCGCGGAGCGCCATCATACGGTCGCGCGCCGCCGTGGCCGCACGCGCGCTCGCGCCGCGCCGAGCGCACTGCAGGCGGTAGAGTCCATTCGCGTCACGACAAAGCCTCTGCTGAGGATCTCCACTTCATCACGCGATGATCTTTGACGCCCAACCGCGCGTGTGCGCTCTGTTCGAGCTCGCGCGCCATCAATGGCGACCGCGACAGCCACCCACGCGCTCGCACGCTCCCGAGGCCGCACAGTGCCTCCCTTGCGTGCTCAATCACTCCACCAAGCACTCACACCCCTCCTCTCACTCACTCACTTGGCCATTTCCACTTCCCCGCGCTCGCTCGGTCTTCTTCTTCCTCGCGCCGCGCGAACCGAGCGAGCTTCTCCGAGAAATTCACCCTCCACACTCCACCATTCCCAAGTTCGTCCCGCACAAAGCTAGCCCTCTACTCCAGCTCCATTTTCCCCCATTTTCCCCAAGCTATTGTCCCTTCTCCGGCGAGAATTCGTGAATTCCCCCAAATCGCGATTTTCGGCCGCCGGAGCACCCGCACGTCGAGACCCTACTCCGAGCCGTCCCCGAGCTTCCTCGAGCACGCCATTAGCTTCCCCAAGCTCTGCTGGTGCTCAAGGACCTCTCCCCCCCTCCGCAACGACCCCGAGCTCGCCGGCGTAGAAGCCGCGGCGGCCGCGCCGCCACCTCCTCGTCGCCGGCACAACTCCGACCTCCCCCAGCCTCCAAACCGTCCTCAAACGACTCGTGGTGAGCCCAGGATCATTTCCCCCACTTCCCCGTGCCTAGTTCGCCGTAGTTTGCCCGGCGTAACTCCGGCGAGGTCCCAGGGACCTTTCTTCATCGTCTACCTTTGTTTAGGGGCCTCTGTGCAAAAGTGCAGGACTGGTTCGCGAAGTTTTGAAAGATCTAGGGTTCTCTGCGTAAAAAGATTCTTAAGTCTAGGTTTGATTTT
Source organism: Digitaria exilis (assembly GCA_015342445.1). Taxonomy (NCBI): domain Eukaryota; kingdom Viridiplantae; phylum Streptophyta; class Magnoliopsida; order Poales; family Poaceae; genus Digitaria; species Digitaria exilis. Next base: position 607,453 of record JACEFO010002694.1, read on the forward strand.
TCCCGAATCTTGTAAAATCCGTTAAAAATCATACAAAAATCAGAAAAATGCACAAAAATACTTTTTGGATTTATGAGAGTCTAAAATACAATCTCTATTAGACATGTTTATACTTTTGACGAACTGTTTTTGAATTAAAATTCAAACTATGAAAATCTAAAGTTGTGCACCATTTCAAATCCAGAGCTACGCTAGGGTTGAGCTTTGGATATGTTGTTTTTAGTGACTTTGGACAGCTTGTGTCCAAAGGGGACTTAAAAATATGAACTACAGCTCCTGTTATGAATTAAAATAGGTTTTCTGTCTTTTTGCAGTGCAGAAATCATTAAAAATAATCTGGGCAGTGAAAAATCGCCATTTTGCTCCAGAGGACTAAAAACTTGTTAGCACACCTGTGAAAAGTGAGGAACTTAATTTTTGCTCTGTTTAGGATGGTAAATAATTAAATATGTGTTTTTGGATGGAACATTATTGAGGACTACCCAAGGGTTATTTTGAGCCATCACTTGGCCAGAGCCCTCCTCATGCTTATGCCTAGCTTTGGTAGGAAAATCTCCTGAAATGGATGAATTTTCAATTTTATATGAATTAATTTCAATTCTGCTGGCAGCAACTTGATATAATTTTTATAAATTATGTGTAGCTCAAAATTAGCTAAATTTTGGAGTGAGCTTAGCTCTTATACTCCAGTAGCTGTCATAAAGTTTATAGCTAAAATTGATAAACAGAAATGGAGAAACAAAAATGAGAAGGAATCTAGATGGAAATTGATTTATATAAAAGAATAAACCTTTTTGGTTAATTGGTTAATATAGAATGGATAGAATCTGAAATTCCAGAACAGCACCCAACCTTGAGAAGAAATAAAAAGAAATCTCTTATATATGTACACAATCACCATCGAAATCGATAAAACTTTTTCCACACCTACACTTGTTTTTGTGAAGAAAATAGAAATGCTTAAGCATGTCTAGGTGAATATGGCCTTCAAGGCCTTAATCTTAGCATCTGTAGGCAGCCGCCTTAAAATATGCATCTCATGTAGACGGCGCTATCCCGGACGGCGACTACACCCTCATCCCCGCAGACGAGGAAGGAGTCCCGGAGCACGGTGCCGGTACAGAAGTGACCAACCCGGAGGCTAACTCTCAATTCAAGCAAGAAGGCAAGCCCCGGAGCATAACCTAACTTTACCAAATTATGCACTTTGAATTCTCTATGTTTGTGCATTTACGTTCAAGGAGTTGATTGAATACCTTAGCTGCACATTTCCTAGTACCTATGACTTGCAATACTAGTTTGAAAGGGGATCGATAGTGCATTGCTATAGGTCCGTTACAAGTCGAGTGATTTCCTGTCACTCGCGAGACATAGGGATTGCTTGTCTTTACTTATGTTGGAATCATAAGGATTGACGGGCGGGATGATAGATGTAGATCTCCCGTCCGTGTATGATAATTGGTTAAGGTCGAAATGTGTGGTAGAGTGTGTCAAGTTTTTGAACGTACCACATGCATACCGGTATATGGGAGCCGGTAAGCCCGGTACCAGATTGAAGCAGCTAGGGCCGATAGCCATCTCTCCTTGGAAACTTGTTTCCCCTGCCGTACACTTGTGGATATATGCGTGATGCTGTGAGTGAAGCAGTAAACCTTTATCCTAAGGAAATGGACCCGGTTCCGAATTGTGGATCGATGGGAAAGGTTGGGAAATGCTTGTACCTTTTATAGCAGGCAGAGTATCCGTGTGTGTTGGGTTTTCCCTGGCCAGGTAGCACAAATTCGGTTCGAACTGTCCGCTTCTCGCGGTTAATGAGACTGCTTGACCGCCTTGCTACATTGAGTAATAAGTGGAATTATGAGATTATGAATTTGTTCTATGAATTAATTTGTATTGCTCCACTTGCATGCTTAGAGAGGATGCTAATCTAGAATGGTTAAATAAACTAGAAACTGATGCTAAAACTTGAAAGCAAGGATCTACCTTTAGTTGCTTTTTGGCAAACAAACCCACCAGCCAAAAGCCTCTCATTGTCTAGATGTCGGTGATGTAGTTTTCACCAGACGGGTAAGCCTTGCTGAGTATTAGTATACTCAGCCTTGCTTGTGGCAATATTTTTCAGGTATACCTTTGGATGTGGATGCTTTGTCTTGGCCTGCCCAGGTTCCACCTGGCTGGCACATCGAATGGGTTCCGTCCTCTGGCGAGGATCAGGAGGAGTAGCTTCGTGGCAGGCTTCAGCACGGAGTTATTTTGTATCGTCGTTAGATTGTTTTACTTCCGCTGCAATGAACCTCTAAATTCAGTTGTTATGACTTTTTAAATTCCGCTGTAATGAACTTTTATTTCCGCTGCAAGACTTGTACTCTGATTTAAATTTGAACCTGGTTTGTAATAACTTGTGATATCTATGTGTGTAAATTAATTTGTGGAATGTTGTAATCTCTGGAACTCACCTTCGTGTGGGCGTGCTGTTGTTTCGATCGAGAAAAGTACGTGGTTTAATCGGGTTTAATCCGACGGCGCTCCAGCTTATTCCGGATTAAGTGCCTGACTACGTGATTAGTGGTCCCTAGGTACTTAACTTGGAATAATTTTGGAGTGGTCCGCCACAATAAATAGCCACAAGCAAGGCTGAGTATACTAATACTCAGCAAGGCTTACCCGTCGGCTGAAAACTACATCACCGACTTCTAGACATGAAAGGCTTTTGGCTGGTGGGTTTATTTGCTATAAAGCAACTAAGAGTGAATCCTTATTTTCATGATTTTAGCATCAATTCTAATAGAGTTAACCATTCTAGATTAGCATTCTCTATAAGCATACAAGTGGTGTAATACAATTTAGTACATATAACAAGTTCATCATCCTCATAGTTCCACTTGTTACTCAATGCAGCACAACGGTCAAGCAGTCTCATTAACCGCAAGAAGCGGACAGTTCGAACCGAATTTCACTACCTGGCCAGGGAAACCCAACACACACGGATAATGCTTGCTATAAAAGGTACAAGCACGTCCCAACTTTTCCCATCAATCCACAATTCGGCGCCGGGTCCACTCCCTTAGGGCAAAGGTTTACCGTTTCACTCACGGCATCACGTGTGTACGGCAAGGGAAAAACATTTCCAAGGAGAGATGGCTATCGGTCCTAGCTGTTTCAATCTGGTTCCAGGCTTACCAATTCCCATAGTTCGGCATGTGCGTGGTACATTCAAAAACTTGACACACAGAACCACACGTTTCGACCTTAATTCAATTATCATACACGGACGGGAGATCTACACATACCATCCTTGTGATTCCAACATAAGTAAAGATAAGCAACTCCTATATCTCGCGAGTGACAGGAAATCACTCGACTTGTAACGGTCCTAAAGGCATTGCTCTACCGATCCTGTCATACTAGTATTTAAAGACATAGGTACTACAATCATGCAACTAGGGTGTTCAAACAACTCCTTGAAACGTAAATGCACAAGCATAAGTAATTCATAGTTTCACAATTTAAAAGTCAGGTTATGCACCGGGGCTTGCCTTCTTGAGCTAAACCGGTGTCAGGCTCCGGGTCAATCACGATGACATCGGCACCACCTTCGGGAGCTTCTTCTTCATTGGCGGGGACGAGATTCTACGTGCCGTCAGCGAGAGCGCCTTCTACATAAGATGCACAACTTCAATGTGGCTGCCCAAAGTTATCTAAAGGCAAGGCCTTGAAGGCAATATTCACCTAGACATACTAGTGAGCTATTCTTTTCTTCACAAAATTAGAGAAGGTGTGTGGTGTAAGTTTTATACCTTTATGATGGTGATTGTGTACACATATAAAAAAATTAACACCATTATTTCTATGTAAGTGTTTAGTTCTGGAATTTAAACTTCACATGCACCACATTTGATTAATTTTCAACTTAATCTATATCTTTTTAATAAACTCAATTTACTCTAGTTCCTTCTCGTTTTTGTTTCTCTGTTCCTGTTCATCCTTTTTGTCCACAAACTTTATGACAGCTACTGGAGTATAAGAGCTAGGCTCACTCCAAAATTCAGCTAAAACCGAGCTACACAGAAATTATTAAAAATAGTACAAGTTGCTGCTCAAAGAAAAAATATTAATTCGCATAAAATCAAAACTACTTCCAAAACAGAAGATTTCTCTACCAGAGCTAAACATGAGTAAAATAAAGGCTTTGGCCAAGTGGTAGCTAAAAACATCACTTGGACAACCCCCAATAATTTTCTATCTGGAAACCAACACCTATTTATTTGCTAGCATAAACAGGGTCTAAAACTAAGTTTATCATTTTTCCACCATGTGCCAACAAGTTGCTAGACCTCTGGTGAAAGATGGTGATTTTTTACTGCATGAATTATTTTCAATAAATGCAGAACAGAGCTAGAACAGAAAACACTAAATAAATCATAACTGAAGTTACAAGCCATATTTTTAGGTTTCCTTTGGTCACAGAGCTTCTACAGACCACACAAGCAACATATCCAAAGTTCAGCTACAAAGGAGCTCGGGATTTGAAATGGTGCACAAAATTCTAAAACCTGAGTTTGAATTTTATTTCAAAAACTGTTCATAAAAAGTGTAGACATGCCAACATGAGATTGGAGTATACAATCTCTCGAGTCTAGGGAGTATTTTTGTGCATTTTTCTGATTTGTCTATGATTTTTAGTGGATTTTACAATATATCAGAAAATAGATCTAGGTTTAAAGAATCTTTTTACATCGGGAACCCTATACCTTTTAAAACCTTGCAAACAAGTCCCTGAAACTTACACAGAGGACCCTAGAACTAAAAAGGGGAACGCGTATAGGTCCTTGGCTCACCGGCGACCAGACTCCGGCGAGGAGACGGCGAACCAGTGTGGGCAAAGTGGGGGGAAATGACGAGAGGCTCACCGCGAGTCGGTTGGGGTAGGTCTCGTGGACGAGGGTGAAGCGGCCCGGCTCGTCGACGGCGAGCGGCAGAGCGGCTGGCTTCGGCGACGTCGGCGGCCGGCTGCGGGGGTCCAGGCGACGCACGGCTTGGCTTAAGAGCTTCACCGGGAGGAGGCGGAGCTCGTCGAGGGGCTTAGCGGTGACGGGGGTGACCGGAGGGTGGAGCTCGACGTTGCGGTGGAGCTCAGGCGAAAACGGTGGATGGCGGCGCTGGGAATACTCGATTCCTGGCGAGGGGTGCTCGATTCGAGCTAGGATGGATCGAGGGGCTTGCTAGATGGATGAGCGAGCTTCGGGTGTGGGGGATTGGGAAACCATGGAGGGATGGGCGATGGATTTGGCTTGCGGCGGCAAGAGCTCGAGCTCTGCACTTCGCGGCCGGAGGTGGAAGAAGGTGTGCGGGAGCGCGGAGGAGAGGGAATGGCTGCGTCGCTGGCCAAGGAAGGGAACAAGGGTCACTTGGTGAATGCTTGGAGTGAGCTACAGCTGGCTAGGCGGCCTGGGGAACACGCGCGGGGCGGATGGGCGACGGCAGAGCCATTGATGCGCCTGCAAGCTCGGGCAGGGCACGCGACGGGGTTGGGCATCGAAGATTGTGGCGTGCGCGAGGGGAGATATGCCGCAGAGCTGCTTGGCGCGTAGCGGGCGTGAATCCGGCCGCTGGGGTGCTCTGCTCGGCGTGCGCGGCCACAGCCAATGGCGGAGCTTGGCTCGCCACGATGGCGTTCCGCGTGGTGAGGCAACCCTGGGCGCAGCAGCGCGCGAAGTGACTAAACGGGGGCGCTTGCATGCTCGTGGGGAAGAGAGGCGCGGCTGCCGTGGCTTTGGCCGGCCTGACCGGGTCGCCGCCGCTCGCCGGCCACGTGGCGGCCGCTGGCTGCCTCGGGCAGAGCCTGGCCGAGCTGTCTGCCGGGCGCCGTTGGAGCTCCCCGGTTCAACTGTGCATAACTCCGAAAATTTGAACTAAACATTCAAAAGTGCAAATACAAAAGTTGGGATTTGAAAGGTGGGACACAACTTTATTTTTGGGGTGAACCTGAAATTACGAATTTTTCAAGCTCAAACAAGCCATATTTGAAAAGGTGTTCTGCACGCTTTTTAGGGGTTTTGAGGGGCTTAACTGCAAAATTTGGAAAAGTTCCCAACAGTGACTAGGCTTTGTATGTGATGACAAACAACTTTTATTTTTGGAGATTTTCAACTTTAGTAAGAAATTTTTGAGATCTCAGTTGGGTGTCAATTTAGCCTTATTGAATTTAAAATTTGAATTTGAAAGCTAAACAAGTGTGTTTTTGCCCTTGCTACCTTTTTCCTTTGTTTTCAGTATATTTTTAAAGATTTAAACATCAGGGATGTCACACAAGCTATGCATTCTAGCTAGCTTTGTTCGTTTGTTGTTGTTCTTGCAGGAAGCGTATGGAGGTGGCTTGATGGGGCATTTTGGTGTAAAGACAGAGGACATACTTGCTGGTCAATTCTTTTGGCCACAGATATGACGAGATGTAGAGCGATTTGTTGCTCATTGCACAACATGTCAAAAGTCACGGTTAAATCCGCACGGTATGTATCTGCCTCTACCTGTTCCTAGTACTCCTTGGGAGGATATTTCTATGGATTTTGTGCTGGGCTTACTGAGGACTAGGTATGGGCATGATAGTGTTTTTGTGGTTGTTGATAGATTCTCTAAAATGGCACATTTCATACCTTGTCAGAAAACGGATGATACCACTCATGTTGTTGATTCGTTCTTTCGTGAAGTTGTTCGTTTGCATGGTGTGCCAATTACAATTATTTCTTATCGTGACGCTAAGTTCCTTAGTCATTTTTGCAGAACATTTTGGTTAAAATTGGGGACTAAACTTTAGTTTTCTACTACATGTCATCCCCAAACTGATGGTCAAACTGAAGTTGTGAATAGAACTTTGTCTACCATGCTAAGGGTTGTTCTAAAGAAAAACATTAAGATGTGGGAAGAATGTTTGCCTCATATTGAGTTTGCTTATAATCGTTCCCTGCATTCGACCACAAAGATGTGCCCATTTCAAATTGTTTATGGTTTCTTGCCTCGTGCTTCCATTGATTTAATGCCTTTGCCAACTTCTGAAACGGTCAATTTTGATGCTACTAAACGTGCTGAGTTGATGTTAAAACTGCATGAAACCACTAAAGAAAACATAGAGCGCATGAATGCTAAGTATAAGAATGCTGGTGACAAAGGTAGGAAGGAAATACAATTTGAACCTAGAGATTTAGTTTGGCTGCATTGGAGAAAAGAAAGGGTTCCTGAATTGCGCAAATCTAAATTGCTGCCACGGGCGAATGGAGCTTTTAAAGTGTTAGAGAAGATTAATGATAATGCATATAAGCTAGATTTGACTGCAAATTTTGGGGTTAGTCCCACTTTTACTGTTGCATATTTGAGGCCATATTTGGGAGCGGAAGATGAACTTGAGTCAAGGACGACTCAAATGCAAGAAACGGGGATGATGAGGACATCAACACCGTCGATACATCCCTACCTCCGCCAACACCACTTGGTCCTATTACTCATGCTTGTGCTCGTCAACTTCAACATCAACTAAGTTAATTATTAAGCTCCTATTAATATTTAGACAATGGAGACACATGCACTCTTGTCGTACTCAGGAATGATGGCGTGGATAACATGGAGAGGGGCATTGAACGCATTGGATTCGGACTACAGGACAACACCAACATGTGACGACCGCCACGACTTCATACGGACTCTGTTTTGGGCATTCAAGAACTTCATGGAAAGCTTATCAAGTCTACTTTCCAACAGATCCAACCTCAAGGGCATATGGGTTCAGAGTCAGCCTCAATCGTCAGAATACCACCGAGTCCTTTTCCTCCCACGGTGGTGTGTCACCGCTATTTTGGCCCATGGGCCGTGTATCTAGCTGAGTCCATTAAGGACGCATACTAAGGTTAGAGGACGACCCCAGTGATGAGGACATGAGAACCACGGATATACCCCTGATTACTGGGCTTGGAGGAGTCCAACATGGGTGTCCAAATCCAGATGGAGGCCCGAGGCTAATTCGATTCGAGTCCCCAAGGTGGAGGCGCAAAGGACTAGAGGATGGCCCAGCAGGAGGCCAATGTGGGCATCTAGGGTTGCCCCATGCTACAGTAGCCGCACGGTACAGTACCCGCGGGTACTGTAGAACGCCACCCTCCCGGCCGCGAGGGGCTGTGTCCTCTCCTCTCCTTCTATTTAGATAGACTCCTCTTTTATTTTCAGACTTGAGTTTTGTTTTACAAGTTAGCCTCTGCTAAACCAGATCACGTGCAAATACGCACTGACCTCGTGTAAATTAGGAGTCCACCTTCGAGTGATACATAGATTTCCCACCTCTTATTCTTGTACGTTTTTCGATTACGTAACAGGAATTGATCTTCATGATCAGCTTGATTTTGCTTCCGCAGTATCGGTAACCACAGGGAGTTGGTTCAGCGATTGCATTGGCGCTTCGGGTTCGCTCATCGTAGTCGGATCGTGAGGGTCACCTACCACCAATCTAAGTTATCCCCCACTCACCGAAACATCGGGCACTCCAGCTCTATCAAGTGGTATCAGAGTTCCAAGTTGATCGGTGAGCTTATCGAGTGTTTTGCCCCTTCCTACAGGCCAGAAAACCAAAACAAAAATATATTCTTTAGGTTAGATCATTGTCCCAGCACCTTTTGAGCCTTGTATTTTCTTTCAATAATTTGCATTGTTGAATTTGTGTGCTTTACGCGTTCGATTGTTATTGGCTACTTTGTGTTCTATCGCCATTTTTTTAATCTCCTTCCAACCCTACCGTGCCACCACATCGTTTTTCCCCTTGCTCGCCACCACCAGGTGTCGATCCCAATTCCCTAGATCGCGCAACGACTTCTTCGTTCCTTTTTCCCTGCCGTGTATCCCCTTGAAAAGTCAAAAAAGGAAAAAAAAAGGAAAGAAAAAAATTACCAGACACCACGCGCTCCACAAAACGCGCCGCCCTCGGGACGCTACCATTCCTGGCTCGTGATCCCCACGCACCAGGAATGCACCTTCCCCCGTGGACCGTGTCTTCCAGTGTCGTGTCCCCAACGATCACGACTTCTGTTTCCTTTTCTGGCGCGCCTATCTGATTCCGGTGGCTGTTTCGGAAAGAAAAAAAAAAAGAAGATTAACAAAACAGACCGGAAGGTACGCATCCCCTGGACTCGCGCGTGTCTGGATCACGCGGATCCTCCAGGTCGCGACTCTCCTGGTCGCCCCTCCCCTGATCACCTGTCCTCCTTTTTTTCTCCTTGTTTGTTATTTCTGTTGGAAAGGGAAACAGCAAGACAAAAAAAACAGAATGACTGTAACAGCCGCCACGTGCCGATCTCCCCTGGCGTGCGCGCCTCCCCTTGGATCTCGCGACTCCATCACGCCTCCTGGCAGCGCGCGTCAACCTCCCCTGGATCGCACCTCCTGTTTTCCCTTCAGTTGATTCTTTTCTTTTCACCTGGGCGGGTTCGGCCGCCAGGCGGTTGGTACGCACCGACCATCCCTGTCTTGTGTTCTTTTTATTTTTTTTCCCTCTCTCTAATTCTTGTTCATCCTCTGCACTTTGTCTCCAGCAACATTGTTACGTTTTAGCACTATATATTAACGTTGCCTTATTGTTTAATTGTACTAACCCTTGAATCGAGTGCAGCCTACCTAGAACTACACATATTTCTCCGACGAGCAAACCTTGTTTCTCCAGGCAATCGCTTCTCCAATCTCTCGCCGGTACGACTTGTGGTTGCACTTCACCCCTATGCATTTGGTCAGAACGTACAAGAATTTGATAACAGCATTGTAGTGAGCGTCTTGTGAGCCGTTACACCATTGTCATATTGTTGTCATCGATATTGTTTTGTGTTTGCGCTAACCATGGCAGGAGACATCGACGGCATGACGGATGAAAAGCTGCAGGACATGCGGACGCAAGTTGATGGACTTGCTACGAACATGAAGATGATGCATGAACGGCATGACTCGATGATCACATCGTGGAACGAGCGCTTCGATCAGCTCGACGTCGCTCAGACAACCGTTAAGACCACACTCAACACCATCATGGCACGACTCGATGCGTTGACCACTACGATCACAGAGTTGGAGGAGAATGGAGTTCGCCGCGGTCGTGCCCGCCGTGTGGTACGTCACCCAACTAGTGATTCATTTGCCAAGATTAAATTTAATATACCCTCTAATAATGGCAAATATGATCTGCTGCATATCTTGATTGGGAATTAGAGGTCGAACAAAATTTTTCATGTTATGATATTCCTGCTAGTGCACAAGTTAAAGCTGTTATTAGTGCATCTACTGATTTTGCTTTACTTTGGTGGCTTGATTATAACAAAAAACACCCCAGTGCCACTCCCACCACCTGAGCTCAATTAAAAGCTGTTATGCGACATAGATTTGTTTCTTCCTATTATGCCCAAGAGTTGCTTAATAAAATGAAGCGGTTGCAGCAAGATCAATAATCTGTTGCGGAATATTACCAGGAACTAGAAAAGTGTATGATTCTTTGTGGTTTATGTGAGACGGACAACGCTGCTATGACACGTTTTCGCGGTGGTTTCAACTGCGAAATTCAGGAGATACTTGATTGTAACGATTATGCTGATATGACCACATTGTTTGAATCTGCTTACAAAGCTGAATGTGCAGTGTAGGGACGCCGCTCGAAGACATATCCTAACTCTTTTGCAGGACACAGTCTGTCATCCAGCGCAGTTCCTACTCTCCCCGCGCCATCCGCGACTAGCACTACACCGCGCGAGAGGACAGCCACACCTGCAGCACCTACGACCACAGGCGGTGCTCCTTCCACAACCTCATATGCAAATTTAGAACCATCACTTGACAATGCACCTATTGCTCTTATTGACATGGAGAGCAACGGTCCTGCTCCAAGTGCTCCACTCACGGCTGATGAGACTTCTTCTGACGTGTTGAATGTTTCCACAACTCATGATATCATAGATCAATTGTTAGTGGACCATATTCTTGATTTGTGTGACAATACTTCTGTTGTACATGCATTAAAACCACATACTTGTGCTGAAATTAAACATGCCATTCATATTTAAAACACGATCGATGGTTGCGATGTTGTCTTCTTTACATACTTTGCGTTACATTGAATTTGATGTTTTGTGTAATCTAGATTGTTTGGAAGAAAACATTCCTAATATGCTGAATTGCTATGGTTTTCTAGACACACATATCATGCTATTGGCAAATATAACAACAAAGGAGAATATATGATACATCGAGTGTATATTTGTGAAAATTTGAGTTATCCTTTTGTTGTGCCCAATTTTGATCCACTAGAGGGCAACCATCCTACACATATTAATTCACCTTCCTCTAGCTCAGTTTTGGTGAAACAAGTTTCCTCCCAAGAAGGGGAGCATTGCTGGTCGCTACCTATTCGTGCTTTGTCTTTTGTTGGTACTAATCTTTTGCAGGATAGTGTTGCCCAACATCATGTGTCGTCCGATCAAGAAGCCTACATGTCTGCTAAATTTTCTATGTGAGATGACACATTCGCCAATTCGCAACATGGTGACATCCATCCGCACAATACTTTTGGTTTCCTTTGTTTTCGAAACCTCGTTCTCCCTTGTGTTGTGCAGCATCAGTTCAAACTACAATCGACACCGAGGATGGCTTTTACTCAAGAAGGGGATGATGATGCGAACATGCAGGATCGGTTTCAAGTACAATCGAAGCCGAGGACGGCTTTTCATCAAGAAGGGGAGGATGATGAGGACATAAAAAACCACGGATATACCCATGATTACTGGGCTTGGAGGAGTCTAACATGGGTGTCCAAATCCAGAAGGAGGCTCAAGGCTAATTCGATTCGAGTCCCCAAGGTGGAGGCGCAAAAGACTAGAGGATTGCCCAGCAGGAGGCCCATGTGGGCGTCTAGGGTTGGCCCGTGCTATAGTAGCCATGCGCTACAGCACCTACAGTAGCTGCGCACTACAGTACCCTGCGGGTACTGTAGCACGCCACCCTCCCGGTTGCGAGGGGCTGCGTCCTCCTCTCCCTCTATTTAGATTGACTCCTCTTTTATTTTCAGACTTGAGTTTTGTTTTACAAGTTAGCCTCTGCTAAACCGGATCACGTGCAAATATGTACTGACCTCGTGTAATTCAGGACTCCACCTTCGAGTGATACATAGATTTCCCGCCTATTGTTCTTGTTCATTTTTTGATTAAGTAATAGGAATTGATCTTCGTGATCAGCCAGATTTTGCTTCCGCAGTATCGGTAACCATCAGGAGTTAGTTCAGCGATTGCATTGGCGCTTCGGGTTCGCTCATCGTAGTCGGATCGTGAGGGTCACCTACCACCAATCTAAGTTATCTCCCACTCACCGAAAGATCGGGCACTCCAGCTCTATCACCCAGCACCTCTCTGGTCGTCCTCCCACATACTAATACCCCTTGACCGCTGCCAAAAACAGTTTGGGTTTTGTTTAGATCATGTTTAGCCTTTGCTACTTGCCTTCAAGCGTGTATGTTGATCCAGCCGCCCGTCTTGTTGTGTTCGAAACCCCACCATTATTGAGATTGAGTGTGAAACCCTCATCTATATCTCGTGTATCACCACCTGTAATACTTTTTCTTGCTAGTTCTTTGATTGCTTGCAGGAACGGGTGCCCTAGTGGCCAGGTGACACGCTCCATAAGATCGCGGCAGCTATTGGAGGTAGAGACTATCGGTTGCTAAGGCGCAGTCCTGGAATGCTGTAGTCGGGCCATGAATGACGCCACCATTACTCAATCGAGTTATCCCACGCCTCTCACTCAAAGATCGGGTGCAAACCCTAGCGGGTTTCCATCACCAGAGGATCCCCTTCTCACTCCATTCTGAGTTCCTCCCGCTCTAGCCGTCGAAGCAAGCTCTACCCCCGACATCTAGGTAATAGTCGAGTCTAAAGCTGTAGTGTGTTCTTTCTCTAAGTATAGAGGTGTCATAGGTTTCTTTCTTATCTTATCTTCCTAGTTTTCACCTTTTCTGTTTTATCTGAGAGTCTCCTGTGTCGCTGGCTTTACCAAGCCTTCTATCCGGTCATACATTGACAATTATCCACGCCCTATGTTATCTTCCCTAAATTAGTGGGTTGATAATACTCGAAGGGTTGTCATTCTATTCTTCAATATTCTTTAACCATAATGCTTCCCTGTGGATATAAATATGATACCCTTGGTCACACCAAGGTGAAATGCTACAACGAGTAATTTTGTGCGCTTGCGGAATACCATTCTTCTAAGCATACAACGACTAATTAGGCGCTCCTGACGATCAGTTAAGGAGTACCAACAGTGACTAACCTAAAATCTCTAACCGGACCCACCAGGGGAGCTAAAGGTAAACCGGAAAGAGGATCTAACCTTAGTTAGCCTTCCCGATACTCAAACAATCTATGACTATCTAATCTGATCTGCTTTGACGGCTAGAGCGGGAGGAACTCATAATGGGGTGAGAAGTGGATCCTCCGGGCTCAGCACTACTGTTATGAAAACACCCAAACATGGTGGACTACAAAGAATGAACAAGGCTGTCACCAGTTGCCGTCTACCACTGTGGTTCCGTAGGGTGGAACACAACCCAAGGTAGCTATCAAGCACAGACACCATGTCTAAGCTATCAACTACTGACCTCCACCTAACGTGAAAGGCTTATGAGGAAACCCCAAATGAGTGTGTGTCACTCACGCAGACAAGGGATCCCACGGATCACTACTAGATAAACGTAAAGTGCTGAAAGTAAAGAGAAATACAAGCGAGATACTAAGGAAAGACGGGAAACTTACTTAGATAACTCTTGAAGCTTTATTTCCCTAGAGTGGCTACAAAAGCGAGAGCAGCTCGAGACAGGCCCCGAACACTCCCTCCAAGGCTTGGCTGTCACCCAAGACCTCACTCCACTCTCTCTTCCTCTCTACTCTAAAGAATGGAACAACTTGGCACTAAAGCACTTCTCTCCCAAAATGGTGTGTCTTCAAGTGAAGGAGGGGGTGTCCATATATAGCCTCCAAGGTCAGTGAAGCTTGAGAACCGATGTAGGGGAGCTTGGCATCCAAGGAGAAGCATGCACGAGAAAGATGGGCATCAGGCATGCAACTTGGAGGCCGAACGGCATCTCTATGGCCGATCGGCCATGAGATGGCGCCATTTGGCATCGTCCTTCTCGTGTGCAGTGTTGATCACTCCTGGATGTCGGTTGTGTAGGATTTCCAGTGGAAATAGCCCCGTGGCACATGCAGGTGGGCCCTTTAATCCAAGGTAAAGCCTTTCGGGGTCCTTGGTTCAAACCGACTTGGAACTCACGGTTAGGTTCGATGGAGGGTGTGTTTTCTTTCTCCTGGATCAGTGACATGGCAATTGGGCTCGGTGAGAGGCCGGTCCGCCATGGGGTGGCCGAACGGCCGGGCATCGGGCCCAATTGTGCTCCACTTTGTCCTGTGTACTCCTTCTCTCACAAATACATCAAAACTTGTGGAACTCATTAATATAAAGTAATTTATGATCAAAAGGCATATATGAGATATGAAATGCACAAAATGTTGGTGGTAAACATGTGACATATGGACCACCAACACGCCCCACATTATTTAGCTTTTTCTCATACCTTGGATTCCAGGTGTCTAATACCTTCTCTTGTCACCTATTGATCCTTGGAACAACTTCATGATCCACGTAACATCTCTCGTCGTTTTGGCATTTGGAGTTTTTGAATATTTTTAGGAAAAAAAGGAGGCGTACTCATATCTTGCTCAATACTCTTACTCTATCAATGTGTATGAACCTCTCTTAGGCCAAAAAGTAGCCTCTCTTATTCTATAGGCTTATGTGGAGCTGTAGGTAGAGGTAGAGTGTTGCTTATCTTTTACCATTTATTACGCTAGATCAAGCAACTTGCCTCAAACACTCAAGTTCTTACATATTCTTTGGTCAAGTGCGTGTGTAAACTGAATGACATTTGTCCTTGCATATAGATTGTCAAGCTCTTTCATCTTCCCCTTTTTCTTCTTGTTTCTCTCTTTTTTTTTAGATAGAGATAGGAGTATGATTCACTCTTCTCCTCTTCTTTTGTTTCAGGGGATGAAGAACCATATGATGCAAACATGGACTTATTTGATGACATGTACGTGAATGACCCAAGTATACTATGAACAAGGTGTTAAAGGCATAGGAGCTTGATCGTGCTCAAAATGTAAAAAACAGCTATGTGGCAACTTCAACTTTGTAAAACTTAGATATATAGCTTTGGATAGGATAAGACAAAGTTGAGTTTGATTGGCGTAGCCTCATTTAATTTTTTTCAAAAGAAAATCTCCAATGCCTTAACTTCAAGATAGTTAGCTTTTCATGTCATTATATCCAAAGGAACAATAAGCCAAAGATCAAGCAATCCTATCAATATAGTTCCATAGGTATTGAGATATGCATAAGAAATATCATTTTAGGCATTCTTAACAACATGTAAGGGATTCATATCTCCTCATGCATATGTGTTCAAATTTTAGTTGTTCTCTCTTTAGGCATAAATTTGAATCATAAACATGGATAATAGAGGGTTAGGGAGGTTGCAAATCGTTGCATGGTGTTGGGCCATTGTTTTTGGCTCAAGTTGCAGGACGTTCCACCAATTCAAGTTTCATTGTGTCGCACACCGAGTAGTCGTCACGTCTGCAAAAGATGGGTGCGAGAGGGCATAGAAGGAGGCCGATCGGTCACTATGAGGCCAGCCGGCCTGCTCCTGGCCCTTCTGGCCTTCAGCTTTTGGCAGGTCGTCGGTGTGGTTAAACGTGTCATGTTTCCTTGCAAACTTGTTCAACCATTGGTGCAGAGGTGTGGTTGGCACTCATAATCATGGGAAAAATTCAACTTTTTATTTTTATTTCAATTCAAAATATAGTGTTGCTGCATACAATGGAAATTTTTGAAAATAAAATTGGTAAAAATGAAATAATGCAACACTACTCCTAATCTAATCTATCCTACTTATTTTCCGCCTTGTAGAGATGCATATTGCCAGTTGCCCTGTAAAGGCGCTTGATCTTAGAGACCAATGCCTTATGCAGGATCTCGATCTTGTCTTCTACCTCCATGCTCTCAATTTGCGTCTCTGCCACGCGCTCGTCCATATTGTTCAACCTCAAATTGTGCGCGGCGACTTTCTTCCTTAAGGCATCCACATCATCCTCCTCCTCATCCTCATCCGACCATTCCATAGAGCTTGGAGACCCTTGGATTGGTGGAGGAGAACGATGATGCCTCACTCCCGAGGATGATGATCCGGCGTCGGTGGACTCCATTGGGATGACCCTCAATGGGGGAATGAGGACCTTCCCAATGCCCGGACCATGATGAGGTGGTGGAGTGCAGCTGCGTGGATGGTACTTCGGTGGCGTCGGCTTGGTGTCGATGTCCACCGTGGGAGCACTAGATGGCAACATCTACGGACGCGTGGTGATGGCCTTTTTTGGAGCAAAAGTCCCACTGTTGGCCTTTTGGGCGTCCTACGCAACGATTCCCATCGGGCTGCACCTGGGATCTCAGCACAGGGGAGCTCGCGCGAGGTGGAGCCGACCGGTGGCAGGGGGAGGCCGATCAGCCCCTAGTAGGGCGGCCGGCCTGAGGCTTACACCTCTGGCCTTCTGGTTGCACGGAGATGGCTTCCACGAACGCGGCCTGCTCTATGATCTAGAGACTGCTCGAACTTGGGCAGCTGGAATTGGGTTTCGATGGTGAAAATGAAGAGGCAGGGGGTTTGGAGGCTGAGTTTGTAGTTGATGCGTATCCTTGACTCGCCATGGCCCAAGATCTCAGTAGGTAACAAGTTGTATGGAGGATAGGAATGGCTCGTGGGTCTAGGAAGAAGAAGGGGGTGCCTTTTGGGTTAAAAGGACGCTCCTGCTTCGGTGGAGATCAAATGAATGTTGCTCTGGCTCAGGCTGAGTCAAAACGGCTGCGGGACCAGACC
Organism: Digitaria exilis; assembly: GCA_015342445.1. Classification (NCBI taxonomy): domain Eukaryota; kingdom Viridiplantae; phylum Streptophyta; class Magnoliopsida; order Poales; family Poaceae; genus Digitaria; species Digitaria exilis. The sequence continues at coordinate 624,446 of JACEFO010002694.1, forward strand.
GTTTGTGACATCCCTGAAGTTAGCACCTTAAGAACACACTAAAGACAGGATCAAAGGGTAGCATTGGTTGTAGCACACTTGATTTGAATTTAAGTTTGAAAATTGAATTTCAATAAGGCCTTTTTGACACCCAACTGAAATCTCGAAAATTTTGTACTAAACTCTAATCTCATGTAAGCATGTATACACTTTTTGTGAACAGTTTTAGAATTAAAATTCAAACTCAGTTTTTAGAATCTTGTGCACCATTTCAAATCCTGAGCTCTGCTGGAGCTGAAATTTGGATATGTTGTTTGTGATGGCTTTAGACGCCTTGTGTCCAAAGGAGACCTAAAAGTATGGACTGTAGCTTCAGTTATGATTTATTTTGTGATTCCTGTTTTAGTTTAGTTCTGCAATTATTAAAAATAATCCATCCAGCCAAAAATTACCATCTTTCACCAGAGGCCTAGGAACTTATTAGAACATGTGGTAAAAATGCTAAATCTAATTTTGACCCTGTTTAGGCTCCCAAATAAATAGATGTTAGTTTTCGGATAGAAAATTATTAAGGGCTGTCCAAGTGTTATTTTTAGCCACCACTTGGTCAGATCCTTTCTTTCACTCATGAGTAGCTCTGGTAAAGAAATCTCCTGTTTTAGATGTAGTTTCGATTTTATATGAATTAATCTTTTTTTCTGGGACAGCAAATTGTTCTATTTTTAATAAATCCTGTGTAGCTTAGTTTTAGCTAAATTTTGGAGTGAGCCTAACTCTTATACTCCAGAAGCTGTCATAAAGTTTGTGGATAAAAAGGATGCACAGAAACCGAGAAACAAAAATGAGAAGAAGCTAGAGTAAAATTTAGTTTTATAAAAAGAAATAGAACACTTTGGATAATTAATTAAATATGGAGCATGGGAAATCTAAATACCAGAACTGCACACTTGCTTAAAAATAATAATTTGAAATGTTGTATATGTGTACATAATCACCATCATAAGGACATAAAGATTTCCACACACCTCCTCTAATTTTGTGAAGGAGAAAATAGTTCACTAGTATGTCTAGGTGAATACGGCCTTCAAGGCCTTGTTCTTAGATCACATAGGCAGCCACATTAAAGTTGTGCATCTCATGTAGAAGGTGCTCTCGCTAACGGTACCTACAACCTCGTCCCCGTCAACGAAGAGGAAGTCCCCGAGGGTGGTGCCAACGTCGCCGTGATCGACCCGGAGCCTGACAGTCAGCTAGCTCAAGAAGGCAAGCCCTAGAGCATAACCTAACTTTTGATTCGTGCAACTATGAATTTATTATGTTTGTGCATTTACGTTCTAGGTGTTGTATGAATACCCTAGTTGCATGCTTCTAGTACCCATGACTTGAAATACTAGCATGATAGGATCGGTAGAGCAATGCCTTTAGGACCGTTACAAGTCGAGTGATTTCCTGTTACTCGCGAGATATATGAGTTGCTTGTCTTTACTTATGTTGGAATCATAAGGATGGACGGGCGGGATGGTATGTGTAGATCTCCCGTCCGTGTATGATAATTGGATTAAGGTCGAAACGTGTGGTTCTGTGTGTCAAGTTTTTGAACGCACCACACGCATGTCGACCTATGGGAACCGGTAAGCCCGGTACCAGATTGAAGCAGCTAGGATCGATAGCCATCTCTCCTTGGAAACATTTTGTTTCCCTTGCCATACACATGTGGATATATGCGTGATGCCGTGGGTAAAGCGGTAAACCTTTATCCTAAGGGAATGGACCCGGCGCCGAATTGTGGATTGATGGGAAAGGTTGGGAAGTGCCTGTACCTTTTATAGCAAGCATTATCTGTGTGTGTTGGGTTTTCCCTAGCCAGGTAGCGAAATTCGGTTCGAACTGTCCGCTTCTCGCGGTTAATGAGACTGCTTGACCGCTGTGCTGCATTGAGTAATATGTGGAACTTGAGGATGATGAACTTGTTGTATGTACTAAATTGTATTGCACCACTTGTATGCTTAGAGAGGATGCTAATCTAGAATGGTTAACACTACTAGAATTTGATGCTAAAATCATGAAAATAAGGATCCACTCTTAGTTACTTTGGCAAAACAAACCCACTAGCCAAAAGCCTTTCATGTCTAGAAGTCGGTGAAGTAGTTTCACCCGACGGGTAAGCCTTGCTGAGTATTAGTATACTCAGCCTTGCTTGTGGCTATGTATTTCAGGTACTGTTATGGATGTGGCAGTCGATTCCATCACTTGGCCTACCCAGGTTCCCCCTGGGTGGCATGTTGAGTGGGTTCCGTCCTCTTCCGAGGATCGGGAGGAGTAGCACCATGGTCGGTTTCATCGTGGTGTTGCTATGAATCGTCGCTAGTTTTAATATTCCGCTGCAATGAACTCTCGTACTCTGATTTGAAATTCAAACTTGGTTTGTATTAACTTGATGATACTATTATGTAAGTCGAATTTGTGGAATGTTGTAATTTCTGGTCACCTCCGTATGGGCGCGCGTGTTGTTTCGATCGTGAAAGTACGTGGTTAATCGGGTATAATCCGACGGCGCTCCAGCTTATTCTGGATTAAGTGTCTGACTGCTTGATTAGCGGTCCAGGGGTACTTAACTTGGAATAATTTCGGAGTGGTCCGCCACACCGTTCGGCCTAGAAGATGTCGTTCGGCCTCCCGTTGGAGCGTTTCAGCATGGGCTTTTGCAGGCCCACTCTCCTCTCTCATGGGCTTCTGGTTTTTATTGCAAGGCTAGAAGAAAAGAAAGAAAGAAAAGATAAGGGGGTATCTATCCTAAGATACAAGCATTTTTAAAGTCCTGCTAGGACCTGGACTATAATTCTAGCTCGGTTAACTCATAGACGTCCATCTCTCTGAGTTCCGATAATTCAGGCTCAAGAAATATTTTCAATCGTTGGCCATTGGCCTTGAAAACATTTCCATTATTGTCCTAGAGGGTAATCGCGCCACGATCGGCGACATTTAAGACTTTAAAAGTCCCTTCCCATTTACTTCTAAGCTTACCATGACCAAACAAACGAATGCTAGAGTTAAAGAGAAGTACCTTATCTCCCTCTTTGAAGTGTTTGATCTTGATGCGCTTGTCATGCCATCGCTGTGATAGGCCTTTTCCCTCCATTCATCCAGCTCAGTTAACTGGATTTGTCTTTTGACTCCTACTGGCTGAAGATCCATATTCCACCTCTTGATTGCCCAATGGGATTTGAATTCAAGTTTTCAACTGGCAAATGACATTGAACAGCTGAATATGGTGTCATCCCTATCGGTGTATTATATGCAGTCCTGTATGTCCATAGTGCCTCGGGTTGTCGGCTCTTCCATCCTTTTCCCATGGCATTAACTGTCTTTTGCAGAATATTTGTGATTTGCTTGTTTGAAGTTTCTGCTTGCCCACTGGTTTGAGGATGATAGGCTACAGCTACCCGATGGTTCACTCCTAAGTCACTTAAGCACTTCCTGAAAGTTTTGTCGATGAAGTGTGATCTTCCATCACTAATCACTGCCCTCGGAACTCCAAAGCGAGGAAATATGATTTCCTCAAACATTCTTTTGGAGCTCTTTGAATCGGCCGTAACACAAGGAAGAGCTTCCACCCACTTGCACTACTCGACTGCCACCAAGATATACTCACCTTGCTCTGATATAGGGAAAGGACCCATGAAGTCTATCCCTCCATGCGTCAAAGATCGCCAATTGAACATTACTTTGCACATTGCATCACCGGGCATTGATGTTCCCGTGCTTTTGGCATCTTGGGCACCACCCCACAAACTGTACATAGTCGGCCAGAAGAATCCACTCTGCCAGACTTTGGCATGTGTTTGGAACACTCCATAATGTCCACCATAGGGAGATGAGTGACAACGGTCGAGAATCATACGTGTCTCTTGTTGTGGCACGCAACGTCGTAGCAAACCATCAGCATAGACTTCGAAAAGATAGGGGACATCCCAAAGGTGAAATCTGCTGAGGTGTATCAACTTCTTATCTTCTCCAGGAGGTATATATCCAGTTACCATATAATTTACCAAATTTGCATACCATGGGCTGGATGTAGTGACCGCCAAGAGAGTATCATCTCTCAGATAGTCATTAATAGGAGAATCCGAATCTTTGACTTGCATTCTTGAGAGGTGATCTACCACACAATTTTCTGTCCCCTTCTTATCCTTGATTTCTAAGTCAAATTCTTGAAGGAGCAGAATCCAACGGACGAGTCGTGGCTTTGCATCTTTCTTAGTGAGAAGGTCTTTAGTGCAGCATGGTCTGTATATCACTTTGGCACCCACTAAGTAACTTATCCATGGAAAATACAACTGCCAGAAGTTCCTTCTCTATTGTGGCATAATTCAGTTGAGCTCCGGTCAATGTCTTACTTGCATATGACATATCATAATGCTGCTTATCCTTGCACTGACTGAGCACTGCCCGACTGCATAATCACTGGCATCACACATAATCTCGAAAGGCAAATTCCAATCGAGAGGCTGTATGATTGGGGCTGAAACCAATGCCTTCTTAGGGGTGTAGAAGGTAAGGAGGCAATCTTCATCGAAATGGAATGGTGTATCTTTGGCAAGGAGACTTGTCAAAGATCTGGCTGTATGGGAGAAATCTTTGATGAACCTCCTATAAAAGCCAGTATGACCAAGAAAACTTCTCACTCCCTTAACATTCGTAGGGGGCGGTAACTGTTCAATCACCTGGATCTTTGCCCGATCTACTTCTATCCCGTTTTCTAACACCTTGTGTCCAAGCACAATACCTTCTCTAACCATAAAATGGCACTTCTCCCAAATCAGGATAAGGTCGTGCTCTTGACATCGCTTGAGAACTCTATCCAAATTCTCAAGGCAATGTTCAAAAGATGTTTCGTAGACTGAGAAATCATCCATGAATACCTCCATGATTTTCTCGATTAGGTCAGAAAAAATAGCCATCATACACCATTGAAAGGATGCCGGTGCATTGCAAAGTCCGAAAGACATCCGCCTATAGGGGAACGTTCCGTAGGGGCAGGTGAAGGTAGTCTTACTCTGGTCATCAGGATGTATTGGAATTTGATGATAACCAGAATATCCATCAAGGAAGCAAACGTATGAGTGTTTTGCCAACCTTTTAAGCATTTCATCAATAAAGGGGAGTGGGAAGTGATCTTTACGGGTCGCCTTATTGAGCTTTCGGTAGTCGATGCACATTCTCCACCCTGTGACAATCCGTTGAGGTATAAGCTCATTTCTCTCATTTTGGACCACTGTCATGCCTCCCATCTTAGGAACCACTTGAAGGGGGCTGACACATTCACTATCTTGCACGGGGTAGATAATACCAGCGTGCAGTAGCTTCAACACTGCTTTCTTGACTACCTCCCTCATCGCATCATGCATTCAGTCGTCGTTGATGCTCTCTAAACGGCTTATGGTCCGGTTCCATAGGAATGCGATGGGTGCATAAATTGGGACTAATCCCTTTCATGTCCTTTAGAGAATACCCCAGAATAGACCAGTACTTCTCTAAGACTGTCACAAGACGCTGAGCCTCATTCTCTGTCAGTTGATCACTAATGATGACTAGTCTATTACGGTTGTTGTGAATGAAAGAGTATTTCAGTCCAGAAGGCAGCGGTTTTAACTCGGGTGGAGGAGGTTGTGGTAACTCCTCCTTGTTGAGATTGACATAACCGCCTGGTTCTGTCTCCTGAATGAAATGATGAGCATCATCAGCCAGTATAGGCTGAGTGTTCTCTTCCTGAATCATGCTCAATACTTCTTCCACTAGGTCTTGTTCTGATCTAGCCTCTGCCATTGTGTTTAATGATCAGACCAGGCTGATCGGAGCGTATTCTTTGCCAACCTGGAGCTGGATAGTAGCTCTATCATGGTTAGGGTTGACAAGATGCTCTATTGGCTGTCCAATCAAGAAGAACTTATCACCTTCATGGATATCGAAGACGTAGAAATCCAAGAAAACCTTGTTGCAACCCACCAGTAGGGGCACCACGTGGAGAATGCCCTTGCTTTCTAGAATCTGGCCATTGATCCATTTCAGATGCTTACTCGTGAAGGACAGGGGCTCGTCTGGTGCAATTCGCATGGTTGATGCACTGGATATGATGTTGACCCCGACCTTCAGATCGTAGGTTGCTTCTTGTGGTGCAGCGTCCCTAATAGCGCAGAAGAGAACTCTATACTCGTAGGAGGGTTGAATGACCTGACTACTTTCCTTGGTCTCTTCCGTCCATTCCTTACTCAATATCGTAGAAAGATCCTCAATCTACGGTGCGACATGAGGAATGAATGTCGTGGACTTTAAGCATGCGCACTTTGATTCAATCGGCATGTTGGACACATTGCCAATCTCTAAGAATTCTTGCTCTGTGAAGATCTTTGGTATATAAAGTGGCATATCTTCAATGATTGGCTCTTGGTCCAAGGACTTCTGTTCGGTGATCTCCTCCATAATTGGTGGAGGGGGATCAGATGCAGCTGTAAGGGTGTGAACTTGTTGCTCAGCTGTGGGTGATACTGTTGGCTCTGACGGACTTGGATCATCAAATACTCTCGTGCTCTGAGTGTTTGGCATGACTCCTTCAAGGATATCCTGAACCTCAGCCACGGTCTTGTATAGCACTGATCAAGCGGATGTGACATCCATAAAGAATGCACGTGAAGGTTTTGGTCCACCAACGAAATGTTGCATCAGCATCTCCTCTGGAATACCGTGAGGTACCCCTGGGTTTGCCATCTGCATAAATCCTTCCCATGTTGCTCCAAGTGATTCATCTCCTTGCTCGAATGTCAACAATTTGGCTCTGAGTTCCCTCACTTTGGAGACAGGATAGAAAAACAGACATAATTTGTCCTTAAGCTTGACCCAATCTCCTCCAACTTCGCCTGCTCTCCGGTTGTAACAAAATTTTGCTTCCTCCGCTAGAGAGAATGGGAAAAGCTTCCACCTCAAGGTGTCTTGGTTCATTCTGGGAATGTTGAGAATCGAGCAATTTCTCTCGAATTCCTGCAGGTGAGTATAGGGATTTTCATCCTTCTTTCTGAAGAAGGACCATGCACGAACCATGGCTACGAGAGTGGGACAAATCTCATAACCATCGCAATATATGGGGTGGCATGATGGAGGCGGTTCCAAATACCCATGAGATGGAACTGCTGGATAACTAGGAGAAGACTCCATATGGAAGGCGAAAAAATGTACAGCTAGAAAATTCTAGTCTAGTGTTGCTACCGTTCCCCGGCATAGGCGCCAGAAAATCTTGTTGGCACTCCTTAGCCTAACTAATTACTCCGCAAGCACACAGACACCGTTGTAGCCTTTCATTAGGGGAGTAAGAACCTGGATGTCAAATCCAAGGAACGGTAGACGCGACTAACCTAAAATCTCTAAACGGAAAGAGGATCTAACCTTAGTTAGCCTTCTCGATACTCAAACAACCTATGAGTATCTAATCTGATATGCTTCGACGGCTAGAGAAGGGGATCCTCCGGGCTCAGCACTACTGTTATGAAAACACCCGAACGTGGTGGACAACAATGAACGGACAAGGCTGTCACCAATTGCCGTCTACCACTACGGTTCTGTGGGATGGAACACAACCCAAGGTAGCTATCAAGCACAGACACCACGTCTAAGCTATAAACTACTGACCTCCACCTAACGCGAAAGGCATATGAGGAAACCCCAAATGAGTGTGTCGCACTCACGAAGACAAGGTATCCCACGGATCACTACTAGATAAACGTAAAGTGCTGAAAGTAAAGAGAAATACTAGCGAGATACTAAGGAAAGATGGGAACTTACTTAGATAACTCTTGAAGCTTTATTTCCCCGGAGTGGCTACAAAGGCGAGAGGAGCTCGAGGCAGGCCCCAAACTCTCCCTCCAAGGCTTGGCTGTCACCCAAGACCTCACTGCACTCTCTCTTCCTCTCTACTCTAAAGAATGGAACAACTTGGCACTAAAGCACTTCTCTCCCAAAATGGTGTGTCTACAAGTGAAGGAGGGGGTGTCCTTATATAGCCTCCAAGGTCGGTGAAACTTGAGAACCGACGTAGGGGAGCTTGGCATCCAAGGAGAAGCATGCACGAGAAAGATGGGCGGCAGGCATGCAACTTGGAGGCCAAACGACATCTCTGTGGCCGATCGGCCATGAGATGGTGCCATTTGGCACCGTCCTTCTCGTGTGTAGTGTTGATCACTCCTGGATGTCGGTTGTGTGGGATTTTCGTTGAAAATAGCCCCGTGGCACATGCAGGTGGGCCCTTTAATCCAAGGCGAAGCCTTTCGGGGTCCTTGGATCAAACCGACTTGGAACTCATGGTTAGGATCGATGGAGGGTGTGTTTCCTGGCTCCTGGATCAGTGACGTGGCAATTGGGCTCAGTGAGAGGCCGGCCAGCCATGGGGTGGCCGAACGGCCGGGCATTGGGCCCAATTGTGCTCCATTTTGTCCTGTGTACTCTTTCTCTCACAAATACATCAAAACTTGTGGAACTCATTAATATAAAGTAATTTATGATCGAAAGGCACATATGAGATATGAAATGCATGAAATATTGGTGCTAAACATGTGACATATCGACCACCAACACTAATTACCCATTTAAAGATAATTATCCAAACCGCACTTGAAACAATTCAAACCCAGCAATCTGTCGGGTGTCCTCAGGACAAACCCGAATCGTCCACTTATAACTGTTATCTCGACCATACATTTAGAATCCTCAGGGAGAGGCATCTCGACAGATCATCACACTTGCCATAGAACATCACACTTGCATACAAATATTTACAGCAGCATATTTATTACAGACGAGGGGATTCAAACTTAAAGTTGCATGTAAAGCCTTTTAAAGAGAGTTTTGAAAGCAAATAAGTCTGGTAGGTCAAGTCGGGCCATATTATTACATAAAAAAAGTAAAGTAGACAATAATATATTCGACTCTAAACACATTCTTGCTTTTCTTGGTCAACCTTCGCTAGGTTTTACATCATCTCCGCACAAAATTAAGCCGGTTGAGTATGAAGGTACTCAGCAAGACTTACTTGTCAACAAAAATAAAAGACCATAAGGAGCATGCAAGGCTTTATGTGGACTAAAATATCTTGGCATTTTTGCATAAAAGCTTACTATTAGTGGGTCCTTGTAAGTATGTTAACATTAGCTTTTAGTGATCCCTAAGTTACTATGGTGGAGCAAAACAATTTTTGCTAAGTTCCAAACAATTCATACAGCAAGATTCTTATGAACAACATTTCTTCCATCCAGTTACTATGATGAATTAACAACGGCCAAGTGGTATTCATAACCGAGAAGTGCAGCGATCCGGACCGAATTTACATCCTGCAGGAGAAACATAGCCACACGACATGTGCGCGTCCCAGCCTTCAAACTGCACGTGGCAGCCTGAACTGCCCTCGCCCAAGCCCGGGTTCGCACCCCTGCATGGTGCCCCATGTCTGGCTGCTACCCCATGCGGGTTCCAGGCTACGTTCCCGCCACCTCCCCACTTCTAGCAGGGCAAGTAACAGTTCAAACTTAAGGCGACCCAAGTGATCGGGTTTACTGGTACCATATGCCAGCATGTGACTAGTACGTTCAATACTTGACATAGGTTAAAACAACAAATGATCCTGAATCAAACTTATCTTCAATGGTGATTCGAATCAAGTCTCCTTTTTTGATCCAATCCAACCATCCGCCTTTCAAATCTTTGTTGGTCTCATGAAATCCTTTTAGTATAAAACTAGTTCACCTTATATGATCAAGCATTACATTACTCCTATTTATGCTACATGAGATCTAACCATGACTAAGCTTATAACATATTGGTCCTCTTTAAACAAGTGGCAAGGTAATTCTAGTCAAGGAAGTTGAATTGCATAAATGGTTGTCAAACAAATTCCAAGACGTAATGCACATACACATATAATGAAAATATTTAGACGCATGTGTGACATCTCTAATGTAAAAATGTAGAAAACACCTTTGAAACAGGTTAAAAAGGGAAAAAGTGATGAGGGAATTCAAAAATTCTTCAAAATTAAAATTTAAATTCAAAAACAAAGGTTGTTTGACACCCAGCTGAAATCTCAAGAATTTTGTACTAAACTTGAAAATCTCCAAAACTAAAGGTTGTTTGTAATCACAAATAAGGCCAAGTCACTGTTTGGAACTTTTGAAAATTTTGCATTTTAGCCCCTCAAAAACTCGAAAAACAGTTCTGAACACCTTTTTGAATCTGGGTTGTTTGAGCTTGAAAAATTTGAAATTTCAGGTTCACCCCAAAAAGAAAGTTGTGTCCCACCTCTCAAATTCCAACTTTTTTTTTACACTTTTTCTTGTTCAGTTCAAATTTTTGGAGAAAATTCAAAAGGGGCAAAGGAGCTCCACGGGCTGCCAGCTCGGCCCTGGCGCGCTCTGCGCCTGGCCGGAGCTCGGCCGCCACGTGGCCGGCGAGCGGCGGAGGCCGCGCCGAGCAGGCCAACCTGTGGCGTCGGGTGGCTCTTGTCCTCGCGTGTTTGTCCAAGCCCTCCGCGCCGTCACGTCGCCGCTCGACAGCGCGTTTTGCCTCGCGCCACGCGAGCGCCATCATGGCGGTCGGAGCGCCGCCGTGGCCACGCGCGCGCGTCGCGCAAAGCCGCTCCGCGGCAGATTCCCTCGTCACTCCACGCCAAGACACTCTGCAGAGGATCTTCCACTCCCTCACGCGACGATCTTCGACGCCCAACCATCGCGCGCGCTCAGTTCGAGCTCGGGCGAGCTTCAATGGCGCGTCGCATCGCTGTCGCTCCGCACGCACGCTCCCGAGGCAGCACGACCCCGCTCTAGCGTGCCAAGGCACTCCACCGAGCCACTCACATTCTCCCCTAGCTCGCGCACTTCACCAGTTCGCTCCCTTGCGCTCGCTCCCGTCGTCTTCAACCTCCAGCCGCGCGGACCGAGCCGAGCTTCGAGACCAAATTCGTCCTCGTCCCTCCACCATTCCCAAATCCCTCGCGCACAGAGCTAGACCACCTATCGAGCTTCCCATTCCCCCACTTCTCGCGAGCTCTCCCCAACTCTCCGGCACGAAATCGGATTTTCCCCCAAATCCGCATTTCCGGCCGCCGGAGCACGCGCACGTCGAGCCCCTACTTCGAGCCTTCCCCGAGGCCAACCGAGCCCTCCACTAGCTACGCCAAGTCCCACTGGTGCTCTAGGACCCCTCCAACCCCGACGAGATCCACCACCCTCGCCGGAATCGAGCTCGCGGCGGCCGCACCGCCCCCGCACGTCGCCGGCGAACTCCAAGCTTCCCCCGGCCTCCCAACCGCCACCAATCGACTCGTGGTGAGCCAATGGTTCTTTTCCCCCAGTTCCCCGACCCTATCTCGCCGTCGTTTGGCCGGCGCAACTCCGGCGTCGAGCCGAGGGCCTTTGTTCATCTTCTTCGTTTTTCCAGGGTTCCCAGTGAAAAAGTCAGGGACTTGTTCGTGAAGTTTTCAAAAGATCCAAGGGCCGGCGCGTAAAAAGATTCTTAAGGTTTAACCCTTTTTCCCGAAATATTATAAAATCCACCAAAAATCGTACAAAAATCAGAAAAATGCACAAAAATACTCCCTGGATTCGTGAGATTGTAAACTCCAATCTTATGTTAGCATATATATACTTTTGGTGAACCAAATTTGAATTAAAATTCAAACTGTGAATTTAGAAACTTGTGCACCGTTTCAAATCCAGAGCTCCGCTAGGGCTGAGCTTTGGATATGTTGTTTGCAGTGACTTTGGACACCTTGTGTCCAAAGGGGACTTAAAAATATGGAATGTAGCTTCAGTTATGAATTAATTTGTGATTCCTGTCTTTTTGCAGTCCTATAATTATTAAAAATAATCCATGCAGCTAAAAATCACCATTTTTCCCCAGAGGCCTAGGAACTTGTTAGCACATCTGCTAAAAATGCAAAACTTAATTTGTGCTCTGTTTAGACTAGCAAATAAATAGTTATGTGTTTTCGGATAGAAATTTATTGAGGACTGTCCAAGGGTTATTTTGAGCCACCACTTGGCCAGAGCCCTCCTTGTACTCATGACTAGCTCTGGTAGGAAAATTTCCTGATTTGGATGTATTTTCGATTTTATATGAATTTATCTTGTTTATTTAAGCAGCAGTTTGTACTATTTTTAATAAATTCTGTATAGCTCAGTTTTAGCTAAATTTTGGAGTGAGTCTAACTCTTATACTCCAGTAGCTGTCATAAAGTTTATAGATAAAAAGGATGAACAGAAATTGAGAAACAAAAATGAGAAGAAATTAGAGTGGAAATGAGTTATATAAAAGAATAGACCTTTTTGATAATTAATTAAAAATGAAACATGGAGAAGTCTAAAATTCCAGAACAGCACCTTAACTTCAAAATAATAAATGGAAATTCTTATATATATGTACACAATCACCATCAAAGATGCGTAAAAATTTTTCCACACCCCTCCTCTAATTTTGTGAAGTAGAGAGTAGTACTTTAGCATCTCTAGGTGAATATGGCCTTCAAGGCCTTAGTTTTGGAATCAATAGGCAGCCACTTTAAGTTATGCATCTCATGTAGAAGGCGCTGTTGCGGACGGCTTCTACCATCTCATCCCCGCCGACGGAGAAGGCACCCCGGAGAACGGTGCCAGCGAAGGATCGATCGACCCGGAGGCTAACCCCCAGCGAGAGCAAGAAGGCAAGCCCCGGAGCATAACCTACCGTTAAAGTTTATGCATCTATGAGTTCCCTATGTTTGTGCATTACGTTTCAAGGAGTTGATTGAATACCTTAGCTGCACATTTCTAGTACCCATGATTTGCAACACTAGTATGAAAGGATCGATAGGGCATTGCTTTAGGTCCGTTACAAGCCGAGTGATTTCCTGTCACTCGCGAGACATAGGAGTTGCTTGTCTTTACTTATGTTGGAATCATAAGGATGGACGGGCGGGATGGTAGATGTAGATCTCCCGTCCGTGTATGATAATTGATTTAAGGTCGAAACGTGTGGTTGAGTGTGTCAAGTTTTTGAACGTACCACATGCATGCCGATATATGGGAATCGGTAAGCCCGGTACCAGATTGAAGCAGCTAGGGCCGATAGCCATCTCTCCTTGGAAACTTTTGTTTCCCCTGCCGTACACTTGTGGATATATGCGTGAGACTGTGAGTGAAGCAGTAAACCTTTATCCTAAGGAAGTGGGTTTGGTTCCAAATTGTGGATCGATGGGAAAGGTTGGGAAGTGCTTGTACCTTTTATAGCAAGCATTATCCATGTGTGTTGGGTTTCCCCTGGCCAGGTAGCAAAATTCGGTTCGAACTGTCCGCTTCTCGCGGTTAATGAGACTGCTTGACCGCCTTGCTGCATTGAGTAACAAGTGGAACTATGCGATTGATGAACTTGTTGTATGAATTAAATTGTATGGAACCACTTGTATGCTTAGAGAGGATGCTAATCTAGAATGGTTAAATCTACTAGAATATGATGCTAAAACATGAAAGCAAGGATCTACTCTTAGTTGCTTCTTGGCAAACAAACCCACCAGCCAAAAGCCTCTCATGTCTAGGTGTCAGTGATGTAGTTTTCACCCGACGGGTAAGCCTTGCTGAGTATTAGTATACTCTGCCTTGCTTATGGCTTTTATTACAGGTACAATGTTGGATGTGGCAGTTGATGCCCTTACTTGGCCTACCCAGGTCCCCCCTGGATGGCACATCGAGTGGGTTCCGTCCTCTGCCGAGGAACGGGAGGAGTAGCACCGTGGCAGGCTTCATTATGGTGTTACTTGTATCGTCGTTAGTTTATCTTTCCGCTGCAATGAACTATTTATTTCCGCTGCTTGACTTGATACTCTGATTTGAATTCCAAACTTGGTTTGTAATAACTTGTGATACTTTTTATGTATGTTGAATTGTGGAATGTTGTAATCTCTGGAACTCACCTTCGTGTGGGCGTGCCTGTTGTTTCGATCGAGAAAAGTACGTGGTTAAATCGGGTTTAATCCGACGGCGCTCCAGCTTATTCCGGATTAAGTGCCTGACTACTCAATTAGTGGTCCCGGGGTACTTAACTTCTAATAATTTCGGAGTGGTCTGCCGCAGCTGGCATCAGAGCCGAAACAGCGCACCAGAGAGAGCAACAACCTTAAATAAACATTTTTGAAATAAAACTTGCCAACTCTTACTTCCGCCGCGCTTTGCGATGGAAGGTTATTCTTAGGACCGCTAAGGATGTTACCTAGAGAGTGAAGCCTATGTGGGTTAAGGGATCACGAAATGATAGGTGGCAAATAATATATTATACTGACTTCCAGCATATTTCATTCTGTCATTTACTTTACGCAATGGTTGGCGCAAGGTACGGCGATTGCTGTAACGTACCACGACACTATATGAAAATATAGTGGCACATAGTCAATACGCTGTGATGGCGTATGAAAATAGAATAGTGTGGTGGGCGCAAGGTACGGCGATTGCTGTAGCGTACCACGGCATCATATGCAAATATGATGGCGGCACAAAGTCAATACGCTATTTCATGAGCGTATGAAATTGTCAATATGTTGCCTTGGTGGCATATGAACATTGCCCGTTCAATGTTGAACGTTCGGGTGCCACCTCTATAGTGGGTGGTAATGAATGGAGACGCTTTCGTGAGTGCTGGCACGAAAGGTTGATTATATATGCTCTGGAATGGAAATTTCTGCAGGTACACTAACCACGATTCCGTATGATGAACGGTTAGAAAAGTTCGGCTAGTTAATATAGGGAGAGACGGAAATTGCCTAGCCACCGGCACTAACTTCGTAGGCTAAAAGTTTATTGGCATGTGTGTTGGTGAGAACGAATAGGCCGCTCATGCATTGCAATTCACTGAAATTTATATTGAACCCTGATGCGTGACCAATCGACCCGCCATCGAAATTCGAATAACAAACCGAAACTCTGCCAACACCAGTCTGTTTGCACCATCAATTCGAAATTAAAAACGTTGCCAAACGAAAACGTGTTCAACATAAAAGTTGTCATAAATGTTATCTAGTTTGTGCTGTAGAAATTTCGACGAAAATGGTTCAGTAGAACTAGAATTATGCTTAAAATGGTAACCCCCTGTCTGCTGGAAATTTCTGGAACAGTGAGATAAAAATTGAATTTTTAAACCGTCTTAACAACAGACTCTGCTCAAACCTCCAACATGAAACTTGTTTGTAATTACACAAACAGTGCCCTGGCCAAATTTGGGAATTTTTGGGCTTATTGATTTCGAGTTTTATAATTTTTACTACACTGTCCAGAATCTGTTTATTTTCTTTGGCGCTAACCGGTTCTCACCCTTGCCCCTTTTCTTTTTGGTTCAGAATGGACGCTCACGCTGACTTGGCCAGCTACCCCAACAATGTTTCCTTTTCAGACTGCCTAGGATGGGAAGGCTTCCCTAGCATTCTGTGGTCAGTTTTGCAGGCGCTCGATTACCCTACCCCGCCACAATATGAGAGAACCCTCATCCGAGACCGAGGTGTGACCCGATCTCGTGTGCGTTTGGTGGTATATCGCCATCCACCGTGTCCTAGCTCCCCCACTTGGAGTGTGGAAGTTCATGGACACCACATGGAGACGACTTGCGAGCTAGCTGCCTTGAATGGCATTAGTTCTTTTTATGCTCAGAACCAGGATTTGGTGGAGCACCAGTTGCTTGGGTTGTTCCCACCGACCCAGCCGAATGATCCCCATTGGATGAGGCGCTATCTTAGCTCCCCTTTGAGGATGGCGGAGAATCCCGTCGCTGCAGCTGCACTTATGATGAGGTGGATCCGAGCTTACCACCGCTTGCAGGCACTTTTGGGACGGTCGCAGAGCAAGATACTCAACCTTGCTATGGACATGTCCGTCCGTGCCCGTGACATTGGGGTTGAGAGGACCTCATTGTCCATTGAGGTGAGCACCAGAGACGCCATGATTGCTGATTTGGAGAGGCAATTGAATGACCTCCACATCGCGCACAACAATGTCCAAAATGAGCTAGCCCAAACCAGAGAAGAACTTGAGGAGGTACACGGTACTTTGGAGCATGCCAACGCCATGTTAGCCGCCCATGATGCTCAGCACCTTCTTGAGCAGGAGGGAGAGCATGGGGAAGGAGAGGCCCCCGACTCCGACATGGATACCGAGGATGACATGCCGCCCCTTCCAGCTCCACCATCACCTATGGGCAGCGAGGCTACCGCAAACAACCTAGATGATTTCTAGAAGTGGTCGTAGCGAGATTACTCCTCCGCTAGGCCTAAATTTTGGCTTTATGTTGTAATAGGCTAGATGGGGTTGAGCTCCCCTTTAATCTTTTGAGACAATGTAATTTAATGGTGTGCTTGTGTGATTCAAAACTTGATGAAGGTTGTAATGGCTGTGTGAAAAACATTCTGCAGCTAACTTTGTTTTTATTATTGATGGGTTTTCCATTCATTTATGGGCTGTGATGTGAACTACAAAGTTGTTTGGAATTTGTCAAACGAGATGTTCACCAAATTTCAACCCTATTGGTTAAGCGAAATAAAAATGGCAACCAAAACACTACAGCTCGGCCTGCCGTAAAACAGCAAACGCAGAGAGCTAAAGATTGAATTTTTCGGTTTAGATCCAGCCCGAATTTGATTCTGAGCCCAACATGAAAGTTGTAGAGCGTGAAATTTTCGAGCTACTGACCGAATTGGAGCATTTGACTTGCTTCCTGTTGGGAGATATGATTTTTCTTCCGAACTACGTGTTGACATGTCATTCTTACGCAGTAAACTTCATTATATTGTCACGTTCTATCTTGTCATCATTATGCAAACTTATGAAATGTGGCTAATACAAGTACCTACTGCAGATGGTAATCACCCGCAGCGGTCATGACGCTAGTGGCTCCAATGCTAACCAGCAAGGGCCAGAGGGGCAGCAACAGCCGCCACCACCTCCGCCACCGCAGCAACCTCCGACGTGGCAGCAATTGTATGCTACGCAAACGGAGATCCTACGGAACCTGCAGCATCAGCAACAAATGATGCAACAGCAGATGCTACAGCAGGGAGGTCAACGGGCCCCTCAGCCTCAAGTGGCCTGATATGAGGATTTTCTGGCTACCCACCCGCCGATATTCTCAAGAGCCGATGAGCCCCTGGAGGCCGATACGTGGATTCGAGCCATCGAATCCAAGTTCACCATCCTGGCCACGCCTTGCACTTCCAACCGCAAGGTGGTTTTCGCGGCGCAGCAGCTCTGCGGCACCGCTCTCCTATGGTGGGAGAATTACTTGGCCCTGCAGCAGGAGGGTCACGTAATTGAGTGGGATGAGTTCAAGACGGCGTTCAAGGCTCATCATATTCCTGCCGGCTTGGTAGAGCGGAAGTTGAATGAATTTCTGGCTCTGACCCAGCGTACCCGCACGGTGCTCCAATACGCCCAGGCCTTCAATGGTCTGTGCCCATACGCGGGTCATCACGCCGACTCTGACGAGAAGAAGTTGGAGAGGTTCCGACGTGGCCTCAATACCAAGTTGAAAGCTCAATTGGCCACCACCCGTGCTGCCACTTATGGCGATCTTGTGAATCTCGCCATCGCCCAAGAGGACGCCAACGTGGTGCACAAGGCGGAGAAGAAGAGGAAAGCTCCTGCTGTACCCTCGAGCGTGCAGCCGCAGAGATTCCGCTTGGTTCCCCCGGCTGCACCGCAGGGACAGTCCAGGGCACCCCAGGGAGGTGGATGGGTTGCTAGGCCACCACAGCCTAATGCGCCCCGTTTCCCTCCACCGCCGCAGCAGCAATCGGCGCCAAGGCAGAACGCACAACAGCCAGCTCACCCTGGAGCCGGCTATCAGTGCTTCAAGTGTGGCAGCAACAGTCACTTTATCAAGGACTGCCCACAGAACAAGCAACAGAACCAGCGCCCAGGGAATCAGCAAAACAAGGGCAAACAGCAGCAGCGTGTGCAGGTCCGACAAGGGAGGCTTAACTACACCACTTTGGCCGACCTACCTGAGGGAGCCCCAGACATGACTGGTACCTTCCCTATCCACACTCAACCTGCTGTGATATTGTTTGATTCCGGGGCAACACATAGTTTTATAAGCACAAGATTTCATGCAATCTGTGGGCTAAAATCTTACCATACCAAATCATCATATGTGATATCAACTGCGGGAGGTAAAATAGCATCCAACCAAGTCTCCCAAAGAGTTCCAATCAGGCTAGGAAGTAAAATATTTCCTACCAAGCCCTACGATGTCTATTGCGATGCATCATGCACCGGACTTGGCTGTGTCCTCATGCAAGAGAACCGAGTCATTGCTTATGCTTCTCGAGCACTTCGGCCTCATGAGCAAAACTACCCTACGCATGATCTTGAGTTAGCAGCGGTTATTCATGCTCTGAAGATGTGGAGACACTATCTGATGGGTGTTCCATGCAACATATACACCGACCACAAGAGCCTCAAATATGTCTTCACTCAGGCACATTTGAATATGAGGCAGCGAAGATGGTTGGAGTTAGCGAAGGACTATGACCTTAGTGTGCATTATCACCCCGGCATGGCTAATGTGGTTGCGGATGCACTAAGCCGCAAGGCTCATTGTCATTGTCTTTCCGTGGAGTCCTACGCTGACACCTTGTGCCATGAAATGGCAAAGCTCAACTTAGAGATTGTTCCACACGGGTACTTCAACCATATTTTAGTTGAACCAACCTTGCACGATCAGATTGTTGAAGCCCAATTAAATGACGCAAAGATTAAAATCCTTAAAAGGAAATTGGCAAAACAGAAGGTGAAGGAAAAATACAAATGTTTCCGGATAGATGGGCAGGGAGTGATGTGGTTTGGACATCGCATCGTGGTGCCCAAAAACACTGAACTCCAGAGGAAGATTATGGATGAGGCCCATCTCTCTAAATTTTCTATCCATCCCGGTAGCACCAAAATGTACCAAGATTGGAAACAAAACTTTTGGTGGACTCGGATGAAGCGAGAAATTGCCACGTATGTGTCGTAGTGTGACACGTGTCAGCGGGTTAAGGCTAGCCACTTGAAGGTAGCAAGCACGCTTCAACCTCTACCTATTCCCTCATGGAAGTGGGAAGATATAAGCATGGACTTCATTGTTGGACTTCCCCGAACCCCTCAGGGGCATGACTCCATTTGGGTAATTGTGGACCGCCTTACCAAGACCGCACATTTTATTTCGGTCAATACCATTTATACCGCTAAGAGGTACGCTGAGATCTATTTGGAATGGATCGTTTGTCTACATGGGGTACCCAAGACGATAATTTCTGATCGTGGTACTCAATTCGTAGCACGCTTTTGGGAACAATTGCAACTATCCCTAGGCACAAAACTGATCCGTAGTTCAGCATATCACCCTCAGACCGATGGGCATACGGAAAGGGTAAATCAAATACTTGAGGATATGCTTCGAGCTTGTGTTATCCATTATGGGAAGAATTGGGAGAAATGTTTATCACTGGCCGAATTCGCCTATAACAACAGCTACCAAGCGAGTCTTAAAATGGCACCTTTCGAAGCCTTATACGGTAGAAGATGTCGGACCCCGTTGTATTGGTCCCAGGAGGCGAGAGGTATACCTATGGCCCTGACCTTGTAAAGGAAGCGGAAGAAAAGGTTAGGATCATCCGTGAAAATTTGAGAACCGCCCAGTCACGGCAAAAGAGTTACTTTGATCAACGGCGGAAGCCACTTCAATTCGAAGTCGGCGATCACGTGTATCTCAAGGTCTCCCCGACCAAGGGTGTGCAAAGATTCGGATTAAGGGGAAAACTCGCACCTCGCTACATCGGCCCATATGAAATTACTCAACAATGTGGACCGGTAGCCTACCGTGTGAAGCTTCCCGAGAAGCTCTCGGCCGTGCACGACGTATTCCACGTTTCCCAACTCAAGATGTGTCTTCGTGTTCCGACCGAAGTTGTTGAACAAGAGGAACTCTCGGTTGAACCGGATCTCTCCTATGATGAGCATCCCATTAAAATCCTCGATGAGAAAGAGAGACAAACACGAAGGAAAGGAGTTAAAATGTACAAAATTCAGTGGAGTCATCACTCCGAAGATGAAGCCACGTGGGAAACCGAAGACTATCTTAAGAAGAATTTCCCCGACATCCTTTCGTAAGCCAAAGGTACTTTTCCCACCTTATTCCTAAGTTTAATCGAATCTCGGGACGAGATTCCTTTTAAGGGGGGTAGGCTGTGACATCTCTGATGTAAAAATGTAGAAAACACCTTTGAAACAGGTTAAAAAGGGAAAAAGTGATGTTGGAATTCAAAAATTCTTCAAAATTCAAATTTAAATTCAAAAACAAAGGTTGTTTGACACCCAACTGAAATCTCAAGAATTTTGTACTAAACATGAAAATCTCCAAAAATAAAGGTTGTTTGTCATCACAAATAAGGCCTAGTCACTGTTTGGAACTTTTGAAAATTTTGCATTTTAGCCCCTCAAAAACTCGAAAAATAGTTCTGAACACCTTTTGGAATCTGGGTTGGTTGAGGTTGAAAAATTTGAAATTTCAGGTTCACCCCAAAAAGAAAGTTGTGTCCCACCTCTCAAATTCCAACTTTTATTTTTACATCTTTTCTTGTTCAGTTCAAATTTTTGGAGAAAATTCAAAAGGGGCAAAGGAGCTCCACGGGCTGCCAGCTCGGCCCTGGCGCGCTCTGCGCCTGGCCGGAGCTCGGCCGCCACGTGGCCAGCGAGCGGCGGAGGCCACGCTGAGCTGGCCAAGCCGCGGCGTCGGGTGGCTCTTGTCCTCGCGCGTTTGTCCAAGCCCTCCGCGCCGTCACGTCGCCGCTCGACAGCACGTTTTGCCTCGTGCCGCGCGAGCGCCATCATGGCGGTCGGAGCGCCGCTGTGGCCGTGCGCGCGCGTCGCGCAACGCCGCTCCGTGGCAGATTCCCTCGTCACTCCGCGCCAAGACGCTCTGCAGAGGATCTTCCACTCCCTCACGCGACGATCTTCGACGCCCAACCATCGCGCGCGCTCTGTTCGAGCTCGGGCGAGCTTCAATGGCGCGTCGCGTCGCTGTCGCTGCGCACGCACGCTCCCGAGGCAGCACGACCCCGCTCTAGCGTGCCAAGGCACTCCACCGAGCCACTCACATTCTCCCCTAGCTCGCGCACTTCACCAGTTCGCTCCATCACGCTCGCTCCCGTCGTCTTCAACCTCCAGCCGCGCGGACCGAGCCGAGCTTCGAGACCAAATTCGGCCTCGTCCCTCCACCATTCCCAAATCCCTCGCACACAGAGCTAGACCACCTCCCGAGCTTCCCATTCCCCCACTTCTCGCGAGCTCTCCCCAACTCTCCGGCGAGAAATCGGATTTTCCCCCAAATCCGCATTTCCGGCCGCCGGAGCACGCGCACATCGAGCCCCTACTTCGAGCCTTCCCCGAGGTCAACCGAGCCCTCCACTAGCTGCGCCAAGTCCCACTGGTGCTCTAGGACCCCTCCAACCCCAACGAGATCCACCACCCTCGCTGGAATCGAGCTCGCGGTGGCCGCACCGCCACCGCACGTCGCCGGCGAACTCCGAGCTTCCCCCGGCCTCCCAACCGCCACCAATCGACTCGTGGTGAGCCACTGGTTCTTTTCCCCCACTTCCCCGACCCTATCTCGCCGTCGTTTGGCCGGCGCAACTCCGGCGACGAGCCGAGGGCCTTTGTTCATCTTCTTCGTTTTTCCAGGGTTCCCAGTGAAAAAGTTAGGGACTTGTTCGTGAAGTTTTCAAAAGATCCAAGGGCCGGCCCGTAAAAAGATTCTTCAGGTTTAACCCTTTTTCCCGAAATCTTGTAAAATCCACCAAAAATCGTACAAAAATCAGAAAAATGCACAAAAATACTCCCTGGATTCTTAAGGCAAGCCCCGGAGCATAACCTACCTTTAAAGTTTATGCATCTATGAATTCCCTATGTTTGTGCATTACGTTTCAAGGAGTTGATTGAATATCTTAGCTGCACATTTCTAGTACCCATGATTTGCAACACTAGTATGAAAGGATCGATAGGGCATTGCTTTAGGTCCGTTACAAGCCGAGTGATTTCCTGTCACTCGCGAGACATAGGAGTTGCTTGTCTTTACTTATGTTGGAATCATAAGGATGGACGGGCGGGATGGTAGATGTAGATCTCCCGTCCGTGTATGATAATTGATTTAAGGTCGAAACGTGTGGTTGAGTGTGTCAAGTTTTTGAACGTACCACATGCATGCCGATATATGGGAATCGGTAAGCCCGGTACCAGATTGAAGCAGCTAGGGCCGATAGCCATCTCTCCTTGGAAACTTTTGGTTCCCCTACCGTACACTTGTGGATATATGCGTGAGACTGTGAGTGAAGCAGTAAACCTTTATCCTAAGGAAGTGTGTTCGGTTCCGAATTGTGGATCGATGGGAAAGGTTGGGAAGTGCTTGTACCTTTTATAGCAAGCATTATCCGTGTGTGTTGGGTTTCCCCTGGCCAGGTAGCAAAATCCGGTTCGAACTGTCCGCTTCTCGCGGTTAATGAGACTGCTTGACCGCCTTCCTGCATTGAGTAACAAGTGGAACTATGAGATTGATGAACTTGTTGTATGAATTAAATTGTATGGAACCACTTGTATGCTTAGAGAGGATGCTAATCTAGAATGGTTAAATCTACTAGAATATGATGCTAAAACATGAAAGCAAGGATCTACTCTTAGTTGCTTCTTGGCAAACAAACCCACCAGCCAAAAGCCTCTCATGTCTAGGTGTCGGTGATGTAGTTTTCACCCGACGGGTAAGCCTTGCTAAGTATTAGTATACTCAGCCTTGCTTATGGCTTTTATTACAGGTACAATGTTGGATGTGGCAGTCGATGCCCTTACTTGGCCTACCCAGGTTCCCCCTGGATGGCACATCGAGTGGGTTCCGTCCTCTGCCGAGGAACGGGAGGAGTAGCACCATGGCAGGCTTCATCATGGTGTTACTTGTATCGTCGTTAGTTTATCTTTCCGCTGCAATGAACTATTTATTTCCGCTGCTTGACTTGATACTCTGATTTGAATTCCAAACTTGGTTTGTAATAACTTGTGATACTTTTTATGTATGTTGAATTGTGGAATGTTGTAATCTCTGGAACTCACCTTCGTGTGGGCGTGCCTGTTGTTTCGATCGAGAAAAGTACGTGGTTAAATCGGGTTTAATCCGACGGCGCTCCAGCTTATTCCGGATTAAGTGCCTGACTACTCAATTAGTGGTCCCGGGGTACTTAACATGGAATAATTTCGGAGTGGTCCACCACAGCATGGATATTTATTCAGAAAAACAAGGTTATTATGCACCGGGGCTTTCCTCACTAAGCTTCGGGGTTGACTTGCTCCGTAGGGCAGCTTCGGGTGCGAGCTTGATGAAATCGACCTCCTCGGCTTCTGGTGCTACGAGTGCACACATGCCAAGTTAGTGTATGCTATGCAAAGAAAGAGATAAAACTAGAAAAGAATTTTTCCTTCTCAATAAATTTGCAAGTCAAAGGACTACAACCCTACCTAGAAGCAAGCAAATATTTTTCCTATATTTTGAAGATTATTAGGATTATCATTTGCCGTAAGGAAACTTGATTCAAATTTTATAAAGCATTTATAAATGAGAAAAAAGAGTTTAGCAATTTTATTTGAATAAAGGTTTCAAACTAAAAGATTTGAACCAAGTTTAATAAATTTTAGACAAACATTTGATTTTCTAGGAATTTTACAAACAAACAGGAATTTAAAACAAAGAAAAAGATAAAAGAAAAACCCTTTTGCAGAAAACCCCCTGAACACCTAACCAACACACCTAGGCCCTACCATCTCTCTCTCCCTCTCTCTTACACGCGGGCCCGGCCTGCACAGTGTTCCCGCCCCCAAAGGCGGGTACACCAGCGGGTCGGCCGACTATCTCGCCGCCAGCGAGGTCTCCGACGACGGCACAAGCACCAGCAGAACCACCTCGACTCTGCGAAGCTACTCCCCCACTTCTCCTCCTCGAGCTGGACTCCGGCGACTGCCCGCGATAGCAACGGCGGCGGCGCCATGGTGTAGCTCGCCAGCCGTCCAAAAGACGGGACTTGGAAAGCCTCACGGAGTGCGCAAGCCGACCAAGCGAAGTCTAGAATGCCCAAGAACTCGAGCGGAAACGGTCGGAAACGGCGCAGCCACGCACGGTGGCATTCGCAGTGGTGGCGACACGGCGGCGCTCGCCGACCGGGTGAACCACGGCGAACCGGCGGAGCTCAAGCTCCCTGAGAGCAACACGACACACAAGGGAACACTAGGCGTGCGCTAACCCAAGCGGAGATGGCCAGAGGTAGGCCAGCCACTTGAGCACGGCCTTGTCGGCGGCGCTCCGGCTAGGTCACGTTGTTCCTGGCGAACAGAGCACGAGCTCGACCTACAAGCGACTCTACAAGACTCCCTAAGACCTAGAACATCTAACCAAGGTAGTCGGCTTGAAGGAACGACAACCAATGACAAGCTTCGCCTCGTTGGCTTGAACGGCGGCGGCGAACAGAGGTTGAAGAAGACGGCAGCACCTGGGAGCTGTGGAGGACGAGCAACGGCGAGAACTGGTGGAGAAGGCTGTTGTGGTGGTGGCGAAGCAGACTGGGGTGGAGGGGATCGGTCGGAGAGGCTCGGACGGCGTCGATTGCGGCGGCTGCGGTGAGCTATTCGGCTTGGACACGAAGGCGCGAAAGGATGAGGACGAGCTCGACGCGGTATATATTCAAATTTTTCACCGCAGCAGCCTCGCGTGGAAGCCAAGCTACGTCAAGTTTATCCCGGTTCCCTCACGACACATAAGGCACGGCGGCAGGCAGCTGCGTGGCAAGGCTGCCGTGCTGGCCTGGCTCTGCTTGTTTCCCTCCCCCCTGCGCTTCTCTATTCAAACTGAAACCTGGGAGTTTGGTTCAAATTTTCTCCAGCATTCGAACTCAACTCCATCTGAACCAAAGGGCAAAGCTGCAAACCAGCTCTCCTCTACAAACTCCCCCCAAGATCAAAGGCCAAAACTCAAAGAAGAGCTGGCAAACCAGCTCTGAACCCCACTGCACTATGCCCATATGCAGTTCAACTTGGACCTTTTTGAAAATCCAAACCAACCTTCAAATCTCAGTTTTTGACTTTCCTTTCCACTCAATCGTATTAAGCAAACATCCAAGAACCCATTTTGCCCTCAAAACCCATCACTGCTGCACTAGATTTTCCTTAAATAGCCTCCAAAGTTTGCCAAAACCACACTTGGAGGACTTACAAAAAATCTGAAATTCCTCCCCTTTTCCCTTTTTATTCATTTTCCTGAAATTTCTTTCTCTTGATCCTATGTTTATCAAGCCAAACACGGTCCTTGATCCCCCACTCTAACTTTTGGTAGACTTAAATTCTAAATTTTCCAAAGTATGACCAAAATTTGAACCAACTTGAATTTTTATTCAAATTTCTACTTTAAACCGAAAGATACGATTTGCTTCATCATTAACCTTTAATCCAAAAACTTTGGTCATTATATTACTATTGGGTATTTAACACCTGGCGTGTTACAACGAGCATAAAAGAGAGGAAAAATATGACCGTCGAGGTAAGTATAAAATCTATTTTCTATCTAGAATTCATTCCAAACTCAAATTGGGTTGTGGTTAAGGAGGTAATCACAAAAAGATATTTGGGTTTTTGGGTGGATGCCCAGTCAAGTTTGTGAAATTTCCAGTGTGAAAACTCACGATGCATGGACAAAAAAGCTAGCGTTAAAAGGTTACATGAAGAAATGATCAGCTTCTTAGTGTCGTACCATAGAAATCAATCCTAATCCAACTCATCAAAATACAAGTTTGTAATCTAAAGGTTTCATTATGAAAGATCATGCATTTATATGGCTTTGGTAGGTAGAACTTTGTAAGAGATTCACAATTATAGATAACGTAGGTATTAACTCAATAAACCCATAAAAGGTATAAGGTTATCGTTAGACTTAAATAAAAGAGCAATGATATGTATGTGGGTCTAGAATATAGTCATTTAACCTCCACAAATGAAAGAGCCGGAATTTAATATTTATTTCCATTTAATTGAGAGCAAATAGTCAAGTCATATACAACATGGTGTAAGTAAGACGACGCGGCAACTTTCATCATTTTTCCATAAGCAAAAGGATATAAAGATATCATCATGGTGAGCACAATGTGATGATGATCCTTTATTTATTCAAAACAAAAACAAAACTAGGTTGTACACCTATAAGTCATGTTATTGGTTGAGAGATATATAAAGGTATATATCCAATGGTTGAAGGCATACATATATACAAGCATATAGAAAGATATAAACAAGAGAAGTTTGAGGAAGAGTTACCTTCTGATTCTTGTAGTGCAGCGCGACCTCCCTCATGCTTAAGCATTATGCTTAGCATGGAAGAAAAATTATGAACATCTTGTGGTGTTCAA
Source organism: Digitaria exilis (assembly GCA_015342445.1). Lineage (NCBI taxonomy): Eukaryota > Viridiplantae > Streptophyta > Magnoliopsida > Poales > Poaceae > Digitaria > Digitaria exilis. The sequence continues at coordinate 650,940 of JACEFO010002694.1, forward strand.
CTTTGTTGCCTTGTTCTTATTTTAAACTTCTTCTTGTTATCAATAAGCCATGGTACCAATCATTCTTCACGTCGTCATTGCCTCCTTGAACTTGTTGTCTTCATTGCTGCCACATCTTCCACGATTTTTTCTTCTTTTTTACAGAACCAAACATGCACCAAATAATTGCTCCATTGTAAAGTGCACAAGTTCATTTGCCCAAAACGGTCTCCGAACAAGAGAGTTATGCCCATTTTGCTCCAGCGCTGCAACCTGTCCCGATGAATTTCAGAACGCGCAGCGTCCAATATTTTCGCCATATCTCCTTGTACGGGTCTTCAAATTTATTGATATTGGATGCATTGGAACAGGAATTTGATGGAGCTTCTGAATATCAACTTTTTACTTCTTGTACAGCTCTGAGCATGTGCTCACTTTGATGAAAAACAGCAACGTCCTTCACAAGTTTTGATGACGTTGATGATCTTGAACTAATGGAGGGCTCCATCATGCTTGCAAAACATTTTAAGCACACACACTACCCCCGGGGTGATGGTCGGGAGTAGAAACAAATGCCAGCAAACCAGTCCCTATGATCCCAACTTAGCAAAATAAACATAAAAATCTAATGAGTGTACGTGTGCGTGCAAGTGTAAATGCCAATGAAAGGAAATTACGTGGATGAATAATGCAAATGCAAAGTTTAGCAAAAACAAGCATTATCAAGGTGTTAGGGATAGGTTTTATGGTTGTCCTATATTTTGGCTTTAAAGAAGAATTTTGAAGTGAGAAATTTTAGGTATAAAAATTCTATCTAAGGTGGTTTTAAAAACAAAAGAGAAACAAAAGTTAGATTTTTTATGGGAAAAAACCCTACGGTTTTAGGTTGGCTATAGTTAGAGGATTTTTTAATGATGTAAAGAGGGTAGTCAAAGTTTTTTATTTAGTTATAATAGGGGTAGAAATCAATAGTTAATCCAATTGGGGATCAACGAATCAATCCTACCTCTATTGGCTTTTGTTTTTTTATGGTAGAGTTTGATGGGGGCTTAGGAAACAAAGATTTTCACAAAAGGGGTTATAAGATGTAACAATCGATGTCATGCAAAGTGGAGAACAAAATGAAATACACATGAGATGGGTAAACAAATATGATGGATCAAATGACATGAAAACACTACTACAAAAAAATATTTTAGGGGGCGCTTCAAAAAAGGGCTTTGAGGTGGATAAAGAATCCATCCGCCTCTGTTAATGTCGCGGATTAATGAAGGTGAATATTTTTTATTTTCCGAGGCGGACGCTCATATCCACCTCTGTAATTGATTTTCAGAGGCGGATGGCTTATAAGGCCTTCTTCCTAAATTCCACAGGCCCAAAAGAAGCCCAAAGGGCCCGTTTTCGACGTCCATATATATACAGGACTTAGGGTTTGAGGCTCACATTTCCCCTCTCTTCTCTCTCTATCCTCTCAGCTCGACAGACGCTGGCGGCAGCCTTCCTCTTCCCCTCGAGTACGCGCATCTCCACCTCTCGCGTGTGGATCTCACACCTGCAGTAGCCCGTGGCGTGGACCTCGAGGAGAAGCGGGAGAGCAAGGAGGTCCTGGCAGTCAAGCATGGAGCCACGACGGGGGAGGAGAGAGTGGAGATGGAGGGGGGAGAGAGATCCGAGCAGATGCGGTGCCGTGGAGGGATGCGAGCAGGACGGAGAGCATGTTCGGGGAGGCGGTGCCGTGGAGGGAGGCGAGCGGATGACGACGATGATGACTCAACCACCTTCACGATGGCGGCGAGGTTCGAGGCCATGGTCCCAAGGTGAGGCAACGGTGGCACCAGTGAATGATCTAGGCCTCTAGCATTGTGCTATGGTGAGTTTTGGTGACTAATGACAACCGGATATGTGGGACTAACTATTTCCATGAGATTGTATGGTAGGTTGAGTTCTGGCATCAAGATGTAAAGGTTGATACTTCATTAGTTTCAGGGGGAGTTTATTTGATATCTTGTGAGACTAATGCTTTAAATTGACTTCATGTTGTCTAGTCTCATTTGGTGGAAAAGAAAAGAGATCAAAAGATATGCACTTATACATCTTTAACTTGCCTTCATTTATACAAAACTGAAATGTATGATAAAATCTTCTCCAATGCTCTTAACATGATGTTGACGCAAAAATCGGGAAAGACCTTCACGCGCTAGCACACGAAATCGGTTGTGACAGTGAATACCGGGGCGTGCCAGTCAATTTGACATGTTAATTGACAAGAGAGGAAACCGTAAAAATACTAGAGCGTATCGGCTGGGATTCCGATTAGCTCTATAGGCAAAATCGGCAGAAGCTGTCCGATCTGGTAAATAATAAATCGGCTTGGATAACCGATTCAGAGCAAAACTATGCGAGATCACTAAAGCGTAATCTAACAAGCTAAGCAGAGTAGCACTTGGAGCAGATCTAGTCGGCTATGATAAGATATGCAACGAGATAACACAGGTAAAAGTCGACCAAAGCGTGTACCAAGCTGGATAAGGGTTGAATAAAATCTAAACGAAGTAACAGCGATACGCCGTTTACTGAAGCTTAGATATTCATCCGATAACTGTTGAATAACTTAAACGAAGCAACAGCGATACGCCGGTTGCTAAAGCTTAAGGATTATTCGGTAAAAGACGGAACTTACGAGGCAAGCCCTGAGATCTGATCACCCTTGACGTGCTCGAAGAACTCGTGAAAAGAAAATAGTGAAGTCGCCGACTTGATAAAAGTAAAGGTACTGGATAAAAGTAGGGTTTGTTTATTTGATCGTAGATAATCCTTACAATAACCGTGCACCCTTTATATTAATAGGGCTGCAGGACCTAGACCCTTGCGTGGGATTCACGCATAGACAGAGACCTTCTTAGCTAAAGCAATTACAAATTTAATTAACAAAGACACACGGACTCCTATTTTCCCTTATGCAGAATCCTCAATCAATTAAAGCTTCTTCCTTACGTGTTCGCGAGGAGATCCACTTGCGTGCGTAATCTATTGGACTCCTGGACTCTCTCGTACTGCAATGCAATCTGATTACTTCATCACAATTATTTCCCAATGCACGTGTTGGACGGATCCTCCTTTCCTTATGTACGTGAAGACCTTCCCCTCTTAACATGTCAACCAAGGAAACTAAACTCAATTAGCATCACATGGTTGCATCCTTTTGCTTCTTGTTTTTACGCGCAACTTCCTCGTACATGTAACCAAAATTGACTTGTTTATTTTGATCACCCTCACGCACGCATGCCTTAATTAATCCCATCGGCAACATCCATTGGCTGTACTACGGCAGACCATTAGCTCTTTGTATGCCACATGCCGATGCCGATCTGTTGTCGTAGCCACAGCTACAAGCTAGCTAAGTACACCGCACTGAAAGGAGTACATGCACATGCTTCTCATCTTTTCATGTTGGGCCATCAGCCGATTCCCTCCTCTGTTTAATTGTCTTGCTAACATTCACGTACACATTGCCTTGCGAATTTTGGCTTTTGCTGGAGCTCACGTTGGTAATCGGCCTTGGGCAATCGGCCTTCTGTAAAACCAATCGGCTATGTGAGATTTTATGCCTGTTGCCCATCGGCCAGCACGCTACTTAATCGACCATCTGCTACCAGCTGATCAGTTTCTTTATTCAATTGTCATGCCGATTCTTCTCAGCTCCGATTGCCGATTTTCCTAGCCAATCTGTTTACTTGTTTCTTCTCTTGTCCAACAGCCGATGCTTCAATGCCGATTTACTTGTTGCCACTTGCCGATTTCTTATTCCCGATGCTTTTGCTGTCTCCTTTTTTCTCGTGTGTGTACAATCGGCAACATAACCAATAACTACACAGTCGGCCACATAATGACCATGCTCTGCCTGTACATACCACAAGCTTTACCTTCATAGGTAATCAGTTGAGCCATCCATCTTTTATCGGCTGATGCTACCAAGCCTTTCATACATAAGATTTTACATGTCAAAATCTGGTGTCAACACAGACCCCTTAGTTTCGGAGTATGAATGCTTCATGCTTCGAAATTCTTCAAATCTAGTATCAGCAATCCTTTGCCCTGTGCAATTTGTCTGACCGCTCCATAAACCTTTGATTGGTACTTCTTTCATAGCCGACGTCTTCCTTCAAATCTCTTACCAAATTAGCCAATGCAGAAAATCAAATAAACTCTACTCTTCCTGCTAGATATCTTGGGGTTTTCAAAAGATTTCAAAATTAAAATATAACCTTGCTCCTCAAATGATTCTCTCAGATCTCTTAATATGTACGTGGTTCCTCACCAAAGCACTAGACTGTCTCTCTTCTCCCTACTTCTACTAAGGCTTTTTTTTTTGTGGAGCTCTGGGTTGGAGATAAAAATGAAGCATACTTGTATTGCATATCTTGCAAAGTCAAAAATCGGATCCAATGGAGAAAACAAGTCATACAATCAGATCAAGAAGTGTATGTGTGTGAACCTTTCGTGGATGGAACTCAAATCCCCTTTTGCATGACTCTTCTTTTTTTTATTTATTTGGTTTTAGAACATGGGCTATCTTTCTTTTTTTCACCTTTTTTTATTTTAAGAACACATATTTTTCTTTTCTTCCCCTTTTTCTTTTGCATAGCCCATATCTCTTTGCACAATGAAGATAAAGAGTCATGTTAAAAGGACAGAGTATTTTTGCATAGATGGAAGGCATGTTTTTGCGTAACTTCTAGTGTAGAAGTTAGCATGAGTGGTGAGTATGTGAATCTAGACCAAACGACAGCGATGCGCCCAGAAGTTAAAGTCCAACATACCCAACAATAGAACAAAATGTGGAGTGTACATGATCTTGATCTTAAAGGCATGAAACGAATCTCACAAGGGTCGCAAACAATTTGATAAAGCCCAATACAAAACATAGCATATGTATAAGGCTTCTAAAGACATGTAACATATGGCTCTGGTAGGAAATTCATGTCATTGAGGAGCTAAGCTATTTTATTTTCGCAAGATAAAACCCCCAAGCATTTTGCAGTAAGAAGTAAGGTTTCTTTGATCTTACCAACATTGGCAATAGTATCAGCTAAGTTAGCAGTGCCATGGTTTTCTGATCATCAATATTTGACGCTCAATAATAACCATCTGCCATTTACATATGCATCTATCCTCGGGTAATTTCCATTTATCTTTGTACATTATGATGGTCAATTGGCTGGTCAACCATACTTGGTTCAAAATGTAATCTCATTAAACTGTCTAGCCGATTTAACTGTAAAAGGCATCGGCCATCAATAATAGAGGGAAACATCTCCAACATTATCAACAGCAATCGGATGCTCTTGGTGCCTTATTGAGAAACAAGCCTCATGTCAATAGGCCAATCAAAATACCCTTTCGTCATACCCATACTTTAACGTCAATTATACAGAATCACCGGCTCCATTTATTGACATTCCATAATAAAACTAGTACAAGCATATAACCGATTAATTAATTAAAGATTTTCCCAATCGGCTCTTTTCTTCATGACTTTCATCGGTCCTGAAGTAATCACAATTTGAGTAGCACATAGCAGATTCATTCTTTTTAATTTGTCATCGGCTGTTCTTGCATCATTAACCCATGATCTGGTTGTTTACCGAACCAAAATAATAATTGGCAATAGAATCCATGATTTACTTTTATCGGCTATCCTTATTTCTTCAATGACTTCAGTAGCCGGGTGAAATAATCCCTTTGGCCAAAGAATTATTTCAACTTTGGCATCTTAGTTCACGGCTAGATTATTCTTGCCAACTCGCCTTCACGACTTTGCAAACCCAATATATGAATTTGCCAAAATTTAGATGATGCCTCCTGTATGACAACCTTGAGACTTCTATAACTGACAAATGATTCTAGATGAAATGACAGTGATGCGCCCCGAGGTTAAAGCCTAAAACACCTGACAGATGAAGATCATAATGAACTTGAGACCATGATGAATTTTTCTGGTATAATTGTTTCATAGCCAATGGTCCACTTTTTAGCCGATGAATTTGCCATAGGCCCCCCAATCAACGTACAAAAATCCATCGGCTATCCATCTTTATCTCCTTCATTAACTATTCATTGCACCAAATAGCCGATTAAAGAATTCCAGAATTATTCCATCGGTTCTCTTTAATTCTTTTAGGTGCTTGATTCAATCGGCTGAAAAGGATTCCATCGGTCATCCTCTCTGCAGCGTTAATCTCTGCATTGCATATGTTGCTTCCGTCGGAATTGAATCATCGCTGTATTGATGGATCATCGGACGCTACTCTGCCGACCGGATAAATCGGCTGAAGTTACCAATTACTTTTAGCCAATCTCTTTTCACGAGCCCGCATTGTATCCACATATCGCACCACACACCAATGATCCGAAGTGCTTTTTTCATTTACGGCAGAGCGTACTCTTACCGGGGCTGTATATATATACTCCCATGGGCCATGTCTCCTATTGGCAGAATGAGGCTTCAACCCACATATCAATTCCGATGTTTGTCCATCTTCACTCTACCTCTTTAGCTGATATATTTTATGATCGTCCATGGTAAGCTTGCCAATTTTTAAACCCATCAGTTCTTCTATCATAGCATCATGGCTGCTTCATCATTGGTTAATCAAAACTGCTTCAAGCATACTGTTGGTTCCCCACTCATCGGGCGATTTATTTGTAGAATATTGAGAAAACACCTCTCAAATAAACAACACTGGCTAGCTCAACCGAACTGAATCAATGTTTTTATTTGTTCTTCGTACTTCATCAAAATTATCTTGGTCACTATGTAATCAGCTATCCAACCATGCCGATTATATTCTGTCAATGATAGGCAATCAAAGCCGATTCCGATTCCTGAAAATAATCTTTTGAACATGTTGAATAAAATAATCACACCAACCAACTTTCTCCATTTAACTGAGGCCATCGGCCAATCGTTTGCCGATTTGCATTAGTCCATCTTAGCCGATTAAAGAATTCAATATTCACTCTATCGGCTGTCATTCTTTTTCATCATTATGTGTTATTAACCATGCATGTACGTGGCTTGTTTTTCATGATTTCGTAGACGATCGTCGGGGCTGAGCCAAAATCGCTGATGCGCACGACGTTGATGCGATAGCTTGAGGCTTTTCATTGGCTATGATATCATCGGCCACGAAACAATGAAATATTCTTCTATTGATCAATCTTCATAGCCAAAAAACAGTTAGCTAATTAATCAATCCCATTGCCGATCATTGCATATTTCTGAGAAATATTTGGTCAAACCTTGCAGGATCAATCAATTTTTATATCAAGGACCGACTCATGTTAGCACTTCTTGGATGAGCAGGCTAACCATTTTGCTACAATCTTGTCAATCGGATGAATTGGTTGTCCATTGCCTGTAGCTCCTAGGGGTCGACTTTCTACTACGGCAGCTATCGGCTACATCGGTTGACAATATGCCGTGCGCTCCAACACGGAAAGGAACCTCCGTTCGGAGCTGGCTTGCTGGAAGCATCCATACGCTCGTTGGCTCGTTGCCATGGCCTCGCCTGCTACCTCCGGCGCTCGCTGTAGCATGTAGCCAGATACCATCGCTTGACCCCGACTATGGCCAGTCTATGAACAGCACTGAACAGTCCCGGCTGCCGCACAAAGGGTCAATGACCGATCAGTTCATGATGGCAGCAAGCAGCATCAAGCCGAGTGGCCTCCATGGCCAGAGAAGAGCAAATGCACGCCGGCAACCCGCTAGCTTAGGGCCCAGGCGGAGGGTGCCTTGGCAGCGACCCCTAGTTGTGTAGCGCTGTCGCGAGAACTCTGTTTCTCTGCCATGTTGTGCTTGAGGTGCGCAAAGGCGGCCGACGGGTGGCTGATGGGATCATGGGAGAGGAGCACAGGAAACTCCACAGGGGCCGATGAGGAATCGTCTATGATCTGTTTGCGGCGACAAGCCAGCAGGGAACAATATATAATTACTAAACTAACTCTGTTTATAGAAAAACATCTTTTCTAAGATCAACGGTTAAAAATAATTGGATGAGGAGGAACCACTGGTTCCCCTCAAGCACCGTATCAAACCTCCTAACTTAAACCATCTGCTTTAGCGATCTCCGATCCTTGCCAATCGATTGATGAATTTAACTTCTGCTGATTCCTGTTGCTTCAACGGTGTTCAGATAAATCCTATGTCCTATGATGTAAATTAACATCTAAATGATGATCGGTCTCAAACAAGACCAATCGGCAGTATACAAGTAGAATTTCCTGTTGCCGATATTCTCCAGATCAATATCCCTCCGATTTGTCATCACCAGCTTTGCTGTAGCAATCATGAGAAATTCTGTTCCTGGGAAACTCCTAACGTAGCTTGCCTTGAATTTCTGCAAGTTCTTTCCATCTAACAAATTAGCTTGCTTGTGGCAGGTATGTGCACAAACGACATGCATGTATGCAATACAACTTCTCCGTGTGTAGCACTGTCTATTCCATGCCAGGTTCCGACCTCCAATGTAAAGATAGCACGCCGACCTCTTCAGAGGCATCTTTGTCTGGCAGCTATGGCTACGCCATCGTCTTGTCATTTTGGTCGGCGAAGCCCATAAACAAAGTATCAAAGAGAAAGACCGTAGCTTGATCGGCCAGACGAATCGGAAAACAGATTGGTTTGAGTTGATCGGAATCGGCAAAAAGAGGCAAGCGGAGGAATCGGCAGGGGCGATTGATCAAACAGGCACAGAAGCGTCGGTATCTTCAGTTCACCACAATCCCACAGGCCGATTCCGATGCCGATACAATTTTACCGATGTAGTTTTGCCGATGCCGCCGCCCATGTAGTGCTTTTACCTCCAGTTGATGATGGTATTAATTTAATGACTTTAAATAGCAGGCTCCTGGCTTCATCGGTATCTTCCAAATGCATCTCCTCCATTGAGCTATAATAATATATATTATTTATACTGGCTGCCCTTTATTGACCTAATTGGCCATGAAGCAAGTCACACGGAAATACTATCCGATTTTGATGATCATATGGAAGCAAGTCACACGGAAATACTATCCGATTTTGACAACATCGGTTGTAGCATCAATACTCTGGAACGATTCAATCAACCAATAAATACTCCCACGGCCGACAAATTTAAGACAACTACTGGAGATGATTAGCACAATTATTTGAACACTGAGTGGATTAGCGTGCAGGTCACTTGCATGTACACACGATAATGATTAAAAGAATAGTATACTGCACTGGCGATGTGAATAAAGAATCATGGCTTCTTGGATTCGATTTGCCGATAACATGTAATAGTCATGGAAACATATCTGAACTTGTCTAACCGATATACCCTATCGGCTTTATAGCCGAGATACCTCTTCTCATCGGCTCTACTTATCAATTGACTATTTGCTTCACCAGTATAATCGAATGATAGTGTACTCTTCCGATTGGACAAGCATTTAAGACAACCGATTCTACTTTAGAGCAAGTTTAATGATCGGCGCGGAGCGGGCGAAATACCTCCGTGGAAGAGAGAGAAAGGGGCAGCGAGCTGCTCGCAAACCGCCCGCTCAAGCCGGTGCAAGCAGCTTCAATTGGTTGATATCGTTGCTGTACGTTAAATAATCATGGGCCCGCCACTGCTGCGCCCGTGTTGCAGCCGACGGTCGGCGTTCTTATTAAACTTGCTCGTAGCAGTACATCATCAGTCACTCAGCCGATGCAACTTCAATCGGCCCATTGGGCTGTTATAGCTTCATCAGCTCCCTCATTAGGTATCAACATCAATCGGATGTCACGTCATATATCGACTTCAATATCTGAGACGTAGCAAATATTTTAGCTTTTTTTTCACACCAAATTTACTTCTATAAGCTGATTCAAATCGGCCGATTCTCTAGGTCAGTCGGCGCTCTGTACTTGTTTCCATTGGCTGATTCACTGCTGCATATTTCAGCTTAATCATCTTTCACGTAATAAATATCAGACTCCTTATTTTACTACAATACCATACGTCATGGTTTCATTCTTTTTTATTTCCATCACCTTTTTAACTTCATTAGCTCCTCTTGAGACTGTCCCTTCTCTAGTGTCTCGGCAACAGCAAAACATGATTAGAATAACACGGCGCAGGTGTCGATCATGATACACTAACCCAGGCGATATATGTTGGGCAAGATCAATTATATCATCGGCTATTCCATTGTATAAATCAAAAGACCAATAAGCCGATGACACAATATATAAACTTATTTTAATTAATCGGTCAGACTCAATTAATATAAAACAATAATGAGCCGATTAATTAAACTGTACGTATACTCACAATTCTATCCACCTGGATCCCACAATCTTAGTGGAAACTTCTGTTTGTACTCAATAAATATAATGGCCAATACTTCTGTAGAAATCAATATACTGGCCTTTGCAGTTGAAATGAAGCAACTAAAATTATAATCAACAGGTTCATAAATATTTCCACGTTGCTCACATTTTTTATTGTAATGGCTTTTTTCTTCTTGAACATACTCATGCCGATACTTTTCTCTAACAAATTCATCTGGAATGGGAACTGAACTCCTCCGTACAGTAGGACATGCTAGAGTTATCTGATCAAGAGTATCCATCTGAGTGGGATTATCCAACCGCTGATCGGCAGAAGGCTGAATTAAGTATGACAACATTGAATTATATTCACCTTCGGCTTGAGCTGATGATAATAATTGTGGTGACCGTATAGATATGCCAGCAACAGGAACAAGATCTGTAACTTCAGTTATTGCATCAGCAGACAACTCCATACGTGGATGACTCCCTTCAATCATCTGGATCCCCGTTATTTTCTCAAAACTTGTGAACTCTTCTGGCTTCGGAAAATCACAGGTTTGGACTGCATCACCCATCTCAGTAACTGTGAAAGTTTTAAGACAGGCCAACCTATTTTCCTCGACAGCTTTCTCAATGGCTTCTATTTCATCTTGCTCAAGGTGTTCTATGGTGATATCATCGATGTGAGGTTCATCTTTAGTATTAGCTGAGATTTCACAGTTAGAATTACCATCCTCTGATTTTGTAGATCCTTCGAAAGCCAATATAGATTCAAACTCTTCATTTTGATTATTTGTAACATCCTGTTGATGAACCTCAATCTCTGATCGCTGCATGGCCGATTGACAATCATTTAATTGATTTTGCTGCACAATCGGACATGATGTTAGTGGCACATAATAATATGATTGCTGTTGAATAATCCTTGATGGTTGATAAGCCACCATCTGTGGCTGCTGAACTGCAGGTTGTGATTGTTGAATCGTTGACCATAGTTGTAGATAAGCCTTCGGCTGTTGGACCGCCGTATGGGGTTGATAACCACTTATCTGCTGCTGTAAATAAGCTACCGGTTGTGGAGCCGACACTTGTGACTTGCAACCGTATAGCATGTGTGGTTGGTGCACAATTTGTTGTTGCACCATTGGCTGATAACCTCTGGATTGTTGCGACTGAACCAATGACTGATGTTGAAAAGCCATCGACAACGAAGCCGTTTTTGTCATATTGCTCGACAAGTCAACAATTGCTTGATGTACAGCTCGATCAATCATCGCTTGGAATTCGGCTGCATTAATCTGGGAACTCATGATATAGTAATCAAATTGTCGTGTCCCACCAGGCGTGCCAAAAGTGTGTTGACGCAAAAATCGGGAAAGACTTTCACGCGCTAGCACACGAAATCGGTTGTGACTGTGAATACCGGGGCGTGCCAGTCAATTTAACCTGTTAATTGACAAGAGATGAAACCGTAAAAATAGTAGAGCGTATCGGCTGGGATTCCGATTAGCTATATAGGCAGAATCGGCAGAAGCTGTCCGATCTGGTAAATAATAAATCGGCTTGGATAACCAATTCAGAGCAAAGCTGTGCGAGATCACTAAAGCGTAATCTAACAAGCTAAGCAGAGCAGCACTTGGAACAGATCTAGTCGGCTGTGATAAGAGATGCAACGAGATAACACAGGTAAAAGCCGACCAAAGCGTGTACCAAGCTGGATAAAGGTTGAATAAAATCTAAACGAAGTAACAGCGATACACCGTTTACTAAAGCCTAGATATTTATCCGATAACTGTTGAATAACTTAAACGAAGCAACAGCGATACGCCGGTTGCTAAAGCTTAAGGATTATTCGGTAAAAGACAGAACTTACGAGGCAAGCCCTGAGATCTGACTGTAAGGGTCAACAGAGGTGGGAAGAGGGTCAAACCTACCAAACTTATATTTAGAAAATATTTCTGCCGAAAGTCTATTGTTTTTCTCACCGAACAAAAAGCATACCTGTTTTTGTACCCACGCTGAAAAATACCAGACGTGGACGTAAAAAAACAAGCCTGGACGTGTCCGTCCGCGTGGGGGGAGCGGCCCGTGGGTTGTGGGCGGCGGCCAGAAGATGTCACAGCTACGACTTACAATCGTGGGCTTGGGCCAGATTTGATTCTCAAATGTATAGTTAACAAAAAGCCCGTGAAACTACTTTTTTTCTATCTTTCATTTAAGCCCACACTGAGCTTAGACCTTACGTAGCACTTTACGTTTATCCAAGCTAACACAAGGAACTTCAGTACTTTCAAAACCTTGCTAGATGATTCGGTTATGACGCAGTGCTCATTTCAACATCGTCGATAATAGCTGCTTAACTTATTCTTGAACAAACACGGTAAACCACTATCTATACTCTACGGTAGCTGATGTGGGCTTGACGTAGTGCATGTAGCAACACTCTACGGCAGCTGATCTGGGCTTGACGTAGTGACTAATTTTTAAACACGATACCTGATCTGAGCATGACGTAGTACTCGCCTCAACGCCGTGGACTGCAGCTGCTTAACTTATTCTCGAGTAATGACATGTCATGAAATTTATAAGAAGCGAGAAGAATTGTATTTTACCGATATGGTAAGTATATTTGGCCATAACACCTAATTAACAATGATATGATGCATGTGTTATATTGGTAGTTGCTGATTTTTTTATTACGTACGTGCCGCACGTGCGTCTTTGCTAGTATTTATAGGGCTGCAGGACCTAGACCCTTGCGTGGGATTCACGCATAGACAGATACCTTCTTAGCTAAAGCAATTACAAATTTAATTAACAAAGATACACGGACTCCTATTTTCCCTTATGCAGAATCCTCAATCAATTAAAGCTTCTTCCTTACGTGTTCGCGAGGAGATCCACTTGCGTGTGTAATCTATTGGACTCCTAGACTCTCTCGTACTGCAATGCAATCTGATTACTTTATCACAATTATTTCCCAATGCACGTGTTGGACGGATCCTCCTTTCTTATGTACGTGAAGACCTTCCCCTCTTAACATGTCAACCAAGGAAACTAAACTCAATTAGCATCACGTGGTTGCATCCTTTTGCTTCTTTTTTTTACGCGCAACTTCCTCGTACATGTAACCAAAATTGACTTATTTATTTTGATCACCCTCACGCACGCATGCCTTAATTAATCCCATCGGCAACATCCATTGGCTGCACTACGGCAGACCATTAGCTCTTTGTATGCCACATGCCGATGCCGATCTGTTGTCGTAGCCACAGCTACAAGCTAGCTAAGTACACCGCACTGAAAGGAGTACATGCACATGCTTCTCATCTTTTCATGTTGGGCCATCAGCCGATTCCCTCCTCTGTTTAATTGTCTTGCTAACATTCACGTACACATTGCCTTGCGAATTTTGGCTTTTGCTGGAGCTCACGTTGGTAATCGGCCTTGGGCAATCGGCCTTCCGTAAAACCAATCGGCTATGTGAGATTTTATGCCTTGTTGCCCATCGGCCAGCACGCTACTTAATCGGCCATCTGCTACCAGCTGATCAGTTTCTTTATTCAATTGTCTTGCCGATTCTTCTCACCTCCGATTGCCGATTTTCCTAGCCAATCTGTTTACTTGTTTCTTCTCTTGTCCAACAGCCGATGCTTCAATGCCGATTTACTTGTTGCCACTTGCCGATTTCTTATTCCCGATGCTTTTGCTGTCTCCTTTTTTCTCGTGTGTGTACAATCGGCAACATAACCAATAACTACACAGTCGGCCACATAATGACCATGCTCTGCCTGTACATACCACAAGCTTTACCTTCATAGGTAATCAGTTGAGCCATCCATCTTTTATCGGCCGATGCTACCAAGCCTTTCATACATAAGATTTTACCTGTCAAAATCTGGTGTCAACACATGAAAAAGTGCATATGTTTTTTCTTGAATATCTATGTATGCTCATGATCTTGAGGAGAAAATTGTTCATATGTTCTGAGATCATGAGACTAACAAGTATTGATCTGTTTTGCTCTTGCCACATTTTAGTTGGATCTTAGTGTGTGACACATGCCTATCTTTAAGGTTTCACATGACTTGTGTAGTCCATGGTATATTTGAATACCATATCTTCCCTTTCGATGTTTGATGCCAAATGGGGAGAGAAATGCATATGGAGTGATGTTTTTGGAATCTTGAGGTAAGGTTCCAAGCATAGAGTGAACTTGACTTGGGTTTAATCTCAAATGTGCATATTGATGTTACACTTTCATATATTTTATATGCACACATTTAGGGGGACTTCTCTCTATGATTGGTGTTTCATTAGTTGAAAACCAATCCTCTAGTATATGACCCATGTAAATGTAAAACCAATCCTCTTTATTATCTCTCTTCATATGATCAGGTTGTCATCAATCACTAAAAAAAGGGGAGATCGAAGGATCTAGGCCTCTGACATTGTGCTATGGTGAGTTTTGGTGATTAGTGACAACCGGTGTGCTGGACTAACTATTTCCATGAGATTGTGTGGTAGGTTGAATTCCGGCATCAAGATGAAAAGGTTGATACTTCATTGGTTGAGGATCAACAATTTGAGGATGTGAATGAAATGAACATCATGAGTTGATAAAGATCATCAAGAAGATGAACTTGATAAGTTGGTAATCAACAACTATGTTGGAAGAACATGAGAAATGAACATCATGAGTGGATGTAGATCAAAAGGAAGAATATCATAATATGATGATCAACAACACCAAGAGAAAGAACTTGGAATGTTGATGATAAATAACCATAGAAGAATATGTTGAGTTGATAATCAACAAGGTGATCAAAAGGAGAAAGTGAATATATCGATGATTGTAACACCCCAAAGTCAACTTTTAGGTTTTTCAGGAATTTTGAAGAACCCCAAAGCCACCCTTCCCGCACCCCCAATCTACGCCCGCTCGTGTGACATCTCTGATGTAAAAATGAAGAAAACACCTTTGAAACAGATTAAAGAGGGAAAAAGTGGAGATGGAATTCAATAATTCATCAAAATTCAAATTTAAATGCAAAAACAAAGGTTGTTTGACACCCAACTGAAATCTCAAGAATTTTGTACTAAACGTGAAAATCTCCAAAAATAAAAGTTGTTTGTCATCACAAATAAGGCCTAGTCACTGTTTGGAACTTTTGAAAATTTTGCAGTTTAGTCCCTCAAAAACTTGAAAAACCGATCTGAACACCTTTTTGAATTTGGGTTGTTTGAGCTCGTAAAATTTGAAATTTCAGGTTCACCCCAAAAAGAAAGTTGTGTCCCACCTCTCAAACTCCAACTTTTGTTTTTACACTTTTTCTTGTTCAGTTCAAATTTTTGTAGAAAATTCAAATGGTGCAGTGAAGCTCCCCGGGGCTGCCAGCTCGGCCCTGGCGCGCCCTGCGCCTGGCCGGAGCTCGGCCGCCGCGTGGCCGGCGGGCGGCGGAGGCCGCGCCGAGCTGGCCAAGCTGCAGCGTCGGGTGGACCTTGTCCTCGAGCGTTTGTCCGAGCTATCCGCGCCGTCACATCGCCGCTCGACCGCTCACCTCGCCTCGCGCCGCGCGACCGCCATCATGGCGGTTGGAGCGCCGCCGTGGCCGCGCACGCGCGCGCGTGTCGCGCTAGGCCGCTTCGCGCTAGATTCCATCCCGCTCCGCTCCAAGACGCCCTGTAGAAGATCTTCCACTCCCCCACGCGACGATCTTCGACGCCCAACCATCGCGCGCGCTCTGTTCGAGCTCGGCGCGCGTCAATGGCGCGTCACGTCGGCCATCACTTCTCACGCGCGCTCCCGAGGCTGCACGACCCTCTCTAACGTGCCCAAGCCTTCCACCGAGCCACTCACACTCTCCCCTAGCTCGCTCACTTCACCAGTTCGCTCCCTCGCGCCTCGCTCCGTCATCTTCAACCTCCCGCCGCGCGGACCGAGCCGAGCTTCGAGACCAAATTCGCCCTACACTCTCCACCATTCCCAAATCCCCCGCGCACGGAGCTAGACCCCTTCACTAGCTTCCTTTTCCCCCACTTCTCGCAAGCTCTCCCCAACTCTCCGGCGAGAAATCGAGATTTCCCCCAAATCTCCATTTTCGGTCGCCGGAGTACCCTCACGTCGAGACCCTACGCCGAGCCTTCCCCGAGGTCAACCGAGCACGCCAACAGCTTCCCCGAGTTCCACTGGTGCTCTAGGACCCCTCCAACCCCGACGAGACCCACTGCTCTCGCCGGACTCGAGCTCGCGGCGGCCGCACCGCCACCGCACGTCGCCGGCGAACTCCGAGCATCCCCCGGCCTCCCAACCGCCACCAATCGACTCGTGGTGAGCCACTGGTTCTTTTCCCCCACTTCCCCGACCCTAGCTCGCCGTCGTTTGGCCGGCGCAACTCCGGCGACGAGCCGAGGGCATATGTTCATCGTCTTCGTTTTTCCAGGGTTCCCAGTGTAAAAGTCAGGGACTTT
This sequence comes from Digitaria exilis, assembly GCA_015342445.1. Lineage (NCBI taxonomy): Eukaryota > Viridiplantae > Streptophyta > Magnoliopsida > Poales > Poaceae > Digitaria > Digitaria exilis. The sequence continues at coordinate 667,738 of JACEFO010002694.1, forward strand.
TTCGCGAAGTTTTAAAAGTTCTAGGGTCTCCAGCGTAAAAAGATTCTTAAACCTAGATCTATTTTTCCCGAATCTTGTAAAATCCACTAAAAATCGTACAAAAATCAGAAAAATGCACAAAAATACTCCTTGGACTCGTGAGATTGTAAACTCCAATCTCATTTAAGCATGTATATACTTTTGGTGAACCATTTTTGAATTAAAATTCAAACTGTCAATTTAGAAACTTGTGCACCATTTCAAATCCAGAGCTCCGCTAGGGCTGAGCTTTGGATATGTTGTTTGCAGTGACCTTGGATACCTTGTGTCCAAAGGGAACCTAAAAATATGGATTGTAGCTTCAGTTATGAATTAAATTGTGTTTTCTGTCTTTTTGCAGTTCAGAAATTGTTAAAAATAATCCGTGCAATTAAAAATCACCATTTTTCTCCAGAGGCCTAAAAATTTGTTAGCACATCTGTTAAAAATGCAAAACTTAATTTTTGCTCTGTTTAGACTAGCAAATAAATAGTTATGTGTTTTCGGATAGGAATTTATTGAGGACTGTCCAAGGGTTATTTTGAGCCACCACTTGGCCAGAGCCCTCCTTGCACTTATGGCTAGCTCTGGTAGGAAAATTTCCTGATTTGGATGTATTTTCGATTTTATATGAATTTATTTCATTTCTGCAGGCAGCAGTTTGAACTATTTTTAATAAATTCTGTGTAGCTCAGATTTAGCTAATTTTGGAGCGAGCCTAACTCTTATACTCCAGTAGCTATCATAAAGTTTATAGATAAAAAGGATGAACAGAAACCGAGAAACAAAAATGAGAAGAAATTAAGGTGGAAATTGAGTTATATAAAAGAATAGAGCTTTTTGGTAATTAATTAAAATAAAACATGGAAAGGTTTAAAATTCCAGAACAGCACCCTATCTTCAAAATAATAAATGGAAATTCTTTTATATATGTACACAATCACCATCAAAGATGTGTAAAAATTTTCCACACCCCTCCTCTAATTTTATGATGAAGAAAGTAGTATTTTAGCGTGTCTAGGTGAATATGGCCTTCAAGGCCTTAGTTTTGGAATCACTAGGCAGCCACTATAAAGTTATGCATCTCATGTAGAAGGCGTTATTCCGGATGGCACCTACCATCTCATCCCTGCCGACGGTGAAGGCACCCCGGAGAACGGTGCCGGCGAAGGATCGATCGACCCGGAGGCTAACCCGCAGCTAGAGCAAGAAGGCAAGCCCCGGAGCATAACCTAACCTTTAAAGTTTATGCATCTATGAATTCTCTATGCTTGTGCATTTACGTTTCAAGGAGTTGATTGAATACCTTAGCTGCACATTTCTAGTACCTATGACTTGCAACACTAGTATGAAAGGATTCGATAGGGCATTGCTTTAGGTCCGTTACAAGTCGAGTGATTTCCTGTCACTCGCGAGACATAGGAGTTGCTTGTCTTTACTTATGTTGGAATCATAAGGATTGACGGGCGGGATGGAAGTTGTAGATCTCCCGTCCGTGTATGATAATGGATTTAAGGTCGAAACGTGTGGTTGAGTGTGTCAAGTTTTTGAACGTACCACATGCTTGCCGATATATGGGAATCGGTAAGCCCGGTACCAGATTGAAGCAGCTAGGGCTGATAGCCATCTCTCCTTGGAAACTTTTGTTTCCCCTGCCGTACACTTGTGGGTATATGCGTGAGACTGTGAGTGAAGCAGTAAACCTCTATCCTAAGGAAGGTGGATTCGGATCCGAATTGTGGATCGATGGGAAAGGTTGGGAAGTGCTTGTACCTTTTATAGCAAGCATTATCCGTGTGTGTTGGGTTTCCCCTGGCCAGGTAGCAAAATTCGGTTCGAACTGTCCGCTTCTCGCGGTTAATGAGACTGCTTGACCGCCTTGCTGCATTGAGTAACAAGTGGAACTATGAGATTGATGAACTTGTTGTATGAAATAAATTGTATTGCACCACTTGTATGTTTAGAGAGGATGCTAATCTAGAATGGTTAAATCTACTAGAAAATGATGCTAAAACTTGAAAGCAAGGACCTACTCTTAGTTGCTTCTTGGCAAACAAACCCACCAGCCAAAAGCTGGATGTGGCAGTCGATGCCCTTACTTGGCCTACCCAGGTTCCCCCTGGATGGCACATCGAGTGGGTTCCATCCTCTGCCGAGGAACGGGAGGAGTAGCACCATGGCAGGCTTCATCATGGTGTTACTTGTATCGTCGTTAGTTTATCTTTCCGCTGCAATGAACTATTTATTTCCGCTGCTTGACTTGATACTCTGATTTGAATTCCAAACTTGGTTTGTAATAACTTGTGATACTTTTTATGTATGTTGAATTGTGAAATGTTGTAATCTCTGGAACTCACCTTCGTGTGGGCGTGCCTGTTGTTTCGATCGAGAAAAGTACGTGGTTAAATCGGGTTTAATCCGACGGCGCTCCAGCTTATTCCGGATTAAGTGCCTGACTGCTTGATTAGTGGTCCCGAGGTACTTAACTTGGAATAATTTCGGAGTGGTCCGCCACAGCTGGCATCAGAGCCGAAACAGCGCAACGGAGAGAGCAACAAACCTTAAATAAACATTTTTGAATAAAATGTGCCAACTCGTACTTCCACCGCGCTTTGCGATGGAAGGTTGTTTTTAGGACCGCTAAGGATGTACCTAGAGCGTGAAGCCTATGTGGCTTAAGGGATCACGATATGATAGGTGGCAAATAATATATTATACTGACTTCCAGCACATTCCATTCTGTCATTTACTTTACGCAATGGTGGGTGCAAGGTACGGCGATTGCTGTAACGTACCACGACACTATATGAAAATATAGTGGCGGCACATAGTCAATACACTGTGATGGCGTATGAAAATAGAATAGGATGGTGGGCGCAAGGTACGGCGATTGCTGTAACGTACCACGGCATCATATGCAAATATGATGGCGGCACAAAGTTAATACGCTATCTCATGAGCGTATGAAATTGTCAATATGTTGCCTTGGTGACATATGAACATTGCCCGTTCAATGTTAAACGTTCGGGTGCCACCTCTATAGTGGGTGGTAATGAATGGAGACGCTTTCGTGAGTGCTGGCATGAAAGGTTGATTATATATGCTCTGGAATGGAATTTTCTGCAGGTACACTAACCACGATTCCGTATGTTGAAACGGTTAGAAAAGTTCGGCTAGATAATATAGGGAGAGACGGATATTGCCTAGCCACCGGCACTAACTTCGTAGGCCAAAAGTTTATTGGCATGTGTGTTGGTGAGAACGAATAGGCCGCTCATGCATTGCATTTCACTGAAATAATATTGAACCTTAATACGTGACCAACCGAAACCGCCGTTGAAATTCAACTCACAACCCCAAAAATTCTGCTGAAGCCAGTCTGTTTGCACCAATGTTTCGAAACTGAAAACGTTTCCAAACGAAAAAGTGTTCAACATGAAAGTTGTCATAAATGTTATGAAGTTTATGCTGTAGAAATTTCGACGAAAATGGTTCAGTAGAACTGGAGTTATGCTTAAAATGGTAACCCCCTGTCTGCTGGAAATTTCTGGGAACAGTGAGATAAAAATTGAATTTTTACACCATCTTAATGACAGTTTCTGCTCAAACCTCCAACATGAAACTTGTTTGGAATTACTTAAACAATGTCCTGGCCAAATTTGGGAATTTTTGAGCTTGTAGAATTCGAGTTTTATAATTTTTACTACACTGTCCAGAATCTATTTTGTTTTCCTGGCGCTAACCGGTTCTCACCCTTGCCCTTTTTCTTTTGGTTCAGAATGGACGCTCACGCTGACTTGGCCAGCTACCCCAACGATGTTTCCTTTTCAGATTGCCTAGGATGGGAAGGCTTCCCTAGCATTATGTGGTCGGTTTTGCAGGCGCTCGACTACCCTATCCCGCCACAATACGAGAGAACCCTCATCCGAGACCGTGGTGTGACCCGTTCTCGTGTGCGTTTGGTGGTGTATCGCCATCCACCATGTCCTAGCTCCCCCACTTGGAGTGTGGAAGTTCATGGACACCACATGGAGACGACTTGTGAGCTAGCTGCCTTGAATGGCATTAGTTCTTTTTGTGCTCAGAACCAGGAATTGGTGGAGCACCAGCTGCTTGGGTTGTTTCCACCGACTGAGCCGGATGATCCCCATTGGATGAGACGCTATCTTAGCTCCCCTTTGAGGATGGCGGAAAATCCCGTCGCTGCTGCTGCACTGATGATGAGGTGGATCCGAGCTTACCACCGTTTGCAGGCACTTTTGGGACGGTCGCAGAGCGAGATGCTCAACCTTGCTATGGACATGTCCGCCCGTGCCCGTGACATTGGGGTTGAGAGGACCTCATTGTCCATTGAGGTGAGCACAAGAGACGCCATGATTGTTGATTTGGAGAGACAATTGAATGACCTCCACATCGCGCACAACAATGTCCAAAATGAGCTAGCCCAGACAAGAGAAGAACTTGAGGAGGTACACGGTACTTTGGAGCATGCTAATGCCATGTTAGCCGCCCATGATGCTCAGCACCTTCTTGAGCAAGAAGGAGAGCAAGGGGAAGGAGAGGCCCCCGATTCCGACATGGATACGGAGGATGACATGCCGCCCCTTCCAGCTCCACCATCACCTATGGGCAGCGAGGCTATCGCTAACAACCTAGATGACTTCTAGGAGTGATAGCAGCAAGATTACTCCTCCGCTAGGCCTAAATTTTGGCTTCATGTTGTAATAGGCTAGATGGAGTTGAGCTCCCCTTAAATCTTCTGAGGCAATATAATTTAATGGTGTGGTTGTGTGATCCAAAACTTGATGGAGGTTGTAATGGCTGTGTAGAAAACATTCTGCAGCTAACTTTGTTTTTATTATTGATGGGTTTTCCATTCATTTCTGGGATGTGATGTGAACTACAAAGTTGTTTGGAATTTGTCAAACGAAATGATCACCAAATTTCAACCCCATTGGTTAAGCAAAATAAAAATGGCAACCAAAACACTACAGCTCGGCCTGCTGAAAAACAGCAAACTCAGAGAGCTAAAGATTGAATTTTTCGGCTTAGTTCCAGTCCGAATTTGATTCTTAGCCCAACATGAAAGTTGTAGAGCATAAAATTTTCGAGCTACTGACCTAATTGGAGCATTTGACTTGCTTCCTGTTGGGAGATATGATTTTTCTTCCGAAATACGTGTTGACATGTCATTCTTGCGCAGTAAACTTCAATATATTGTCCCGTTCTATCTTGTCATCATTATGCAAGCTTATGAAATGTGGCTAATACAAGTACCTACTGCAGATGGCAATCACCCGCAGCTGTCATGACGCTAGTGGCTCCAATGCTAACCAGCAAGGGCCGGAGGGGCAGCAACAGCCGCCACCACCTCCACCACCGCAGCAACCTCCGACGTGGCAGCAATTGTATGCTACGCAAACGGAGATCCTACGGAACCTGCAGCATCAGCAACAAATGATGCAACAGCAGATGCTACAGCAGGGAGGTCCTCGGGCCCCTCAGCCTCAAGTGGCCCGATATGAGCATTTTCTGGCTACACACCTGCCGATATTCTCAAGAGTCGATGAGCCCCTGGAGGCCGATACGTGGATTTGAGCCATCGAGTCCAAGTTCACCATCCTGGCCACGCCTTGCACTTCCAACCGCAAGGTAGTGTTCGCGGCGTAGCAGCTCCGCGGCCCAGCTCTCCTATGGTGGGAGAACTACCTGGCCCTGCAGCAGGAGGGTCATGTGGTTGAATGGGATGAGTTCAAGACTGCGTTCAAGGCTCATCACATTCCTGCCGGCTTGACCCAGGGTACCCGCACGGTGCTCCAATACGCCCAGGCCTTCAATGGTCTGTGCCCATACACGGGCCATCACGCCGACTCTGACGAGAAGAAGTTAGAGAGGTTCCGACGTGGCCTCAATACCAAGTTGAAAGCTCAATTGGCTACCACCCGTGCTGCCACATATGGCGACCTTGTGAACCTCGCCATCGCCCAAGAAGACGCCAACACGGTGCACAAGGCGGAGAAGAAGAGGAAAGCTCCCGCTGGACCTTCGAGCACGCAGCCGCAGAGGTTCCGCTTGGTTCCCCCGGCTGCACCGCAAGGACAGTCCAGGGCGCCTCAGGGAGGTGGATGGGTTGCTAGGCCACCACAGCCTAATGCGCCCCGTTTCCCTCCACCGCCGCAGCAGCAACCAGCGTCAAGGCAGAGCGCACAACAGCCAGCTCGCCCTGGAGCCGGTTATCAGTGCTTCAAATGTGGCAGTAACAATCACTTTATCAAGGATTGCCCGCAGAACAAGCAGCAGAACCAGCGCCCGGGAAATCAGCAAAACAAGGGAAACAGCAGCAGCGTGTGCAGGTCCGACAGGGCAGGCTTACCTACACCACCTTGGCCGACCTACCCGAGGGAGCCCCAGACATGACTGGTACCTTCCCTATCCACACTCAACCTGCTGTGATATTGTTTGATTCCGGGGCAACACATAGTTTTATAAGCACAAGATTTCATGTGAAATGTGGGTTAAAATCTTACCATACCAAATCATCATATGTGATATCAACTGCGGGAGGTAAAATAGCATCAAACCAAGTCACCCGAAGAGTTCCAATCAGGCTGGGAAGTAAAATATTTCCTACTGATTTAATTCTGCTTGGTATGGAGGGCATTGACATTGTTTTGGGAGCCAATTGGATGACTCAACATAAGGTTGTGCTAGATGTTGCGGAACGAGTTGTTGAAATAAACTCGCCTACGCATGGCCCTAGTGTGCTATATCTACCACAACGGACTTGTGTCAATGCGTGTGCTTATACAATGGTAGAAACGCAACTAAAGGACATTCCGGTGGTATGTGAGTATGCCGATGTTTTCCCGGATGACTTACCTGGGATGCCGCCGGATAGGGACATTGAATTTGTTATCGAACTCCAACCTGGCACGACACCTATATCAAAGAGACCATATAGAATGCCACCCAATGAATTGGCTGAATTAAAAATTCAACTCCAAGAACTGCTAGACAAGGGTTTCATACGTCCAAGTGTGTCACCTTGGGGATGTCCCGCCCTCTTTGTGAAGAAGAAGGACCATTCTTTGAGGTTGTGTATCGATTACCGGCCTCTCAATGCGGTGACTATTAAAAACAAGTACCCACTCCCCCGTATTGATGTCCTGTTTGACCAACTAGCTGGCGCTAGAGTGTTCTCCAAGATTGACCTTTGCTCTGGCTATCACCAAATAAAAATCAGACCTTGTGACATTCCAAAGACTGCCTTTTCTACGCGTTACGGACTTTATGAATTCTTGGTCATGTCTTTTGGACTCACCAATGCCCCAGCCTATTTCATGTATCTCATGAATTCAGTTTTCATGTCTGAACTAGACAAGTTCGTGGTGGTTTTCATTGACGACATTCTTATATATTCCAAGAATGAGGAAGAGCATGCCGAGCACCTTCGCATTGTTCTTCAAAGGTTGAGAGACCACCAACTCTATGCCAAGTTCTCAAAATGTGAATTCTGGCTAGAGAGCGTGAAATTCTTAGGTCACACGGTTTCCAAGGATGGTATATCCGTGGATCCAGCCAAAGTGCAAGAGGTGCTAGATTGGCAACCACCTACCTCTGTCCACGAGATTCCGAGTTTTCTGGGTTTAGCCGGTTATTATCGCCGTTTTATTCCGAACTTCTCTCGGATTGCGAAACCCATGACCAAACTCTTAAAGAAGGAAGTCAGATTTGAGTGGAATGACAAATGTGATGAAGCTTTCCACACCTTGCGAAGACATTTAACTTCAGCCCCAGTTTTAGCTCAACCCGATTGCACCAAGCCCTATGATGTCTATTGTGATGCTTCAGGCACCGGACTTGGCTGTGTCCTCATGCAAGAGAACCGAGTCATTGCTTATGCTTCTCGAGCACTTCGGCCTCATGAGCAAAACTACCCCACGCATGATCTTGAGTTAGCAGCGGTTATTCATGCTCTCAAGATGTGGAGACACTATCTGATGGGTGTTCCATGCAACATATACACAGACCACAAGAGCCTCAAATATGTCTTCACTCAGGCACATTTGAATATGAGGCAGCGAAGATGGTTGGAGTTAGCAAAGGACTATGACCTTAGTGTGCATTATCACCCCGGGAAGGCTAATGTGGTTGCGGATGCACTAAGCCGCAAGGCTCATTGTCATTGTCTTTCCGTGGAGTCCTACGCTGACACCTTGTGCCATGAAATGGCAAAGCTCAACTTAGAGATTGTCCCACACGGGTACTTCAACCATATTTCAATTGAACCAACCTTGCACGATCAGATTGTTGTAGCCCAATTAAACGACGCGAAGATTAAAATCCTTAAAAGGAAATTATCAAAGGAGAAGGTGAAAGAAAAATACAAGTGTTTCCGGCTAGATGGGCAGGGAGTGATGTGGTTTGGACATCGCCTCGTGGTGCCCAAAAACACGGAACTCCGGAGGAAGATTATGGATGAGGCCCATCTCTCCAAACTTTCTATCCATCCCGGTAGCACCAAAATGTACCAAGATTTGAAACAAAATTTTTGGTGGACTAGGATGAAGCGAGAAATTGCCACGTATGTGTCAGAATGTGACACGTGCCAGCGGGTTAAGGCTAGCCACTTGAAGGTAGCAGGCACGCTTCAACCTCTACCTATTCCCTCATAGAAGTGGGAAGATATAAGCATGGACTTCATTGTTGGACTTCCCAGAACCCCTCAGGGGCATGAATCCATTTGGGTAATTGTGGACCGCCTTACCAAGACCGCACATTTTATTCCGGTCAATACCATCTATACCGCTAAAAGGTACGCTGAGATTTATTTGGAACGGATCGTTTGTCTACATGGGGTACCCAAGACGATAATTTCAGATCGTGGTACTCAGTTCGTAGCACGCTTTTGGGAACAATTGCAACTGTCCCTAGGCATGAAACTGATCCGTAGTTCAGCATATCACCCTCAAACCGATGGGCAGACGGAAAGAGTAAATCAAATACTGGAGGATATGCTTCGAGCTTGTGTTATCCATTATGGGAAGAATTGGGAGAAATGTTTATCTCTGGCTGAATTCTCCTACAACAACAGCTACCAAGCGAGTCTTAAAATGGCACCTTTCAAAGCCTTGTATGGTAGGAGATGTCGGACCCCGTTGTGTTGGTCCCAGGCAGGCGAGAGGTATACCTATGGCCCTGACCTTGTCAAGGAAGCAGAAGAAAAGGTTAGGATCATCCGCGAAAATTTGAGAACTGCCCAGTCACGGCAAAAGAGTTACTTTGATCAACGGCGGAAGCCACTTCAATTTGAAGTCGGCGACCACGTGTATCTCAAGGTCTCCCCGACCAAGGGTGTGCAAAGATTTGGGTTAAAGGGAAAACTTGCACCCCGTTACATCGGCCCATATGAAATTACTCAACAATGTGGACCGGTAGCATACCGTGTGAAGCTTCCTGAGAAGCTCTCAGCCGTGCACGACGTTTTCCACGTTTCCCAACTCAAGAGGTGTCTTCGTATTCCGACCGAAGTTGTTGAACAAAAGGAACTCTCGGTTGAACCGGATCTCTCCTATGATGAGCATCCCGTTAAGATCCTCGATGAGAAAGAGAGACAAACACGGAGGAAAGGAGTTAAAATGTACAAAATTCAGTGGAGTCATCACTCTGAAGATGAAGCCACGTGGGAAACCGAAGATTATCTCAAGAAGAATTTCCCCGACATCCTTTCTTAAGCCAAAGGTACTTTCCCCCACCTTGTTCCTAAGTTTAATCGAACCTCGGGACGAGATTCCTTTTAAGGGGGGTAGGCTGTGACATCTCTGATGTAAAAATAAAGAAAACACCTTTGAAACAGATTAAAGAGGGAAAAAGTGGAGATGGAATTCAATAATTCATCAAAATTCAAATTTAAATGCAAAAACAAAGGTTGTTTGACACCCAACTGAAATCTCAAGAATTTTGTACTAAACTTGAAAATCTCCAAAAGTAAAAGTTGTTTGTCATCACAAATAAGGCCTAGTCACTGTTTGGAACTTTTGAAAATTTTGCAGTTTAGTCCCTCAAAAACGTGAAAAACCAATCTGAACACCTTTTTGAATTTCGGTTGTTTGAGCTCGAAAAATATGAAATTTCAGGTTCACCCCAAAAAGAAAGTTGTGTCCCACCTCTCAAACTCCAAATTTTGTTTTTACACTTTTTCTTGTTCAGTTCAAATTTTTGGAGAAAATTCAAATGGGGCAGTGAAGCTCCCCGGGGCTGCCAGCTCGGCCCTGGCGCGCCCTGCGCCTGGCCGGAGCTCGGCCGCCACGTGGCTGGCGGGCGGCGGAGGCCGCGCCGAGCTGGCCAAGCCGCGGCGTCGGGTGGCCCTTGTCCTCGAGCGTTTGTCCGAGCTGTCCGCGCCGTCACATCGCCGCTCGACCGCTCGCCTCGCCTCGCGCCGCGCGAACGCCATCATGGCGGTCGGAGTGCCGCCGTGGCCGCGCACGCGCGCGCGTCGCGCTTGGCCGCTTCGCGCTAGATTCCGTCCTGCTCCGCTCCAAGACACCCTGTAGAAGATCTTTCACTCCCCCACGCGACGATCTTCGACGCCCAACCATCGCGCGCGCTCTGTTCGAGCTCGGCGCGCGTCAATGGCGCGTCACGTCGGCCATCACTCCTCACGCGCACTCCCGAGGCTGCACGACCCTCTCTAACGTGCCCAAGCCTTCCACCGAGCCACTCACACTCTCCCCTAGCTCGCGCACTTCACCAGTTCGCTCCCTCGCGCCTCGCTCCGTCGTCTTCAACCTCGCGCCGCGTGGACCGAGCCGAGCTTCGAGACCAAATTCGCCCTACACTCTCCACCATTCCCAAATCCCCCGCGCACGGAGCTAGACCCCTTCACTAGCTTCCTTTTCCCCCACTTCTCGCAAGCTCTCCCCAACTCTCCGGCGAGAAATCGAGATTTTCCCCAAATCTCCATTTTCGGCCGCCGGAGTACCCTCACGTCGAGACCCTACGCCGAGCCTTCCCCGAGGTCAACCGAGCACGCCAACAGCTTCCCCGAGTTCCATTGGTGCTCTAGGACCCCTCCAACCCCGACGAGACCCACTGCCCTCGCCGGAATCGAGCTCGCGGCGGCCGCACCGCCACCGCACGTCGCCGGCGAACTCCGAGCATCCCCCGGCCTCCCAACCGCCACCAATCGACTCGTGGTGAGCCACTGGTTCTTTTCCCCCACTTCCCCGACCCTAGCTCGCCGTCGTTTGGCCGGCGCAACTCCGGCGACGAGCCGAGGGCATATGTTCATCGTCTTCGTTTTTCCAGGGTACCCAGTGTAAAAGTCAGGGACTTGTTCGCGAAGTTTTAAAAGTTGTAGGGTCTCCAGCGTAAAAAGATTCTTAAACCTAGATCTATTTTTCCCGAATATTGTAAAATCCACTAAAAATCGTATAAAAATCAGAAAAATGCACAAAAATACTCCTTGGACTCGTGAGATTGTAAACTCCAATCTCATTTAAGCATGTATATACTTTTGGTGAACCATTTTTGAATTAAAATTCAAACTGTGAATTTAGAAACTTGTGCACCATTTCAAATCTAGAGCTCCGCTATGAGCTTTGTATATGTTGTTTGCAGTCACCTTGGACACCTTGTGTCCAAAGGGGATCTAAAAATATGGACTGTAGCTTCAGTTATGAATTAAATTGTGTTTTCTGTCTTTTTACAGTTCAGAAATTGTTAAAAATAATCCATGCAGCGAAAAATCACCATTTTTCTCCAGAGGCCTAAAAACTTGTTAGCACATCTGTTAAAAATGAAAAACTTAATTTTTGCTCTGTTTAGACTAGCAAATAAATAGTTATGTGTTTTCGGATAGGAATTTATTGAGGACTGTCCAAGGGTTATTTTGAGCCACCACTTGGCCAGAGCCCTCCTTGCACTTATGACTAGCTCTGGTAGGAAAATTTCCTGATTTGGATGTATTTTTGATTTTATATGAATTTATTTCATTTCTGCAGGCAGCAGTTTGAACTATTTTTAATAAATTCTGTGTAGCTCAGATTTAGCTAATTTTGGAGTGAACCTAACTCTTATACTCCAGTAGCTATCATAAAGTTTATAGATAAAAAGGATGAACAGAAACCGAGAAACAAAAATGAGAAGAAATTAAGGTGGAAATTGAGTTATATAAAAGAATAGAGCTTTTTGGTAATTAATTAAAATAAAACATGGAAAGGTTTAAAATTCCAGAACAGCACCCTATCTTCAAAATAATAAATGGAAATTCTTTTATATATGTACACAATCACCATCAAAGATGTGTAAAAATTTTCCACACCCCTCCTCTAATTTTATGATGAAGAAAGTAGTATTTTAGCGTGTCTAGGTGAATATGGCCTTCAAGGCCTTAGTTTTGGAATCACTAGGCAGCCACTATAAAGTTATGCATCTCATGTAGAAGGCGTTATTCCGGACGGCACCTACCATCTCATCCCTGCCGACGGTGAAGGCACCCCGGAGAACGGTGCCGGCGAAGGATCGATCGACCCGGAGGCTAACCCGCAGCTAGAGCAAGAAGGCAAGCCCCGGAGCATAACCTAACCTTTAAAGTTTATGCATCTATGAATTCTCTATGCTTGTGCATTTACGTTTCAAGGAGTTGATTGAATACCTTAGCTGCACATTTCTAGTACCTATGACTTGCAACACTAGTATGAAAGGATTCGATAGGGCATTGCTTTAGGTCCGTTACAAGTCGAGTGATTTCCTGTCACTCGCGAGACATAGGAGTTGCTTGTCTTTACTTATGTTGGAATCATAAGGATTGACAGGCGGGATGGAAGTTGTAGATCTCCCGTCCGTGTATGATAATGGATTTAAGGTCGAAACGTGTGGTTGAGTGTGTCATGTTTTTGAACGTACCACATGCATGCCGATATATGGGAATCGGTAAGCCCGGTACCAGATTGAAGCAGCTAAGGCCGATAGCCATCTCTCCTTGGAAACTTTTGTTTCCCCTGCCGTACACTTGTGGGTATATGCGTGAGACTGTGAGTGAAGCAGTAAACCTCTATCCTAAGGAAGGTGGATTCGGATCTGAATTGTGGATCGATGGGAAAGGTTGGGAAGTGCTTGTACCTTTTATAGCAAGCATTATCCGTGTGTGTTGGGTTTCCCCTGGACAGGTAGCAAAATTCGGTTCGAACTTGGTTTGTAATAACTTGAGATACCCTTTATGTATGTTAATTTGTGGAATGTTGTAATCTATGGAACTCACCTTCGCGTGGGCGTGCTGTTGTTTCGATCGAGAAAAGTACGTGGTTAAATCGGGTTTAATCCGACGGCGCTCCAGCTTATTCCGGATTAAGTACCTGACTGCTTGATTAGTGGTCCCGAGGTACTTAACTTGGAATAATTTCGGAGTGGTCCGCCACAGCTCGTTTCCTCTCCCTCCACCGCATACGGCATCCACCATCTCCACTCAAGCCGCCATTAATGGCCACCACCGAGCTCCAATGTCGTGCGCCCTCTCATCTCCCACCAAGAACCGCCTTCGCCTCTCCCCGCAGCCCTATAAACCTTCCCTGATGCACCAGAGCACTCCCTTCCCCTCTCTCGCCGAGCGCCCGAGCCTTGTCGCGCCGCTCCACCCTAGCTCGCGTCGCCGCTGGCAATCTCCTGTTCCGGTGCCTCTTTGTCGCCATGAAGCTCTCCGAGAGCTTGCTAAGGCAGTGAACATGTTCCGGACCCCTTTTCCCCCTTCCCTCTCCATCCAACGCGCCTGCGCCGCATTGTCGTTCTTGGTCGACCGCTGCCGCACCTCGCCAGCCCACACCACCACACGAGCTCCACTCAAAGCCCCCTAATCAAGTTCTCCTCATCCCAATCTGGCTCCAGAGCCAAGAATCGCGCAAAATGGTGATCCCTAGCCCCGGATGCATCGTGCTCCGACGAGCCGCCGCCGTCTGGTGGTCCTATCCGGCGACCAGAAGAGCTCCGGCCATCCCTCGTCGTCCGATCTAGAGCCAACGGCCCAGATCAAGTCAAGCAAACCGACCATCGCGTTCTTGCGATACAGCCCCTATACTTTTCTTAAACCAACCGGCCATTGAAACTAGTTCAAAAGTAATTCTATCCAAGTCCTTTTCCTTCTGTTTAAGTCCCTGTCTTTTTCCGAAATATATCCCGCAGTCCATAACTGCTCCTTTCCACCTCGGCCCTCAAGTTTTCGTCCATAATTATGTTTTAATCCCTGGTTTCTTCTGTTCAAGTCCCTGGGAGTCCAGTTTTCTCACAGTTAAGCCCCTACATCTTGTTTCATCCATATCTTTCATTTTAAGCTCTGTTTAATCTCGTTCTCGACGCGTTAACCTTCTAAAAAGCGTAAGATTCACTTAGCATTGTTGTTTGCCAAGTTTGTGTTTTAGAAATTAAATAAAATATTAACTTGCTTAATAGTTGCTACACTAGTTTTGTAAACTAAAAGCTAATTAGAGCTCTACCTACCGTGTTTTACAATGAAAGGTAATTTGATTAATTATTATTGAACCAGTATTTTATAACTAAAATATGGCTAGATTATATCCCGTTGTTTCATAAACAAATAATGTTAATTTGATTAACAACTATTCAACTCACTTTTCCAATTAAAAGCAAATTAGGCTTATACCTCGTTTTTATGAATAAAGTTAATATGCTTAACATTATTATAATTATTTCTAAATAAAATATGACTAGCTGAACGTGAATAATGAAGTTATTCGATTAGATGTTCATATATAACTTCTTTTCTAAAGTTAATTGTTTAATTAGTATAATTTATATATACACCTTTTGCAAATAAAATTTAATAAGAAGTAGCCCACCTTTTCATATTAAAGTATAATTTGAATTAATTCAAATATGAATATTTCTCTAAAATGTTCATTTCATATGTTTTCTCAATTAACACAAATGAAGCATATATGGTTTGCTTTCTTTTATAATATAAAACTCCCGTTAGCTTTATCTTTTCAACCCTAGCTCCGGTTTAAGAGTGTCTCGTGCCTCATGATCCTTTCCAAGTCCTGCTTTTATGCTTGTTCAGTATTGTTGCCCATGTTTGGTGTATTGTTATTTATTTGTGCATTTGTATGCTTGTGTGATCGTATAGAGAACATGACGTTCGAAGAAGAGCAAGGACAACAGTTCGAGGAAGAGACACGATGTTTAGCTAAAGAAGGCAAGTGGCTTCCCCCTCTATATACTCTCCTTTTACCTATGAAATATCATGATAAATCCATGTTTATGTTATGTTATTGCATTAACTTGCCGGGACCTATGTTAAGGATGACTATTTTTCATTGACTATTTCTTGATAACCGGGTTTATCTTTTATGTTGGGTAGCTATGCTTAGTTGCCATACCTGGGAATGGTTTCCACTAAATATGAACATAATAATCTGGTGCTATATATCCATGTTCTAATGGTGATGTTAAACAAGATCATATGATTAATTGGAACATGGAGCGGCAACCCAGGATTTACCATACAACCACAATACTACGTGGCTCTGGTCTTGGCTGATTAATTAGAAACCTGAGTCAGGGTGACCTTACCGAAAGGGCAAGAGGGGTGGCGGTTGACGGTGTATAGCCTGGTTCTCTTGGGAAGTGGGCTTTGCTAAGACACTATGCCATTAGGGAGGGTTATGCCTGCTTCTGATCCGGAAACCTTAGCGGGTCATTTCCGATGAGGGAATCTTTGTAAAGGCTTCGTAGCGTCCCTATGCAGTCACACCTCGGAAGTGTGGTACGTGCCTGATCAGCACATCATGGCTGGTTCTGAAGTTCTTCAGAGCTTTTACGCGGATTGTGGTGAAAGTGTACAACCCCTGCAGAGTGTAAAACTGTTATAACAGCAGAGCTCACGGTCATGAGCAGCCTGGATCCTCACATGATAATTTAACTTGAAGATGAGATTAAATCGTGGTGCTTTGGCATGGATGATATGAGATGATGGATGTCTTTATATGCTTAATTGGGTTGGTATATACTTATACCTTAGTAATAAGGTGCCTGCTAATAAAACTTGACCAACTAAAATGCTGACAGCTATTAACCAAGCCTTTCCTTGAAAGCTTGCATTCTTACCCCACTTGCTGAGTACCAACCATAAGTGTAGTCACCCTTGCTAAACATTGGATCATAAGGAGATGAAGGTGTGGAGAACCTCAGTGATGAAGATGATGCTAGGCGTACGTGGCACCCAGTCAACTGCCTGTGGTGAAGAGTTGAGGTTTCCGCTGCTATAAAACGATTGTAATGGTTTTATTTTATTCTTTCCGCTGTAATCTTGTGTTCCTATACTCATGATGTCTATCATATGTGTGGAACTTGATACTGGCACACATATGAGATGCGTTCGGTTTGTCCTTTATAAAACTGGGTGTGACAATGATGCATGATACAAAGTGGTTTTGTATGGCAAGATGGTGAAGGGTAAGTAAGGCTCGGCTGTGATGGACCATGCAAGGGTGAAGGGCAAGCAAAGGGCTTAGCGCTGATCGACCAAGGCAATGGTGAGGAGCGAGTAAAGGCTTAGCACCGATGGACCATGAGAGGCTATATGAAGCTATGGATTATTTGTATCAATTTTATGAAGAGTGAAGGAATATATGGAGTCAAAGCAAATGATATACTTCAGATGGTGAAGGGCTTCATATTGCTTAGATAAATGAAAATGAAATTCTATCATGTGTTGATGAGTGTCATTAAGTGAGAAGATGAAAATAATGGGTTGATCAACATCATGCATATTGATGGAAGAATGGACTTCATATGTTGATGAACATCAAGTGCCTTGAAGAAATGATGGTGATGTGTATTTTATGCATATGAGCATCAAGAAAGACCTAATGCAAAATGGATTTGCGCAAGACAAAAGTATGAAATGTAGGACATTTCATTTTGCCGGTCTTGGTGATTAGTAGAGAAAGATCGGAATGATAAGATAGAATGTCGTATTATTAAGAGGGGTCTTGATGACGCCTGAGTCATTGTTAGGTGTTGAAAAGCTCAATCTTGCATATGCATACTAACCTTGGCAAGGAAATGATAGTTTGCAAAGTTCCTTAACAAACAGTTGATGGTGATGATAGTGGTGGATCTTGAATTGAAATTCTGCTTTGATCCAATGTGTTTTTGGGTCAAGAATTCAATTGAGATGTGTGCTCCTCTGAATAAGCTTTCCATAGATTCCAAGATCACCTAATTTGGAATCGGAGTCAAAAATTATGAGCATTTTACCGAGTGTCGATTGTGCTGAAAATAGAGCTAGGGACAGTCCGAGCCTGAGGGGCAGATAGTCCGCACTTTGATCCTCCTAGTCTGAATAGAATCGTTTTAATCTCCATGTGGAATTCCAAAATCAACGGCGGACAGTCCGTCCAAGATAGTGACGTCCTGGGAGAAGACCAGGATCTCGGCGCTCCGAACAATGTAGACAAGGCTCGCGAAGCCCCGGAGGGTGATGACGGTGCTCCTCTGGTGGTTGACGAGTTTACTGTCGAGCAACCTATAGGTGAATCCGATGGTGTTAGTCGAGAAGTGTGAGAACCCTACAATAGAGTGTGCAGGTTGTATTTTGGTTTATTGTAATCTAACTTGAGCCTCGGTTGCCGTACAGGTCCCCGGAGCAGAGCCCGCACCGGTGACCGAAGGTGTGTTACCTATTCTGATGCACCAAGATGGATATTATATTTCTGGTGGCTCTTGGGCCAAATTCTCTTTGAGATTTCCTTGGGCTTCGTTCTCTAGGTTTTGGCAGTATAAGATTTGCAAATACGAGGAGCGTAATGCCCGAAGCATGTTGTTCTTTCAGCAGTTCCAAAGTGATAGGCTAGAGCATCAACAAGTGCTGTTAGAGCGTCGCGCTCGTAGAGAAACCCGGCGCCTTCGTAGGATTGACGAAGGCATAGCACCTGAGGCCACTTCAGGGTTGTTAGATCCTAAACCAGAACCCGTGGATGTGGACGAAGAGATTGGCCCCTCGTCCTATATGTTTAAGGGTCCTATACTATTTGGCTGAGTAATTTGATTCTATGTAACATGTATATTTTGAATATAACGTTGTACACTTCAATATACAAGATTCATTCATGACCGAATTCCGACTGAATTTGAGCTTCGCGAGGTGGCCGAAGACATTGCTCTGATTGTCATACGGAAGGCGATTTTTGAAATTTGTGATGTTGTAATGAAGGAACCATGATCCTTGGGATGCTCAGAGTTTGAGTCTAGGCTTCGCGGGCCCCGATAAGTCCCTTCATTTCACTTTAGAACGCCCCCCCCCCTTCGGGCCTGTCTGGGACTACGGACGCCGTAGACGAGTCTTCCTTCATTTCTTTTTGAAGGTATGATTTTTTTAGGTATTGTTTGCCCTTTGCACAGTGTTTTGGGTATCGTTAGCGTAATGTACTGTTTGCCCTCGGAGAGTTCTATATATGGAAGGGGAGGTGGGACAATTTGGGTGCTGGTTGTTATGGGTGTAGGGGAGGTTACTTATTTGTGGGAGTTAAGGGAGTGCGGATACGCGTTCCGGCTGCTAACTCTGTAGGTAGTTTACTTCTCCTTCGAGCTGGATGTCCTTCGGACTAGATGGGATAGGAAAACGCCTCACCTCTATGTGCTCCGGCGAGTTTTATTTGCTTATTTTTTGCACAGGAAAGGTCGAAGGTGAAGATCTTCAAAGATTCATGATGTTGTTTTGCCTTCACGTCGTTGGGAGCATGAGGTCGAGAAGCCCGGATTCCCCTTCGAGCATGGGGCGTGAGGTCGAGAAGCCTGAATCCGCTTCGAGCTCGGCACGAAGGTCGCAAGGCGTAGATGTGCCTTTGGATTGTAATGCAGTGGGTTTAGTCTGGATTTGAGTTGCCAAGGTGTAGTAGCCCTTCGTATTACGACTTAATCTTGTAAGTGGTTTCCTACAATGGATTGGGGATTGTATACTTGGTTTGTAATGTGCCTTTGATGAAATAAAGTATGCGGATGCTTGCCCTTCGAGTTCAAACACTTATTTTGGGGCTCTTGAGCCTTTGAGCATGTATGACCAAGTTTTTGGTTGTTAATTTCCTTCATTCGGGAGGGTAATGCCTGCATGCAGGTTACCTCGCAACCTTTGTTACTTCGCGACAATGGCCCGAAGGCTCTATTGTGTTGTGGTAATCGACAATGTCGTTTTGCGAGTTAAGGCGAAGGATCGAGTGCCTTCTCAACTCGAGACAAGACTTCACTTGCCTTACTGGTATGCCAGTCTGTTCCCGAAAGCTATAGCCCTTCAGTATCGAAGGCGTTTGTAGCTTCGGGTCGTTCTTTATGAATTATCACATGGGGAACCTTGTTTATATTTCACAAGGGTTTACACTTGGATTTCGCCTCATTAAAAACCTCACACCTTCGAGGGTTGGTATGATCCTACGAAGGTTTCCCCTGTGAGGAAAAGAGTATGAATCCTTACATAGGCCTCTTGGGCAACATTGGAAAGTAAAAATTACAAGGAATAGAAAGAAAAGGAGCTTCAAAGCTACTACTCTAAACGAAGTATTTCTAGAGGTTGTCTTCGTTCCATGAGTAAGGGTCATCTTCCCCCTCCAAGGTTTGGAGCCTGAAGGCCGAAGGTCTTTCTGTTTCTGCAATGAGGAAAGGACCTTCCCATTTCGACTGCAGCCTGTTGCCGCTGCGACTTTTTGGAATTCTTCAGAGCACCAAGTCTCCTGTTTGAATTCCCCTAGGTTGGACTTTCTTGTTCCTCCACCTTCGGGTCTCATCTTGATAGCTTTCGCAGGTGGCAATGGCTTGCGTTCTCAGCTCTTGAGATGCATCGAGCGTCTGCTCCATGTCTTGCCCTTCAGTCCCCTTCTACTTTTATGATCGAACCCAGTTTGATTTCTTCCGGAGTCATGGCTTCTTCGCCGTACAAAAGCCTAAACAGAGAGAACTTCGTTGCTCAGGATTGCGAAGTATTATGCGACCAAATGACCTTCGGCAATTCATCCGCCCATCTGCTTTTTGGCAGATCTGTGATATTTTTCTTGATGCCCGTGAAAATGAGTCTGTTGGCCTTCTCCACAGCGCCATTGGACTGGGGGTGGTACATTGACGCGAAGCACAGCATCATGCCCAACTGCTCGCAGAAACTTTGAAATGAGTAGCTGTCAAACTCTTTCTGTTGTCGATTGTGAGTTCTCTTGGGACTCCAAAACGACAGACGATATTCTGCCAAAAGAACTTCTGGATAGAGGCTGCATTAATGACTTGGATTGGCTTTGCTTCGATCCACTTGGAGAAGTATTCAATGGCCACCACTACAAAGGCATTGTTTCCTCTGGTCTTCGGCAGCGGGCCGACAATGTCCATTCCCCATCTTGCGAGGGGCCAAATAGGTGGTATTAGCTGGACTTCATTGGCTGGGAGGTGCTTGTATGGTGCATGCTTTCTGCAGTTGACGCATGTGCGGACGATGTTGTTGGCGTCTGCTACTGCCGAAGGCCAATAGAAGCCTTGTCTAAATGCCTTCACTACTAGCTTTCTTGTTCCCCGATGCGAAGAACACATTCCGCTATGAATTTGCTGAAGCAGCTCCCGACCTTCGAGGATGGAGATGCACTTGAGCAGAGGGGCGCAGACTCCACTGCGGTAGAGCTGGCCTTCGATGATACAGTAATTTCGCGCTATCGCCACCATATGCTTATCTTCTTTGCTGTCAACAGGCTCAAAGTGTCCCTTGATAAAGGAAGCTCTCCAATCTTCACTATGGATTGCATTGAGATAGCAGACTTGCTGCTCTGAAGACTTCGCGAGGGCTGTCTTTAGTACCTCGTAGAAAGCATCCGAGGGTAAAGGATTCTGGTTTGCCGCTGCCTTGGCAAGTTCATCTGCTTCTTTGTTGCGAAGCTTGTTGAATGCCTTGATTGAGAAGCCGAAGAAGTGCTTTTCCATTGATCTTACTATCGCCAAGTATTTAACGAGCTCTGGTGTTTTGGCCTTGTAGGTCTTGTCATTGTGGCCGGCGATAAGCTCATAATCGGTACAGATGATGACTCACCGAGCCCCGAGGGCTTTCGCCTTGCATTGGCCCAAGAGTAGGCCTTCGTACTCAGCAGTGTTGTTGGTGTGGCCTTGCCGATCGAGTCTGACTGCGTAACATAATTTCATTCCCGGAGGAGTTGTGATGACAGCAGTAGCGCCCGTGCCTTTGTCACAATATGCCCCATCGCACCGTACTTCCCACACTTCGGTTGGGATTGGGGTTGAGTTATGTTCCTCGGTTGGTGCCCACTCCGCTACAAAGTCGGCGAGGACCTGGGATTTAATAGCGCTTCTTGGGACAAAGTCGACACTACTCTGCTAGCTCGGCGGCCCACTTCACGATCCTTGGAGAAGACTCCCTGTTTCGGATTACATCCTTGATTGGCAGCGAGGTTGGTACAATAATCTTATGGGCTTCGAAATACTATCTGAGATTTCTCTTTGCGACAACCACTGCATAAATCAACTTTTCTACCAATGAATATTAGAAGTTTTGACCCTGACAGGGCCTCAGAGACGAAGTAAACCGGGGATTGCTTGGTGACCCCTTCGATTTGTTTTTCTTCTACCAGGACTCAGCTTACTACGGACTGCGAAGCAGCGATATACAGCAGCAGGCCTACCCCTGGGGTTGGGCTTGCTAATGTAGTCAGCTGTTGGAGGTATTGCTTCAGCTCCTCGAAGGCCTTTTGCTGTTTTTCTCCCCATAAAGAGTGCCCACTTTGGAGTACTGCGAAGAATGGTAGACTTTTTTCTGCCGACTATGAGATGAAGCGATTTAGAGATGCAATTCTTCCTGGAAGCTTCTGGACTTCTTTTTTGGATTTGGGGGGCTGCATGTTCTGGAGAGATGCCACCTTCTCTGGATTAGCCTCAATGCCTGCCCGAGAGATGAGGCATTCAAGCAACTTGCCCTTAGTTACACCGAAGGTGCACTTTTCAGGATTGAGCTTGAGGCCGTGCTTCCTCAAGTTGGCGAAGGTCTCTTTGACATAAGCCGATATGTTCCTTCCTTTCTGGGTTCCGAGTACCTCATCGACTGCCCTGTTGAAGGTGGATCTAACATTTTTCAGCCCTTCGGGCATCATGACGAAACAGTACACACCTGAAGGGGTTATAAAGCTTGTCTTCTCTTTATCTGACTGCTTCATTCGTACTTGATGGTAACCCAAGAAGCAATCTAGAAGACTGAGCATCTCGCAGCCAACGGCCTGATCAACAAGCGTGTCGATCCGCGGCATAGGATAATCATCCTTCGGGAAGGCCTTGTTCAATACTGTGAAGTCGATGCACATTCTCCACTTTCCATTTTTCTTGGGCACCATAACCACGTTCGAGAGCCACTCAGCGAACTTTGCAGGCCTGATGACCTTTGCATCTAGCAGTTTTTGGACTTCGGCGTTGCAGGCTACCTTTCTTTCATCCAACATTGGATGGAGCTTTTGCCTTCTCAGTTTTGCATTTGGATTCACTCGAAGGCTGTGTTCGATTGTTTCCCTATTGATGCCCTGCAAGTCATTCGGGGACCAAGCTAAAACGCCTTCTTTCTCCCTCAAGCAAGCCATTAGCTCAAGTTCTTCCAGGAGATATAAATCTTTGCCAATGACGACAGTTTTATCTGGGTTACCTTCGTGGAGGTGAACCTTCTTGGTGTGACTGAGGGGTAGTACCCTCTCGTCATGTATGGGTTTCGCCGGTACTGAGGTGCTTGGCTCGAGCTCTGGCTCTTCGGGTTCTATAACATGCACGTGGTGATCACCATAGGAAAATTGCTTTCTGCTCGCTGCGCTTCTCGTTGATCTCCGTAGACTGAGATCACACCTCCGGCCGAAGGGATTTTCATGCAGAGGTAATCTTGGTGGATGACGGCAGAAAATTTGTTCAGAGTGGACCTTCCGAAGATTACATTGTAGGGTTACTCAATATCAACAATATCGAAGGTGATCAGTTCCATTCGTATTGTTTGGTCTTCGCCGAACGTTACGTTTAGCTCTTTCTTTCCCAGGGCCTAGACTTTTTCCACTGAAGCCATAAAGGGGGGTGCTCAGTTTTGCGAAGGTCTTTCTCGTTGAATCCCATCCGGGTGAAGCAGTGCCAAGTGATGATATCTGCAGAGCTTCCATTGTCGACCAAGATCCTTCCGATGTCATTGCCTAGGAGGCGCAATGAATTTTTGCCAATGTTTGCCCTTATGACCATCGGGTCATTGTGGGGATGTCGAAGTAGTTTGATGTCACTTTCAGTGAAAGGTGATCGGCACATGTGACCATGCAGTTTTGAATACCTTGCCTTCGCAAATTTGGTTGACACTCCGAAACTCCTCTCTTCGTTGGCGCTTGGAAGCGTGCTCAGGTTCATTCGAACCCCCAGAGATTGCATTGATTACATGAGGGTGCAACTCCTTTTGTTTGGGCTAATCTGAAGTCTCTGCTTCTTGCTTTAGCTTTGGGGCAAGTTGGTAGTTGTCAGTATTGTACGGAGGCACTTGCCTTTGCTGAGAGGGTGGTGGTGGCGGGGCTGGGAGAGCTGGATAACCCGGGCCCGTTAACATTGGGGTTGGCTGATAATTTGAAGCGATGGGGTAATATTGCTGTTGCGAAGGCCAGAAATTTCTTGCCATATGAGTAACAGGATGGTCGGGCGCTTGAGTGCGTTGCTGTTCAGCCTCGAGTTCTCTCTTTGCCTTCTGCCCTACTTGGCATTCTGCCGTGGTGTGGCCCTTGTCCGAGCCATGGAAGAAACAATATGGCCTTCGCGGTCCTCCTCGGCCTCTTCCTCGCCAACCATGACCCTTGTATCCGCGCCGTACGCGGGTGTCACCATTGTGGTGTGGCTGTTCTTGGGCTTGCTGGTACTGCTGCTTGGGGTCATTTGACAGATTGTTGACCAGCTTCGGTGGGAGATGATTTGACTTGTTGCCCCATTGTCTTGATTGTGAAGGCTGATCTTGCGTGGACTTCTTCTGAGCGTTCATATTGTCAATTCTTAGCCGCCGACTGCGATCAGACTTCGAGTATTCTTGAAGTACCTCGAAGAACTCGGTGATTGAGAGAGGTCGGACCCTGCCTAGATATTCTTGGTAGGGGTTGATGCGAAGGCCTGCGATGGTGTAGTCAATTATCTTTCCTTCGTAATCGCTTGGTGCTTTGGCTGCCATCCTCTCCGCTTGGGAGCATGCATGCAGAAGGTCCATGGGAGTTAGCTCCTCGGGTTGAGTACTTCGGAAAGTGGTGCATAGCTTCGTTCTGAGCTGAGTCCAGGATTCGATGTGTCCGGCCGGGATGTTGGAGTACCAAATCTGAGCTGCCCCCTTAAGTGCCATGACCAGGGCTTTAGCCTTCGTGGAATCTGAACCTCCACAGGACTCTACCACTGCTTCGTATTTTAAAAGGAATTCCTTTGGGTCAGTTTCGCCGTCAAACTACGGCAGGTTGGCGGAGTTGAATTGCCTTGGCTAGGGTTCGGCTTCGAGAGTCAACGATAGCGGAGTCCTTGGACCATTAATTGTCCTTCGGTCCTGATTCTAGCTGAAGTGGTGGTCGTCACGCGTATCGCGGCAGAGGGTGGATATGGTGTTCTGTAACTCTTAGATTGCCTGCCATAGGTTGGGATCGTTTGGGTTGGTCTGGTTGCCCTCCGGTGTAGTGATAGGCTCTGCGCTTCGAGGTTCGCTGTACTTAGGTTCGAGTAATGCCCGAAGGTCTTCCTCTAGGGCCGCGATCTTCGCCCTCTTCTCTTGGCTTTGCACCACCCTTCGAGCTTCCTCGTCACCTTGCCTAGATTGTTGAGGGTCATGCGAGGTTGAACTTCTGGGCCTTGGGGGTTGGAGGCTCCTGGCACCGCCTGAGTCGACGAAGATGGGTTGACGAGGGCCGTCAGAGGCTGATGGAGCTCTAGGGCTGCCTTTGAGGCGATTGACATGATCCTTCGCAAGGCTTGAATGTCCTCAGAGGCCACGCCTATTGCCTCTAGGTTGACTTCGAGCTCTCCTGTCGCGATCTCCTCAGCATCTCCGTCGTCAGGATGCTGAAGTTACGGCGGAGCAAGGCCGGCATTGGTGCCGCTTGGGTCAGCCGAAGGTGGTGGGTTCTTGTTATTTTTGGGTGGCATGTCGTGGTTGCTACCATGAGGTGGGCGGCAAACTGTTGGGTACGACACATCAGGAATGGAGTATGTCACCAACAATCCTGAAAGTGAATTGCGAAGGGTACAAAAGTAAGGCCACACGAGTAAATAAAAGTGATCCTGCTGGAGAAAAAACCTCTCCAACCCTTCGAAGGCCTCACGAAGGTCCCGAACTTCGATTCCTGCAAAATGGTTAGTTACGTTTTTGGACTCCCTCGGCCTCAGGCGCAAAGGTCACATCCCAACAAGGATCAGATTGTTGATTGGCTGAATAGTTTCTAATTGATTTATTTTCCTTCAATTTGGGCCTAGGGCATTGTAAGCTGTATATAACTTCTATATATTATTTATCATATTAATGAAAAAATAAAGGTACGGAAAAATAACGTACGGATTGAAATCCAAATTCTCAAATTTTTGGTACGAAATGCTGTCCTGAAAAAGAAAACCAGCGTGGAGGGGGAGCAGCAGCCAACTGAGATAGAGAAAGAGGACCTTCCTCTACGGCGGGAAACGGTGAAATTCTTGCGCGAGGGCCCATAAATTAAAATGAGATCCCACCCCAAATTCCCCCCAAACCCCCAATGTCCCCATCACCATCGTCACCATTGCTCGCCAAACCCTAGAGAGTAGATAGAGACCGCGGAAACCCTAGCCATCCATGGTGATCGCCGTGGAGGGCAACGGGTTCGTGCACGGTGAGGAGGATGAGGACGGCGACCGACCCATCCGTTACCTCCCCCTCGGCCACGTCTATTCCTCCTCCACCCCCGCGCCGCGCACCTCGGCTCTGAAGAAGCCATGCATCGACGACGGCAGGCCCCCATTGAAAGTGTACTACCGCCGCCGCCGCAAGAAGCCGCGGGTCGAGGAGCCGCTACGGCCGCCCTCGCCAGTGACGGTGACGGCCCCACCGGCGCTGCGGAAGCTGGGTGAGGACGCCGGGTCCTTGCAGCGGAAGGGCTCCGTCAAGCACGAATTGCTCAGCCTGGGGTCCACCCCGCCTGCATTGGACGGGGATGGGGAGGGAGGGGAGCCGTCGCAGCGGCGAGGGCGAATGAGACGCGTTGTAGGTGCTGAGAAGACAGTTTGCGTTGCCGGTCATGAGAATCAGCGGCCAGGCAGGCCAAAAGGGTCGGTCGGGAGGAGATGGGTCGAGTGAGTTGGATAGGCATACCTGACGGTTTTAGCTGAAACAAATATGCTTTTAATGGAAAATCCAGCTAGTATTGATGCTAGTTCTGTCACAGGTTGGATATTCAGCGTGCGGATCCAAACATGTTTGTCGGACTAGCGTGCAAGGTGCTGAACTCTTGATAGTCTTGTCTTCTTCTCATGGAATTGCCGGTATGTTAGGACCTGAATTCTGTTTGTGCGTGCAGGTTTTCTGGCCTCTGGACGATGATTGGTACAAGGGTTCCATCACATTGTATAATGAAGCAACCAAGAAGCATTCAGTATGTTTTCTGTTCCTGCTGGTGTTTATTATTTGTTTCCTTGTTGCCTTTTAAATTATTCTGTTTCCTGTGAGAAATCGCCATATGTTTTCTTAGTTAATTGGATAAGCGTTGCTTATGCTTTTTCCCCCCTTTCTGTAATTTCCTAATGTTAAATTTATTTTTGAGGTATCAGAATCTAGATATAGTTGACATTTAATCCTTTGCTACTCAATGTTCCATCATTGTCTGAATTAGAAAGTGTGCAACACCCAGTGGCTCATAACTTTATTTACATGAACTGCAGATAAAGTATGATGATGGGGAAACAGAGGTTCTTAGCCTTGCAGATGAAAGGATAAAATTTTCCATCTCCTCTCAAGAAATGAAATCCCTAAATCTGAATATTGGAATTTCGAATCAGGATAAGAAGGGTCATGATGAGTTACTTGCCCTTGCTGTCAGCTTTCATGACTACCAGGGTCTTGATCCAGGTGATCTTGTGTGGGCTAAAATTACAGGTATTATGCACACTTTATTCTCTACCACTGAAACATTGATTTTGTCATCTGATTAACTTGAATCAAATGGTATTTTTTTTCTTTTGTATTGTGTCATGAGAAGCTGGATTGCTAATTTGCTAGTAAAATATAGAGTAAAATGCACCAGAGGTACATGAACTTGTACGATTGTGTCATTTAGGTCCACGAGCTTTTATTTTGCATTTCTATGCCCACAAACTTGTCTGTTTGTGTCATTTAGGTCCATGAACTTTTATTTTGCCTTTCTAGGTCTATGAACTTATTTTCTTGTGTCATTTAGGTCCGCAAAATTGGTGGGTCAACAAACTTGTTTGTCCCTATTATTCAGTCCATCAACATTTTCTTAATTGTTATAAATTCATAAGCCTATTAAATGATGCAATATTCATTGAATATTTTAAGCATTTTAATCATGGTATAAAAATGTCCATTAGATACAAACATTTTAACCATGTTACAGAAAATTTGCTCCCATTTGTGCTACAAATAGTTCGTTTGAAGTGGATGGAGTCATCTGATGATAAGCTCAACTACTCAGCGAATTCCTATGACATTAGATATTTTTCTAGCTCTTAATACAATTGAGTTCAATCATGTCATGTTAGACCAAAATATTCATAAATAGTGCATCACTTAAAAGGTTTATGAATTTATGACTGGGAAAAGTTTATGAACATGAATTACATAGACCAACAAGTTGGTAGCCCTACAAATGAAAATGAAAGTTCGTGGACCTAAACAACACAGATAAACAAGTTCATGGACCTATAAATGCAAAATGAAAGTTTATGGACCTAAACGACACAGGTGTACAAGTTCAATGACCTCTAGTGCACTTGCTCTAAAAATTCCATAATATATATGTTTTGTTCATTGTTTCATTTATCTAGTGCTGGGTGAAATTTTGCATTAATTTCCAACACAATTTTGTCTTCTGAGCTCTGTTATATGTGCTAGTTGAAAATGTTTCCAATTAGCGGATCCTGCATGCCCTTCTTTATTTTGTCTTTGAATGATTGTCTAAAATTTTAATTTTTGGTCACTTTCTATTGGGATTTCAGTTTTATTCTTTAATAATTGGATACCCCCCTCTATTCCGAAACGTAAACTTGAGCATGTGGTTGCCTTTCTTGTTAGGACTTACATTCAATGTCTGATTACAACAACATAACCTTTAGTCCCATGCGAGTTGGGGTAGGCAGTAGGCTAGAGATGAAACCCAGAAAAACAAAGGTCATGGTTCACGCATTTTGATAGCTACTCTCCAAGCGCTCCAATCCATAGCTACTTCTTTTGGGACATTCCACTCCTTGTGTTAATATTATCGACCTGCTTTAGAGCCCCAATATGCACCAACACATTAGGAGGCCTCTGTTGGATATGTCCAAACCATCTCAATTGATGTTGGACCAGTTTCTCCTCAATTGGTGCCACCCGACCCTATCCCGAATATCTTCATTCCACACTCAATCACTTCTTGTGTGCCCGCAAAACCACCACAACATGTGCTTCTTTGTTACATTCAGTTGCTGGACATGTTCCTTTTTGTAGGCCAACATTCAGCATCGTATAACACCACCGGGCGAATCGCCATCCTATATAGAACTCACCTTTTACCTTTTTTTGCCACCCTCTTGTCACAAAGGACGCTGGAAGCTTGACGGCATTTCAACCAGCATGCCAAGATTCGAAATCTGATTGATTTAGTTTTCTCCCCTGGTGTGGTCCTTGGCGTTTTTGTCTGTTTGTAGTGATCTGCAGCCTTTCCAAGTCACCCAAAAACATTGTGTCTCTTCTAATGGGACCTGATGTGCTTAAGCAGGTCATGCAATGTGGCCGGCGGTTGTGGTGGATGAGTCAGATGTACCTGCAAACAGGGCTTTGAAGCCGGTTCGATTGGACCAATTAATACTTGTTCAATTCTTTGGTACTCATGATTTTGCAAGGTTGGTCCTGTAGAAATAATTCTGATATTATTCCTTCTTATTTTGGAACTAAAAGGTGTATTTTGTCCTCAGGGTTAAGTTGAAGCAAGCAGTGCCATTTTTGAATGGACTTCTTTCTTCTCTGCATCTCAAATGCAAGCAAGCAAGTTTCAGTCGAAGCTTAGAGGAAGCCAAGGAGTATGTGTCCTTAACCTATTACAGAAGTAAATCATTTTTCAAATTTTATGAGGAGCAGATCACATAAGTAGACCACTAGGTTGTTCTTTAACCTTGTATCCTACTCTTTTGTTATGATCATTGGACTCCTTTATTCTGTAGATTTCTGCACACACAGCAGCTTCCGGAAATTATGTTGCAGCTACGAAAATCTGTTCGACATGAGGGTTCTGGTGTTAATTCCTGTGAGGGCAAGGTAGACTCCTGTAGAAATTTATCAGAAGATATAGAAGCACAAAAGGGGGAGTATTATGATGAAATGACTCAAATAGAGCTAGGAAACCTTCGTGTGAGCAATTTAGGTATGTGTTCAACCATAGAATGCAGCATCTTTTTTTTTTATTTCTGTTCCTTTGTACACTGTCAATGTTTTTTGTTTGAAAACATGTTACACTGTCAATTGAAGTTCCAGATAGAGATAGTTTATACTTGTGACATATGGCAAGTGCTGGGCTTATGCTTACATCAAATGAGAAAAAAAAAAAGATACGAAATGGTGATAGAATGAAATTGAAATGCCTTTGCCTTCTTTTTTGGAAGGTCATACTGTTACTTTGGCCATTCACTTTCTACTTCACTTTTCTGTGCCTGATGCGACAACTCGAAAAGTTTAAAAATGTAAAACTGCTGCTCGGTTGTTTTTAATACGAAAATGTAGTCATATCAGATGGTATCATCATTAAGCTTTACTTATGTAACAAATGCATTTGGTAGGCTAAGAGCACATCAGGAGATATTTGTCTAATAGCCTTTTCATGTTATAACATATTTTAATCCCAATATATGTATTTATTTGCTCTCCTTCCTCTGCTGTGTGATCAATTTCTATTTTTGTGAGTTCCTTTCCAGGCAGGATAGTATCTGATTCAGACCATTTCCATAATAAGAAGCATATATGGCCTGAAGGGTATACTGCTTTCAGAAAGTTCACATCAATAATAGGTATCCTTCAAACTTGTCTAAAACTGTTTGCAACATTTATTATTCCATTTCAAAATTTGTTATACTTGTTAGATGATGCTTTGTTTATCTGGTATATAAAAATCTTCTTACAGAGCCAAATTCTGCGACATCTTACAAAATGGAAGTAATAAGGAACTCGGATACAAAAGTTCGCCCATTGTTTAGGGTGACATCAGAAGATGGAGTGCAGGTAAGCAATTCAATTTGACATTTGTTTTGTAGATGTTTCGCTAATAATTTTGAAAGAAAGAATATGCTGTTTCTGAAAGTTTTCAGAAGTTGTGGAGTTACATAAACATGCAGAGTACTAGCATTGTCAAGACATGGATTTTAATCTGTATATCAATCTAATTGTCTTGTTTCATTAGCTATGGCTTCTTGGGTCTTAACTCTTGAGCGATGCTTGAGAAAAATGGTTGATAATCTATATGTAACTTTTGCCATTAGTCTATAACTGCTCCTTAGCCATGCCACTGTTCTTTGCCTGTTATCCTGGTGGCATCATCTTTTTTGTTTGACAGAGGCCGTTTGATCTGTAAGTCTTCTAGGAGTGGGCTCGAACATTTTGATGAGTTGATCAGATTCTATATGTCTGAGTGCCATATAGAATCATTTAGTAATGCTTCGTTATTAGTGGTATGTCAATTTTGATGCTTAGTATAAAGTCGGATGGATTAATTAGGCTCTGGATTGCTTAACATGATACCTGTCAGGAGTTGCCTGGCCCAGGCAGTGATCCCAGCAGATTTTGGATGCCTTGGGCTGTGATTACTACCTGGCAGGGCTGTAATAAAACAGCCCCTTGAGGCACTTCACTTGAATGTCCCTTTCTCATGATATTACTTGCTTTTGTTTCTTGCTAATATGGCCTATTTTTCATTGTTGGAATGTAAAACAGAAACTAGCAAACTAGAACTTAACCAAAATCTAACTTTTGTGTTTTACTCTACTCAATGTATCCCTTTTTAGGTATTACATGCAATGGAATTATAAAAATCATGAATCATTTAGGTTCATGTGTTTGAAAAAATAGTTACGCATACAGCTTGACTGTCTAACTCCAACAATTTTCACCTAAACACAAAATTAAGCTTCCGTGGAAATCCTTAATCACTATTTTAGGTGGAAAAGCTCTATTTCCCATTTACAAGTTATGATACATGCCATCTTCTACCCAAGTCAATGCAGTGGTACATACTGGTCCCTCACGTCCTATCAATTTATTACCACATAGTTAATAGACCAAATTCCTTTGTATGCCGTTGGTATCCCCATGATAAATTTAGCAGTTCCAAATCTGTACATTTGCCTAATGTCGAGCCTTTATGCTGTTCAGATTGATGGGTCTACCCCTAATTCATGTTGGAAAGAAATATACTCCAGAATAAAGGAAAAGCATTACAGTGCTGCCACTGAATTGGAAAGAAATGTATGCCAAAGATCTGGTTCCTACATGTTTGGCTTTTCTAATCCACAAATAAGGCAGCTTATTCAGGTTCGAATTGAAATTGTGGTTTGATTTTTTTATTTATAAATTTTAATTTTATCATGCAGTGCATTGTGGCTTGGGCTAGAAATTTAATTCATATTTCCATGTATTTGTTTTGTATCCTTAGCTTCCTCTTCATAACTCATCCCTATATCTCAATTTTCTATGTTTTGCGACCAGTATATGCGAGCTATTTTACTTCAATTTATTTGGCCAGACTAAATTCTCTCTTCTATTCGAGTACTTGAGTTATTGATTAGTGATGGGGCTGTACTTTTTACTGTCGTACTGTTATTTCAAATTGGTTTTAGGATGACTTTTGCAATACTAAACCTCAACCCACTTTGTTCTTAGCTTGGTGATGTTTTGGTACCGTATACAATGACAGATCCAGGATTGGAGATAAGGGAAGCTACATAATTTTATAGGAGTAGTTTGGTTCACAGATAACTTCTCTAGATATTCACTATTCATTGGTATTCACTATTCCTCCATCTCACAAAACACGTTTCTCAACACAGTTGCTACAATACTTTTCCCTACTTCTCCACCATCTAAACAACCCCATAATAGGTGTGAATAATGGTGTGTTGATGACTCATGACTTGATGTCAATATAACACTGAGATAAAAATAAAAATGTTATCCCCAGCTTGCTAACGATGATGCTCTTAATATCAGCAAATTCACATGGCAGCATTCTATAAATTTCTTATATGGTCTTTTTATTCAATCAGTGCATAAGCAATGCCTCTTTGAACTGTGATGTTGTACGAAGCAAGCAACGCATATGGCTACTGGTCAATACATAAAAAAAAGGGCGTACCCAGTGCCGTAGGCTCCCACACTGTGCGGGATCTGGGGAAGGGATATCTGCGCACAACCTTACCCACACAAAGTGCATAGGCTGGGGCTCGAACCCTAGACCTTCCGGTTACAGATGGTAAGAACCAGGGCCGCCCTTCTGGCTACTGGTCAATACATGTGTGATTTATATGAGGACATGGACATAGCTGGTGCCTCGTATCTGCAAGTGTCCTGGGACTGCATGGGATCAGAGGAGGCTGCAACTGCATCTCGCCATCTGGCTTGGGGCGCACGAAAGACGTGCCTTGTGGAATGGATAATGTGCTGAACGTGTTGTTTGTGGACACTATCTGGACGGAGTCCTGAGGGGTACTTTGAGGCAATCTGATCAGGACTGGGCTGCAGCGCATCCAGCCTGGGCCCTAGATCTGCCGCTGCCCCAATTGTAGATAAGGAAGCATGAGACCTTTTTTGCAAATCCTTTTTTTCCTTATTTGACATGTTGTTTCGGCAAGAAAGAGCGAACAAGTTATTGCAATGCCTATCTGCATACATAACAGAAAACAACTTTGCTAGAAAACAACAAAAACAACTTTTGTCCCAAGCAAGTTGGGGTAGGCTAGATATGAATTATGAAACCTTACTAGAGGCACCAATAAGAACCTTTTGGTTCTCTACATAGGCCAAAAAAAGGAAACGAGAAAAACAAATCTACTTTTTATGTTGACTTCAGGTTGGACTTGATTAATGAAATTGAAAATATTTATACATGTTATTTTACTTATATGCTATCTTATTACTTTTACATTTTGCCACTGGTTTATATATGGTGTCCGTTTATCTTTAAAATTGTCGAAGTGACTAACTTAACTGCTCTGTTCATTATGCAACATTTATGCTTATGCCCTCTTCCATGCCAAAAGTTTGCTATTACTAACCGTGACAGCATGTTGTCGCTGTGAATGTTTTAAAGACCTTATCTTTTCTATATAAATTGTTTGTTTCTCGTAAATATTTAATTTTCAACACATGCATTTGTAGAATACTTCACCACATCCTTTTGCTCTTCTCTTTTTTACTTCATACATAATTTCAACCCATGCAACAAATAGAATTTTGATGGATAGTGGACATATCATCGTTAAATTCAATTCAATTATCTTTGTCAGGAATTGCCTAATGCGAGGTCATGTCTGAAATATTTTGAGAACAGTGGGGACTTTGTCCTTGGTTATAGAGCTGTTCATGTTAATTGGAAAGATCTGGACTTTTGCAATGTTTGTGATATGGATGAGGTAAACAATCCTACTCTTCTCATATAGGATATTCAATAGCTAAGTATCAGTCTGAAAGTTACTGATCTTTCTTGTGTTTCAGGAGTATGAGGACAACTTATTTTTGCAATGCGATAGGTGCCGTATGATGGTATGCAAGATTTTGTTGCTTGACTTAAAAGGTTATCAAATGTGGAAGTGTTTACAAATGCCTTAAAATATGTTCCAGGTTCATGCTAGATGTTACGGTGAACTAAAACAATTGGACGGAGGACTTTGGCTTTGCAATTTGTGTCGACCTGGTGCACCTCGCATTTCTCCAAAATGCTGCTTATGTCCAGTCACAGGTACAGATTTGCATCACTTCATTGCAACATGAATTATATACTTATGGCATGTAAAACTTGTTTTAGGTGGTGCAATGAAACCCACAACAGATGGTCGTTGGGCTCATCTTGCATGTGCCATATGGATACCAGGTATAATCACTTTATTGATCTTTATATTATCGTGATATTGTGGCATGACATACTTTAGTTCTCAATCTCGATTCTGTGCAGAAACATGCTTAAAAGATGTAAAGAGAATGGAACCTATTGATGGACTGAGCAGAATCAACAAGGTCTCCCCCTCTTTGCTTTTGGTGTGAATTTTTTTATTTCTCCTCTAGTCGAGTTGGTTAGGTGGCTCTAGGAGCACTCGTCAGGTACTAGGTTCGACTCCCTGTCGGAGCGAATTTCAGGCACCCCCAAGCACAGGTCTAAGGCCCGGCCCAGGTCGTTGGCCGTCTCACATGGGCTACGGTGCTGCTGTGTAAGGGTGGGGCAGGGGTTCGGGGGTTTTCTAGACGTGCTTGCCGGTCTTCTTCTTAGTTCTTAGCAAAATGCCCTGGGGTCCCAGTTGAGTTTTTCTATCTTTTAATATTTCTTCAGAAATATCATCATTCATCATTGTGAGTTGTCAATCCAGGACCGTTGGAAACTTGTATGCAGCATTTGTGGAGTTTCGTATGGAGTTTGTATTCAGGTACATTACAGTTGGCTTAAGCTATTGTTAGAATGATCAAAACATGTTATAACACTTTGTTGTATAACGTAGTGTTCTCATCCTACCTGTCGTGTTGCATATCACCCTCTTTGCGCACGGGCTGCTGATCTTTGTGTTGAGGTACAGTACTATGCCTTTTTTTTGCAGAATATTTTCCTTCCTGGTGACTAATTTCTGTCTCCACTAATGCTTATTTCCATTATGATTTATGTGCATCTGTTTTGTTAATTTTAGCTTGAAGATGACGACAAAATCCACCACATATTACTTGATGAAGATGATGGTCCTTGTATTCGATTACTCTCATACTGCAAAAAGCACAGACAACCATCATCTACTGAACCTGCTGAGCCCTCTCAGGTAGTTCAGGCGGACATGGCTTCATCTTCTGGTTGTGCAAGGGCCGGTAAGAGAACAAGCTCTGTTAATTTGACAAAGAGTTTCTTAATGTCCTCATTATACTTAATTTGATTGTGCATTAAAAACACCTTAACTATGATATTAGTTATGGATGTTCTGCTCCCTTGTAATAATATTTTATCGAAGGGTTTAACAGTATTATTTTTATGCTACTTAGATTGAAGCACAGATGTACTTGGGTGAACTTAATATTTTTTATTTTATTGCTCTATTAGTTTGATATCTTGTTCTCTTATACAATTTCATATCTGCATGCCATGCTTCCTTGCCAGAACCCTATAATTTTCACAGAAGGGGCCCAAAGCAACCACAAGTCATGGCTACTGCTTCTCTGAAACGTTTATATGTGGAGAATAGACCTTATATTGTCAGTGGCTACTGCCAAAATAGAGTAGGCAATAATACTTGCAGTGAATCACTTCAACTAGTTGGCTTGTCAGACAGTACGCAGCAAGAAGCGTTTGTAAATGTGTCTTCTATGGTTGAAAAATATACAAGCATGAAGGCTACATTTAAGAAGAGACTAACTTTTGGTGAGTCCTCATTTTTTATCCTTAATGTACACAGTATTCTGTAGATGATCAAGTCTTCATACTATTTTTTTGATAAATACATTTGTAGCCAAGTGTATGTAACATAATATTTCTTTGTGATGTTAGTCACTTTGTGTTTTTCCTCCATTTCCTACCTGTTTTAACCAGAGAAACATGTGTTTTTCTCAAAAATCTTGTGTTCTTTGTTTTCGAGAGGATGCTTCGTGTCCAATTTTACACATTGCTTTTCCGCACCATTTATCATTTACCAATATCAGGTGCTTCATCATTTGTAGTGTTTTGCTAACTCTGATGTTAATGTTAGATATATCATTCTGTTTCGTAATATAGAAGTCGTTGAGTCTAGCAAGAAATGGAGAATATATTGTTAACTTGGGAAGAAGTGGGGTTAGGATTTAACTGCTACCAATTGTGAGGATGTGATCTCTATCATCAACGACATAATTATGTTGTCATAGTAACTTGTGCTTGTGTCCATCATTGTTCATAAGTTGATTATATTATCCTTTGACAGGAAAATCAAGAATTCATGGCTTTGGTGTCTTTGCCAAGGCTGCACATAAGGCAGGAGATATGGTATGTTCTTGAGCTCCACCTTTAAATAAGCTTTTCAAATGCTTATGGTAAGGTAAGGAGTTGGTTACTTTGAATGAGAAATATGGTATCTGGTTTCACAAAGAAACAAACGCTGATAGCTAAAGAAATAGCACTGCTAAGTTACCTGGAATCTGGGTCGATGCTATGATTTCCTATCACAGCTTATCCTCCCAAAATGTGGGTTGTGGATAATGTTGGTCGCCACCGGGTCATGACATGGGCATCCTGCGTTGCAGGAATGCGGTGGTGGGACATGATGGTGGTAGTAGCTTGTGCTTTGGAAGTGGGAAACAGAGCTCAGCAGTAGAGGATGGGCTGCGTTAATGGTGGTGTTTGACTGTCATACCTTGTGGTGTGGCTCGTTAGCTCGCTCCAGGGTACGGGATAAGAGCATGGTTGCTACGTTTAGAAATGACACAAGGGTTTTGATGATTATGTGATTCTTTAATCTTTAGGACGGCTTACTAAGCTGGACAGACTACCAACCTACTTAACTACGGCCTTTTTCCTTTTCTTCGTTTTCCCTCACCTTTTTTTTTTCTGCTGTACTGATAATAAACTATTACATGTATTTAACTTTTACACAGTAAATGTCTAGTAATTGGGTCTCGTCTCCTGTGTCATTGCCTTGGTTTTGTTTGGTTCTGTTCTGCTTACCAAACTTGTCACACGCCTCAACTGGGTTCTTGAACCTAAGGGAACCCAAGAACCTGGTGATTTAGTTAACACGGCAATCCATGCCAATCACAGTGCAAACAGAAAAAGGTAAGTAGCATTGGTGTTAGTTCTTTCCTTAGTTTTTTATTATTAAGACGTAAACTCTTGCTAATGTAGAAGTGACAAGACAATCAGCTGTGTTCTTGTGGGTAACAGTGGCTATCTTGTCTGGGACAGTGCCAGCTTTTGGCCTCGGTCAAGATAGGACCAGACTAAAGGGCTGAAGGCAATGTCATTTAGGATTTTTTTTCTTATGTCACGGGGTCAAGGAAAATTGTAGTGTTATATTTTCTAACTTCTGATGCTTTTGTTATTTCTGAGTCCAATTTCCCTATCTTGCGTCTAGTTTGTATGATTGATTACATAGGCTTGCTCATTATGTCATCAGTACCAGACTGCCAGGTCAATTATGTCATATGGCGTGCCGAAAGTTCTCAGAACTATTTGGCTATAGATGTCTGGCTTATATATAGGCCGCTGGTGCCTGGTTGTATTTCCTTTTATTCTTTGGCTGGTCCTCATGTTAATAATCATGCCCTAATGTGATGGTAGAGTCTTATCATTCCTCTCAAATTAATATAATGATGCACATCTGTCCTGCACGGCTCATGTCTGAGAAAAATGCTAGATATTTGGCTGAATCATCTGACTTTAGTATGACCATTACATGAACTGGTGGCAGATGTGACCATTACATGGGTAACAGATTACATGTACCGATAGAAATTAGGATATATCCTCAAAACTCAGTTTTGTGTGCAGTAATATGAGAGGAAGCCTTCTTGTGTAATTGTGTATAGTGGTTCTCATTTACATGTATTTCTGTCATTCTGTGACCTAATTTTCGTGCATTTGGACTTCTACAGATGATTGAATACATAGGGGAGATCGTTAGACCACCAGTGTCAGACATCAGAGAACGGAGGATATACAACTCACTAGTGGTAAGTTTATTGGTAGCATTTAGTTTGTTTTTTCATTGGATATAATTTTTTTTATATAAATGTGGATAACTAGATTTGTGATCTCAATAAGGTTGCTTTATCATGTTCCTCTAGTTATGGGAAGGCACTGTCTCATTGGTAACTAATTTGCTGTCAAAGCAGTAGACTGGTCAGCTGAACTTATTTTTGTTTGCTTTCATTGGTACCTATCTGGCTGTTCAAACGTTTGCAGCACTTTGTAGTACTGTTGCAGCTACTGCATACAGCTGCCAAATAACTAACCTGAAGTAGAGAATCCTGTGCATGTGTATCTATACATATGTTATGGTACAGACCATTTATGGGTTGAAACAAAAGACGAGTACAAGTGGGCGAGCTTACAGGAAGTCTTATGCTTAAGCATAGCATTCGCGGTTCAACCACCACTATAACTGTTTAATTCATATAATAATGGTCCAACTGGGTCACTCCTGGCTCTCAGACTTCAGCTGGGTTGTCGTAACACTGAAAGCAGACGTATGGCAATTATATCTGTACTTGTATATCTTTGGCACACAAGTCATATCACTCATGAATGCAGGGTGCTGGGACATATATGTTCAGGATAGATGATGAGCGTGTTATAGATGCTACACGGGCAGGAAGTATAGCTCATTTGATCAACCACTCTTGTGAGGTATGGAATTTATATGTTTGTTCTGCAATGGCTTTCCATTTTTGGTTAGAAGCTCAGATCATACCATACTCTTATATACAGATGAATGCACATTTGTTTACTTATCTGCAAATATTGATAGCTGAGAACATTCTTTTTTATCAGACTCATGACCAGAATTGTGCCTATTCTTATCATGTTTTACCCATCTTGATACATGAAGCATAGTGTAGAACAGTTGACTACTTGAGTCATGCGCGGACCTTAGTAAAATGAAATATCTGTATTTGTTTGTAGAGGGATGGGAAATAATCTTGGGTGAGCTTAAGAATGCAGTAGGCTACATGGTGTTCTCTTAATTTTGGAGGTATCGCTATCAACAGAACATAAATACATATTGCATTATTGTAATAGCTATCAATTGAAACGACATAGGGAAATAGTAGCTGTCAGTTAGGAGAATAATAACAAAGCCATCAGTATGCTGTTTCTCAAACTCTTTTGCATGACGTTTTTCAAAGCAATCCCTGTTTTACTGTCACAGCCTAATTGTTATTCACGTGCTATAACTGTTCTTGGGGATGAACACATCATCATTTTTGCAAAGAGGGACATAGATCCATGGGAAGAGTTGACATATGATTATAGGTCAGTATGGATTATCCTTTTGCCTTTAACCCCTTGAACTTCATAGCAAGTTTACAAAATCATGGTGATGCTTTCTTCAGGTTTTTTTCGAGTGATCAACGACTTCCCTGTTATTGTGGATTTCCCAAATGTCGTGGAGTAGTTAATGATGTCGAGGCAGAGGAACAGGCAGCTAAAATAAGGGTCAAGAGAAGCGAATTGTTTCAAAAGAGATAAGTAAAGAAGGTCAGTGTACAAAGGATATACCTTCCTTTTTCTCATTTCCATTTTGGATATGGTTTATAAAGAAATGAACATGATAAATATGAACTAAAGGTGTTGACCAGGGTAATTGGGAAAACATGACAGACTATTTAGAGTATTTTGACAAAAAAAGAATATTAGAGAAACCCATTGTTTGCACTACTTGGGCATGGTTTCATTTATATAGACTATGATGATTGATTTCTTTTGTTTCTGCCTGTTTCCTAAAGTATTTGTGTTCTGAAAATTTTCAAGGAAACAATTGTTGCATGCATTTGCCCTACTAATGTCGTATTATGTTTTTGGCAGGTAGAGTATGGGAGACGACACAGGCTTGAGTGACAATACTTGCATGTGCCTACTGTCAATCTCTTAAAAAATTACTGAGTTCATTCTAGGAATTCTGATAATTCTTGTCATTTTTTTAGAACGCAATGCCAATGTAATTGTATAGGTGCCCAATATAGGTTCGGTAATCCAGTTTGGGAACATCAGTTGAATCGATTGTGCAGATTACCACTGAAATATTGGATGTGTACATGTAATTTCCACTTGGTGCTACCTATTAAGGGTCTATTTCACGCAGGAATTTCATAGGAATTAGTTCAATTTCACAGGAAAAATAAAGGAAGATGGAAAAAATTCTCATGTTCCAAACATGCCCTAACTTTTGGGATTGGTAACCAAGTGTAAAGAAACTACACGGTTGGAAAACCAAAGGGCATGGATTGAGTGACTAGAAGTTCTATTTCTTTTTATTTTCCTGCTCGCTACTTGTGATGACTTTGCCTGTCCGAAAGGATGTTCTCTGTACTACTGGTGCTGTAGGGATAGAATTTCATTTATTGCTCTTGTCACGGCTGGTAGTGTCGAGAGGTCATCACTAAGTGTGATTTTGTTTATGTGATCACGGCATCATCATGGGTAATTTCTTTGATAAGTTATTTCTTTAGGGTTAGATGGCAATTGGTGATTGTAGGCGATTTATGCTGACAGGGTTTTCGAGGGGTACCTTGAGAGAGTTTTAGAGCTAAGTCGTCGGGAATAAAGAATCGAAGGTGACGAGACGATTTAGACAGGTTCAGGCTGCAATGTGCGTAATACCCTATGTCTTGTCTGGTGTATCTTGTATTAAGATGTGTTTGGAGGGGGTCCTTGTCTCTCCTTATATATGTCGGAGGGAAGGGTTACATGGAAGCCGTAGATTTTTTATAATTTAATCTCTAATTTCCTAATACAGCATATTCTAACCAACCAAAGTTTATCCTTGTCTTGGCCATCAAGTCTTGTATGAGGGCCGGCTCATAAGAGAATCGAAGTTGACGAGAGACGATTTAGAGAGGTTTAGACCGCAATGTGCGTAATTAGGGATGGCAATAGCCACGAAATATCCGCAAACCCACAGATAATAAACTCGACGGGCACGGGTTTGGGTTTAGTTTTGTATCCGCGGGTGTGGGTGCGGGCACGAGTCTAAACCCAACGGATATCGGTTAACGGACATGAAAAATTGATATCCGTATCCGCAAACCCTCAAGACCCGTTAACTGACATGTGAGACCTAAAAACTAGGGCAACTAAGGTGTTGTACTGACTAGTGACTGCTCTCGATCTAGTTCTCCCAAATGTTTAAGTGTTCATGTTGTGTCCATTTTTCCTATTTGTTATGCAATTGCAATGTCTAGTGGCTCTCAATCTCAAGTGCCAGCTTTCAAAGCATCCGGTGATGTAGATTTGGCATATGAATTCTTGTTAGATTTGGTTTATTGTATGTTTTTGCGGGTATACGGGTAAACCCGCGGATAACTGATATCCGTGGATAGCGAACGCGGGCTTGTTTTCATATCCGTAGCGGATAGTGGGCGTGGGCGCGGGTTTTATGTCGCGGGTGCGGATATTTGAAACCACTATCCACGCGGATATTATCCTTTGCCATCCCTATGTGTAATACACTATGTTCTGTTTGGTGTATCTTGTATTGAGATGTGTTTGGAGGGGGTCCATGCCTCCCCTTATATATGCCGGAGGGAAGGGTTACATGGAAACTGTATAGGAACAAGAGACTTTATAAGTTAATCTCTAATTTCCTATACAACATATTCTAACCGACCAAAGTTTATTCTTGTCTTGGCCGTCAAGTCTTGTATGTGGGTCGGCCCATAAGGTGGCCTATTCGGGTTGTTTAGTCCATTAGGACTCCACACCGTCAAACCCCCGAGCACCTTATTGCTTAAAGGACAACATTGTTGTAAGTTCGGGGTTCTTTGAAGTTTAGCCGGGTTCTTTGAAATCCAGCCAGGTTCTCTAAG
This sequence comes from Digitaria exilis, assembly GCA_015342445.1. Classification (NCBI taxonomy): domain Eukaryota; kingdom Viridiplantae; phylum Streptophyta; class Magnoliopsida; order Poales; family Poaceae; genus Digitaria; species Digitaria exilis. The sequence goes on from JACEFO010002694.1 coordinate 709,739, forward strand.
ATACTTTCAACCATGCTGTACAAAAGGCCATGAAGTGCTCATAGGTCTTCGAAGATCTTATCGGTGCGCACCGAATAGGTACACCCAATTGGGTAGCCCCCGAGTCTCGTTTGGATTTGAAGGAAATCGAGGGTCTTTCATATTTCGTATCCATTCGATTTCTCAAAGAATTCCGAGTTCTTTTAGAACTCTTTCCTTGTTTGACACTTTAAGCCAAAAATTTTGAAAAAATATCTCCTAAAGATATTTCCGCAGCCCCCAAGCCTAAATTTGAATCGAATCAAATATAGGATCAAGGAACAAGATAAATTGGATGAAATTTAAACAATTGAAGGACCATAATTGAAAAGTACCGAAGTAACGATTAAAAAGGTCAATATAAACGGTTCGCCTCCCCCTATTCTGTGCACACAACCTTGCGAAACAGATCTAGGGTTAGCCGACAGTTGCTCTATCTGCAGTCCGAGAGACAACGCACTCCCGAGCCTACAAACCACAAACCTTTCCGCATAAAATCTTAACAAACCAAGATGGCAAGTGGAGAAGGACAATCCGAAGCAAAGGTCTCAAGTGGAAATCCGAGACATTGTAGGGTATTGCGTCTGGCGGAAAGAAATCCCCAAGCAAGGCTGAAGAAATTCAAGAACTGTTGGATCCAATCACAGATTGGCCTTCAAACAATTTGAAGGAAAATCAGATCAAGAATCTTGAAGCAGATGGATTTCTGGCCATCAAGGATGTCAGCCGCTGGAGATGTGCTTATCAACATGAGTATCCCTGAGAGGAAACTCAGGAAATCACGGTGTGGAAATCTCATTATGAAGTTGGTTTCGGAATGCCAACTTGCAACTTTTTCCGCCGAATTATTAACTTGTATGGAGTAGAGCTCTGTCATTTGACCCCCAACTCCATTTTGAACATCTCTATCTTCATCCACTTGTGCGAAGCATTCTTAGAAATTGAACCACATTATACTCTATTCCATCATCTGTTCCGGATGAAGATTTCTAGTGGCCCATCCCAAGTTGTCGGAAAAGTAGTCATCCAGTTTAGGCAGGGGATGAAGCCACTGTATTTAGATTATACCACTAAACAGAGTCTGAAAGACTAGCACATGGAGTGGTTTTATGCTTGGAACCATCTGAAAGGATCAAGATGCCTAAGAGAGGCGTGAATTAGGCTTCTACCAAAATTTAAGCGATAAAACAATCCTATGCAACAAGACAATTCACCCCATGTGCCTATCAAGTGTGGTTTGTGCCTATCTATTGTTGACAAGAGTTTTGCAGCCTAGTTCCAATCCTACTCTAGCATGGCAAGTCTAGGAACTGAAAAGCGGAAAGTAAACTTGCTCAAAGTAAAGAGAAGAGTAGGAAGCAGATTTTCCCGAGGTATCGAGGAGTCGGAAACTCCCCCCTAGTCCTCGTTAGAGCACTCATGCAAGGGTATAGCTCCCCCTTGATCCGCCCAAGGATCAAGTGCTCTCTTAGGGGATATCCATTTTCCACTTCGGGACGGTGGATTCCCAAACCGTGTACACCTTCTTGGGGCTTCACATAATCTCCAAGTGAGCTCCCAAGATCAACACCACCAAACCGTCTAGGTGATGCCGAATCACCAAGAGTAACAAGCCTAAGATCTTCATTTGACCTACACCAGACCAAGAGCTAAATATATGCACACTTGCTACTCTCAAGCACTAAAGAGAATCCTTAATCTTCACAAGATCAAGAACACCAATCAAAGCAAGTGCCTCTCTTGCCTTCAAAGTCTCTCCTATCTCAGCTACAAGCACAGTGAATTTCTATAAATAGCCCACTCAAAACCACTAGCCGTTAGTGCTGACATAGAGGGACCGACTGATTCGGTGCTCTCCAAAGATGGCCACCGAACCAGTCGGTGGTATACAATTGTGCAGCACAGAAACAGCCGGTGCGCACCAGTACCAAACTGGCACTTCCAGCCACAATGATCGACTGATTTGGTGTTGCCCACCGAATCAATTGATCCCCTCTGGGACTTGAACCAGAGCTGGATCTTGAGGGCCACCGACTCATTCGGTGGGTCTTCATGGGGGTCATCGAATGTCGGCGGGTTGCACACGGGGTGCCTCACGCCGGCGAGTGTCGATCACAGAACATGGCACCGACTGATTCGGTCACTGCCCCAGTGAGCACCGAATTAGTTGGTCCCAGCTGAACTTCTCTGAATTCAAACTTATTAAGGCTGAAACTCGTCCAATTCAAATTCTTTGAGTTACCAACCTTTTCAAGGGCTTCAACATAGCTACCTAGCACTATATTTCACATGTGTGCACCACACCTAAACTCTAGCCGCCTCGCATAGGTCAAGCTACCAACCCTCGATCCCCCTTTATAGTACGGCCAAATGAAATAAACAAAGACCTAAAACTACTCTAAGTGCGTCTCATCATCCAAACAACACTTAGAACTAGCTTATCCTTAATCTTCGAGCATATCCTTTGAACCGATACATTCATTCGCAAATGATGGGGGGCAAGAATACCGTAAAAGCCCATCATTGCACTAACTTAATATTTGCCTCTGCAAAACACTTGTTAGTCGCAATGATTATGTTGTCATTAATCGCCAAAACCGAATTAGGGTCCTAGATGCTCTTTCAATCTCCCCCTTTTTGATGATTGATGACAATACAAAAGATATGAATTGAGAGAACAAGCACTAACAAGCATATGTGAGAGACATGATATAAGGTATATAAGCACGAGCACATGTCAAACACATAGAGTTCCATGGGTAGCAAAGCACACACATATCATACATATAGACAAGTGCACAAAAGGATGCATGAGTTCACATCAAAGATCCAAAAGCATATGCTACCAAAGCTCCCCCTATCTCTCATATCTTACTCTCTCCCACTTTGGCGTCAAGCACCAAATCTAAGCATCAGAGGCGGGAGGAGTGTTCGCAGGCGGGTCGAGAGCCTCAGAAGTAGGAGCTGTTGCTGCTGCTTCTGCTTCCTTCTCAATGTCATCCAAGAAAGGAGTGGCGCCGGAGGTGGTATGCACTGGAGGATCTGGAAGTGGCAGCTCAACACCCGAGCGGATCGTCTCAAGAATCTGAGCCTCAATGTCTGACTGAATAGCTATGAACAGCGTAGACTGAGGCTGTGTCACAGGAGCAGGCTGGGGCTGACTCGACTGAGCGGTGTCCAAGTTGAGAAGATCCGTGTAGCTGCACCCTAACTGACTGGACCCTAGAGATGTGAATGGAGTGGTCTCAGTCATCACAGCTGCAACTGCTATTGTACTGCCAAACTGGCTGACAAAGGTTGACATCGGTGTGCCGAAGGTAGTGGCTATCTCATTAAGTCCTACGGTCACACTCGAAGCAGCTGGCTCAAAGGGTGCATCTGTGGAGAGCCAAGCGAAGCCATAGGGCGCAGTGGGGACATCGGAGCCCGAGGAGGCAGACAAGGGTGAGCGGGACGAGGTATGCTCTAAAGTGGAGGCCCTGGGAAAATCGGTGACGTAGCTGCTGGGGTGCCTGAGATATAGGCGCTGCCTCAGTGACTGGCATAGACCCTGATCCCCCAGCCTCGGTGTCGTGTGCCCAGCTGAACAGAGGTACAAAGGGTATCTAAATCAGTGTCAAAGAGAGTCATTGTTTAGTATCTCCTGGTTGCCCTCAAGGTCTGCCTCAATCTCTAACTGGCGAAGCTGCTGATCCTCTGCCTCGTACTGCTCCCTGTGCTTAGGTGTCCACTGCTGGGCCACATGCTGAAGTGCTCTCTGCCCTCAGCGATGATCATCGGGCTTGTGAGGCTTGTAGTTAACAAAGAGGGGTGTCTTGTTAGCAAGATGCTCTTCCTGTCCCTCATCTCCACACTTAGCGGCCAGGATGCAGCAAATGAGATGTGCATAAGGGAGAAATCGGCCGACCTTGAGCCCATCTGCAATGACGTCCTCAATCTCACACAGAATGAAATCAATAACATCAATTGGCATGCGCTGGACCATATAAGCTAGGAGCCACTGCTGTAGGGTTGTCACTGCTTCCCTCTTACCAGTCCGGGGTAGCAAAGTGCGCCGTAGAGCCTCAAGGAGAATATATGCCAGCTGAGTCAAACCTGAGGGGTGCCTCTCAGACGCTGCACCAAAAGAAGGCTGATAGATATGGGATGCGGTCTCATGATTTGGTGAATATATCCCCACATAGTACAGACGCCGAGGTGGCTCGACACAAGGATAGGCTAGCTAATGAATCATCTGACCCTCGGCCCTGGCACCAAAGACTCCAGCAATCTGAGCACGTGTCAGCCAGTAACGCCGTGTGAGGAACATGTACTCAATATACTCATGATCAGGATCAATCTAGATAGTGGAGTAGAACTGGAACACCCACTAGCGAATGACACGGCCTGGTGTGGTCAAGATCTGAAACAGTCCGGGCATGTATGCAATATAGCGCTGGAGCTCTGTGACTGTCATGCCCGCTGCTTTGGCTAGAGTCTCTGGGACTAGCACTCGGTGACTGAAGAATTGAGTAGGGAGACTTGAGTATTTCTCTGTAGAAAACATTTTGCCTATCAGTCCAGAACAAAGAGTCCTCTGGAGTATACCGAGTCTCAGAAACCAGGTCTTGTACTTCCTCAAGTGAAGCTTCCATACTGTCCCGGTTGTGGCTTTCCTGAGCTCCTGATATGATGGGATCTCATCAGGTGCGGAGTCAGAGTCCGAGTCCTCAGGCACCTCCGCTATCTCTGGAAGTGTGTGTGGCGGACCACTCCGAAATTATTCCAAGTTAAGTACCTCGGGACCACCAATCAAGTAGTCAGGCACTTAATCCGGAATAAGCTGGAGCGCCGTCGGATTAAACCCGATTAACCACGTTCTTTTCTCGATCGAAACAACAGCACGCCCACACGAAGGTGAGTTCCAGAGATTACAACAATCCACAAATTAACTTACACACATAGGTATCACAAGTTATTACAAACCGAGATCAAATTGAAAATCAGAGTACAAGTCTTGCAGCGGAATAAAAGTTCATAACAACTGAATTTAGATGTCCATTGCAGCGGAAGTAAAACAATCTAACGACGATACAAGTAACTCCGTGCTGAAGCCTGCCACGAAGCTACTCCTCCCGATCCTCGCCAGAGGACGGAACCCATTCGATGTGCCAGCCAGGTGGAACCTGGACAGGCCAAGTCATAGCATCCACATCCAAAAGGATACCTGTAAAATAATGCCACAAGCAAGGCTGAGTATACTAATACTCAGCAAGGCTTACCCGTCGGGTGAAAACTACATCACCGACATCTAGACAATGAGAGGCTTTTGGCTGGTGGGTTTGTTTGCCAAAAAGCAACTAAAGGTAGATCCTTGCTTTCAAGTTTTAGCATCAGTTTCTAGTTTATTTAACCATTCTAGATTAGCATCCTCTCTAAGCATGCAAGTGGAGCAATACAAATTAATTCATAGAACAAATTCATAATCTCATAATTCCACTTATTACTCAATGTAGCAGGGCGGTCAAGCAGTCTCATTAACCACGAGAAGCGGACAGTTCGAACCGAATTTTGCTACCTGGCCAGGGGAAACCCAACACACACGGATACTCTGCTTGCTATAAAAGGTACAAGCATTTCCCAACCTTTCCCATCGATCCACAATTCGGAATCGGGTCCATTTCCTTAGGATAAAGGTTTACTGCTTCACTCACAGTCTCACGCATATATCCACAAGTGTACGGCAGGGGAAAACAAAGTTTCCAAGGAGAGATGGCTATCGGCCCTAGCTGCTTCAATCTGGTACCGGGCTTACCGATCCCCATACATCGGCATGCATGTGGTACGTTCAAAAACTTGACACACTCAACCACACATTTCGACCTTAATCAATTATCATACACGGACGGGAGATCTACATCTATCATCCCGCCCGTCAATCCTTATGATTCCAACATAAGTAAAGACAAGCAATTCCTATGTCTCGCGAGTGACAGGAAATCACTCGACTTGTAACGGACCTAAAGCAATGCCCTATCGATCCTTTCATACTAGTATTGCAAGTCATAGGTACTAGGAAATGTGCAGCTAAGGTATTCAATCAATTCCTTGAAACGTAAATGCACAAACATAGAGAATTCAAAGTGCATAATTTGGTAAAGTTAGGTTATGCTCCGGGGCTTGCCTTCTTGCTCGGACTGAGAGTTAGCCTCCGGGTTGTTCACGTCTGCACCGGCACCGGGCTCCGGGGCTTCTTCCTCGTCTGCGGGAATGAGGTGGTAGTTGCCGTTCGGGATGGCGCCTTCTACATGAGATGCATAACTTAGGGTGGCTGTTCTGGAATTTCAGATTCCATTTATTTTATTCTAACTAACTACAAAAAGGTTTATTCTTTTATATAAATCGATTTCCATCTAGATTACTTCTCATTTTTGTTTCTCCAATTCTGTTCATCATTTTTATCTATAAACTTTATGACAGCTACTGGAGTATAAGAGCTAAGCTCATTCCAAAACTTAGCTAATTTTGCGCTACACATAATTTATTAAAAATGTGCAAACAGCTAGCTGCAGAAAGTGAAATAAATGCATAATAAATTGAATTTTCATCTATTTCAGGAGATCTTTCTACCAAAGCTAGGCATAAGTATGAGGAGGGCTCTGGCCAGGTGGTGGCTCAAAATAACCCTTGGGTAGTCCTCAATGATTTTCTAACCAAAAACACATATTTAATTATTTGCCATCCTAAACAGAGCAAAAATTAAGTTTCTCATTTTTCACAGGTGTGCTAACAAGTTTTTAGTCCTCTGGAGCAAAATGGTGATTTTTCACTGCCCAGATTATTTTTAATGATTTCTGCACTGCAAAAAGACAGAAAACCTATTTTAATTCATAACAGGAGCTGTAGTTCATATTTTTTTTAGTCCCCTTTGGACACAAGCTGTCCAAAGTCACTACAAACATCATATCCAAAGCTCAACCCTAGCGTAGCTCTGGATTGGAAATGGTGCACAACTTTAGGTTTTCATAGTTTGAATTTTAATTCACATACAGCTCGTCAAAAGTACAAACATGTCTAATAGAGATTGTAGTTTAGACTCTCACGAATCCAGAGAGTATTTTTGTGCATTATTCTGATTTTTGTACGATTTTTAATGGATTTTACAATTTCGGGAAAATCAAACCTAGACTTAAGAATCTTTTTACGCAGAGAACCCTAGATCTTTCAAAACTTCGCGAACGAGTCCCTGGACTTTTGCGCAGAGACCCCTAAACAAAGGTAGACGATGAACTTGGGTCCCTGGGACCTCGCCGGAGTTGCGCCGGCCAAACGGCGGCGAACTAGGCTCGGGGAAGTGGGGGAAAAGCTTCCTGGGCTCACCACGAGTCGTTTGGGGACGGTTGGGAGGCCGGGGATGGTCGGAGTTTCGCCGGCGACGAGGTGGTGGCGGCGCGGCCGCCGCGGCTTCTACGCCGGTGAGCTCGGGGTCGTTCGCCGAGGTTCGAGGGGTCCTAGAGCACCAGTGGAGCTCGAGGATGCCAATGGCGTGCTCGGTTGACCTCGGGGACGGCTCGGAGTAGGGGCTCGACGTGCGGGTGCTCCGGCGGCCGAAAATCGCGATTTGGGGGAATTCACGAATTCTCGCCGGAGAAGGGTCAATGTCTTGGGGAAAGTTGGGGGTTTTGGAGCTGGTGGAGTGGACTAGCTCCGTGCGGGATGGATTTGGGAATGGTGGAGCGTGGACGAGGAATTTCGCGAAGAGCTTGGGTTCGGCTTGCGCGTCGCGAGGAGGAAGAAGACCGAGCGAGCGCGGGGAAGTGGAAATGGCCAAGTGAGCGAGTGAGAGGAGGGGTGTGAGTGCGCGGTGGAGTGATTGAGCACGCAAGGGAGGCACTGTGCGGCCTCGGGAGCGTGCGAGCGCGTGGGTGGCTGTCGCGGTCGCCATTGATGGCGCGCGAGCTCGAACAGAGCGCACACGCGCGGTTGGGCGTCAAAGATCATCGCGTGAAGAAGTGGAGATCCTCAGCAGAGGCTTTGGCGCGATGCGAATGGACTCTACCGCCTGCAGTGCGCTCGGCGCGGCGCGAGCGCGCGTGCGGCCACGGCGGCGCGCGACCGTATGATGGCGCTCCGCGGCGCGAGGCGAGGCGAGGCGACAGCGGCGAAGTGATGGCTCGGGAGTGGCCGGACAAGAGGTAGGCGACAAGCGCCAGCGTCCGCCGCGGCTTGGCCAGCTCAGCGCCGCCTGCGCCGCTCGCCGGCCACGTGGCGGCCGAGCTCCGGCCAGCGCAGCGCGCGCCAGGGGCACTGTAGCATGCCCGTGGAGCTCCGATTTCCAAATTCGAATTTTCTCCAAAAATTCGAACTGAACTTCGAAACGGGTAAAATTAAAAGTTGGGGTCAGAGGTGTGGGACACAACTTTCGAGCTTGGACCAGGCACTTCGACCAGGCACTTCGACCAGGCGCTACGGCGCTTCGAGCTTGAATGCAAGCTCGAGCTTGCCGAGCCTCGAATGGTCGGAAACGCCACTCGAGGGTGAGTGCCCCCCTCGAGCTTGGCTGCGAAGCCTCGAGCGTGACGGAACGTCGCTCGAGGGTAAGTGCTCGAGCTTGGCTGCGGAGCCTCGAGCGTGCAGGAACGTCGCTCGAGGGTGAGTCCTCGAGCTTGGCTGCGGAACGTCGAGCGTGACGGAACGTCGCTCGAGGGTAAGTGCCCCCTCGAGCTTGGCTGCGGAGCCTCGAGGGTGACGGAACGTCGCTCGAGGGTAAGTGCCCCCTCGAGCTTGGCTGCGGAGCCTCGAGCGTGACGGAACGTCGCTCGAGGGTAAGTCCTATCGTGCGGCCTCGATCGTCACGGAAACTACTGGCTAGGCTCGATCGTGACGGACATAGCTCGATCGTCACGGACATGGCTCGATCGTCACGGACATAGCTCGATCGTGACGGATATACGGGCTAAGCTCGATCGTGACGGACATCCCCGCTCGAGGGTCATCGAGCGGAACGAACGCCGTGGCTGTAGGTGATGACAACTACTCCTTTGGTCCGAGATTTTTAAGTTCAGCACCCAAGTCTTGAGATTTCAGTTGGGTGTCCAAACAACCCTTGTTTTTGAATTATAATTGAATTTTTGACGAATTTTTGAATTTCAACCCAATTCCCTGTTGCATTGATTTTAATTGCACTTTTTAATTCTTTTGACATCAGAGATGTCACAGCCTACCCCCCTTAAAAGGAATCTCGTCCCGAGATTCGATTAAACCTAGAGATAGAGAGGGGAAAAGAAATACCTCGGCTTATGAAAGTATGTCGGGGAAATTCTTCCTAAGATAGTCCTCGGTTTCCCACGTGGCTTCATCTTCGGAGTGATGACTCCACTGAACTTTGTACATTTTAACTCCCTTCCTTCGTGTTTGTCGCTCTTTCTCGTCGAGGATCTTAACGGGATGCTCATCATAAGAGAGATCCGGTTCAACCGAGAGTTCCTCTTGTTCAACAACTTCGGTCGGAACACGAAGACACCTCTTGAGTTGAGAAACATGGAATACATTGTGTACAGCTGAAAGTTTTTCGGGAAGCTTCACTTGATAGGCTACCGGCCCATATTGCTGAGTAATTTCATACGGGCCGATATAACGAGGTGCAAGCTTTCCTTTTAATCCGAATCTTTGCACACCTTTGGTCGGGGAGACTTTAAGATACACGTGATCACCAACTTCAAACTGAAGTGGCTTCCGCCGTTGATCAAAGTAACTCTTCTGCCTTGACTGGGCAGTTCTCAAATTTTCACGAATGATTCTAACCTTTTCCTCTGCTTCCTTTACAAGGTCAGGGCCATAAGCATACCTCTCGCCTGCCTGGGACCAACACAACGGGGTCCGACATCTTCTGCCATATAAGGCTTCGAAAGGTGCCATTTTAAGGCTCGCTTGGTAGCTGTTGTTATAGGAGAATTCAGCCAGAGACAAACATTTCTCCCAATTCTTCCCATAATGGATAACACAAGCTCGAAGCATATCCTCAAGTATTTGATTTACCCTTTCCGTCTGCCCATCGGTCTGTGGGTGATATGCTGAACTACGGATCAGTTTGGTGCCTAGGGATAATTGCAACTGTTCCCAAAAGCGTGCTACGAACGGAGCACCATGATCTGAAATTATCGTCTTGGGTACCCCATATAGACAAACGATCCGCTCCAAATAAATCTCCGCGTACTTCTTAGCGTTATAAAAGGTATTGACCGGAATAAAATGTGCGGTCTTGGTAAGGCGGTCCACAATTACCCAAATGGAGTCATGCCCCTGAGGGGTTCTGGGAAGTCCAACAATAAAGTCCATGTTTATGTCTTCCCACTTCCATGAGGGAATAGGTAGAGGTTGAAGCGTGCCTGCTACCTTCAAGTGGCTGGCCTTAACCCGCTGGCATGTGTCACATTCCGACACATATGTGGCAATTTCTCGCTTCATCCGAGTCCACCAAAAGTTTTGTTTCAAATCTTGGTACATTTTGGTGCTGCCGGGATGGATAGAAAATTTAGAGAGATGTGCCTCATCCATAATCTTCCTCCGGAGTTCCGTGTTTTTGGGCACCACGAGGCGATGTCCAAACCACATCACTCCCTGCCCATCCAACCGGAAACATTTGCACTTCTCTTTCACCTTCTCCTTAGACAATTTCCGTTTAAGAACTTTAATGCCCGCGTCATTTAATTGGGCTACAACAATCTGATCGTGCAAGGTTGGTTCCACTGCAATATGGCTGAAGTACCCGTGTGGAACAATCTCCAAATTGAGCTTTGCCATTTCATGACACAGGGTGTCAGCGTAGGACTCCACGGAAAGACAATGACAATGAGCCTTGCGGCTTAGTGCATCCGCAACTACATTAGCCTTCCCGGGGTGATAATGCACACTAAGGTCATAGTCCTTTGCTAACTCCAACCATCTTCGCTGTCTCATATTCAAATGTGCCTGAGTGAAGACATATTTGAGGCTCTTGTGGTCTGTGTATATGTTGCAGGGAACACCCATCAAATAGTGTCTCCACATCTTGAGAGCATGAATGACCGCTGCTAACTCAAGATCGTGCGTGGGGTAGTTTTGCTCATGAGGCCGAAGTGCTCGAGAAGCATAAGCAATGACCCGGTTTTCTTGCATGAGAGCACAGCCAAGACCGGTGCCTGATGCATCGCAATAGACATCATAAGGCTTGGTGCAATCGGGCTGAGCCAAAACTGGGGCTGAAGTTAAATGTCTTCGCAAGGTGTGGAAAGCTTCCTCACATTTGTCATTCCACTCAAATTTAACTCCCTTCTTCAAGAGTTCGGTCATGGGCTTTGCTATCCGAGAGAAATCCGGAATAAAACGGCGGTAATAACCGGCTAAACCCAGAAAACTCCGAATCTCATGGACAGAGGTAGGTGGTTGCCAATCTAGCACCTCTTGTACCTTGGTTGGATCCACGGATATACCATCCTTGGAAACCGTGTGACCTAAAAACTTCACGCTCTCAAGCCAGAATTCACACTTGGAGAACTTGGCATAGAGCTGGTGATCTCTCAATCTCTGAAGAACAATGCGAAGGTGCTCGGCATGCTCTTCCTCATTCTTAGAATATATAAGAATGTCATCAATGAAAACCACCACAAACTTGTCTAGTTCAGACATGAAGACCGAATTCATGAGGTACATGAAATAGGCTGGGGCATTCGTGAGTCCAAAGGACATAACCAAAAATTCATAAAGCCCGTAACGTGTGGAAAAGGCAGTCTTTGGAATGTCACAAGGCCTGATTTTGATTTGATGATAGCCAGAGCGTAGGTCAATCTTGGAGAATACTCTGGCGCCAGCTAATTGGTCAAACAAGATGTCAATACGGGGAAGCGAATACTTGTTCTTGATGGTTACCGCATTGAGAGACCGGTAATCAATACACAACCTCAAGGAATGGTCCTTCTTTTTCACAAAGATAGCGGGACATCCCCAAGGTGATACACTTGGACGAATGAAACCCTTATCTAGCAATTCTTGGAGTTGAATTTTTAATTCAGCCAATTCATTGGGCGGCATTCTATATGGTCTCTTTGATATAGGTGCTGTGCCAGGTTGAAGTTCAATCACGAATTCAATGTCTCTATCCGGCGGCATCCCAGGTAAGTCATCCGGAAATACATCGGCATACTCACATACCACCGGAATGTCCTTTAGTTGGGTTTCTACCATTGTGTAAGCACACGCATCGACGCAAGTCCGCTGTGGCAGATATAACACACTCGGGCCATGCGTAGGCGAGTTTATCTCAACAACTCTTTCCGCAACATCTAGGACAACCTTATGTTGAGTCATCCAATTGGCTCCTAACACAATGTCAATTCCTTCCATTCCAAGTAGAATCAAATCAGTAGGAAATGTTTTACTTCCCAGCCTGATTGGAACCTTGTGGGTGACTTGGTTGGATGCAATCTTGCCTCCCGCAGTTGATATCACATACGATGATTTGGTATGGTAAGATTTTAATCCGCATTTCACATGAAATCTTGTGCTTATAAAACTATGCGTTGCCCCGGAATCAAATAATATCACAGCAGGTTGAGTGCAGATAGGGAAGATACCAGTCATGTCTGGGGCTCCCTCGGGCAGGTCGGCCAAGTTGGTGTAGTTGAGCCGTCCTTGGCGAACTTGCACACGCTGCTGCTGCTGCTTGCCCTTGCCTTGCTGATTTCCCGGGCGTTGGTTTTGCTGCTTGTTCTGCGGACAATCCTTGATAAAATGATCTTTACTTCCACACTTGAAGCACTGATAGCCGGCTCCAGGGCGAGCTGGCTGCTGTGCATTTTGCCTTGGTGCTTGCTGCTGCTGCGGCGGTGGAGGGAAACGAGGCGCGTTAGGCTGTGGCGGCCTAGCAACCCATCCACCTCCCTGAGGTGCCCTGGACTGTCCCTGCGGTGCAGCCGGGGGAACCAAGCGGAACCTCTGTGGCTGCGCGCTTGACGGTCCAGCGGGAGTCTTCCTCTTCTTCTCCGCCTTGTGCGCCACATTGGCGTCTTCCTGGGTGATGGCAAGGTTCACGAGATCGCCGTACGTGACAGCACGGGTGGTGGCCAACTGTGCCTTCAACTTGGTGTTCAGGCCACGTCGGAACCTTTCAAGCTTCTTCTCGTCGGAGTCGGCGTGATGACCCGCATAAGGGCACAGACCATTGAAGGCCTAGGAGTACTGGAGCACTGTGCGGGTACCCTGGGTCAGCGCCAAAAACTCATTCAGCTTACGCTCTACTAGACCGGCCGGAATGTGATGAGCCTTGAATGCAGCCTTGAACTCATCCCACTCAACTACATGACCCTCCTGCTGCAGGGCCAGGTAGTTCTCCCACCAAAGGAGAGCTGGGCCGCGGAGCTGCTGCGCCGCGAACACGACCTTGCGATTGGAGGTGCAAGGCGTTGCCAAAATGGTGAACTTGGACTCAACGGCTCGAATCCATGTGTCGGCCTCCAAAGGCTCATCAGCACGAGAGAAGATCGGCGGGTGCGTTGCCAGAAAATCCTCGTATCGGGCCACCTGAGGCTGAGGGGCCCGTTGACCTCCCTGCTGAAGCATCTGCTGCTGCATCATCTGCTGCTGATGCTGCAGGTTCCGGAGAATCTCCGTTTGCGTGGCATAAAGCTGCTGCCACGTCGGAGGTTGCTGCGGAGGAGGAGGTGGCGGTGGCTGTTGCTGCCCCTCTGGCCCCTGCTGGTTAGCGTTGGAGCCACTAGCGTCGTGACCGCTGCGGCTGATTGCCATCTGCAGTAGGTACTTGTATTAGCCACATTCCATAAGCTTGCATAATGAATGACAAGATAGAACGTGACAATATATTAAAGTGTACTGCGCAGAATGGCAAGTCAGCACGCAGTTCGGAAGAAAAATCATATCTCCCGACAGGAAACAAGTCAAATGCTCCAATTCAGTCAGTAGCTCGAAAATTTCATGCTCTACAACTTTCATGTTGGGCTCAGAATCAAATTCGGACTGGAACTAAGCCGAAAAATTCAATCTTTAGCTCTCTGCATTTGCTGTTTTTCAGCAGGCCGAGCTATAGTGTTTTGGTTGCCATTTTTATTTCGCTTAACCAATGGGGTTGCAATTTGGTGATCATTTTGTTTGACAAATTCCAAACAACTTTGTAGTTCACATCACAGCCCAGAAATGAATGGAAAACCCATCAATAATTGAAACAAGGTCAGCTGCAGAATGTTTTCAACACAGCTGTAACAACATCATCAAGTTTTACACCACAACCACACCATTAATTTTACAATGCCACAAAAGATAACTTGGGGAGCTCAACTCCATCTAGCCTATTACAACATGAAGCCAAAAATTCTAGGCCTAGCGGAGGAGTAAATTTGCTACTACCACTCTAAAAATCATCCAAATTGTTAGCGGTAGCCTCGCTGCCCATAGGTGAAGGTGGAGCTGGAAGGGACGGCATGTTATCCTCGGTGTCCATGTCGGAATCGGGGGCCTCTCCTTCACCATTCCCTCCTTCTTGCTCAAGAAGGTGCTGAGCGTCATGGGCGGCAAGCATAGCATTTGCATGCTCCAAGGTACCATGTACCTCCTCAAGCTCATCTCTAGTTTGTGCTAACTCATTCTGGGTGTTGTTGTGTGCAATCTGGAGGTCATTCAATTGCCTCTCCAAGTCAGCAATCATGGCATCTCTAGTGGTCACCTCAATGGACAAAGAGGTCCTCTCAACCCCTATGTCACGGGCGCGAGCGGACATGTCCATAGCAATGTTGAGCATCTCGCTCTGCGACCGTCCAAGAAGTGCCTGCAAACGGTGATACGCCCGTATCCACCTCATCATCAAAGCGGCTGCTGCGACGGGGTTCTCCGCCATCCTCAAAGGAGAGCTAAGGTAGCGCCTCATCCAGTGGGGATCATCCGGCTGAGTTGGTGGGAACAGCCCAAGCAACTGGTGCTCTACCAAGCTCTGGTTCTGAGCACAAAAAGAACTGATGCCATTCAAGGCAGCTAGCTCACAAGTCGTCTCCATGTGGTGTCCATGAACTTCCACCGTCCAGGTGGGGGAACTAGGACACGGCGGGTGACGGTGTACCACCAAACGCACACGGGAACGAGTCACACCACGGTCTCGGATGAGGATTCTCTCATATTGTGGCGGTGTAGGGTAGCCAAGTGCCTGCAGAACCGACCACAAGATGCTAGGGAAGCCTTCCCATCCCAAGCAATCAGAGAAAGACACGTCATTGGGGTGGCTAGCCAGGTCAGCGAGGGCGTCCATCTGAACCAAAAGGAAAAGGGGCAAGGGTGAGAACCGGTTAGTGCCAAAGAGCAAAAACAGATTCTGTGCAGGGTGGTAAAAATTACAAAACTCGAAATCTACAAGCTCAAAAATTCCCAAATTTGGCCAGGACATTGTTTAAACAATTCCTAACAAGTTTCCTGTTGGAGGTTTGAGCAAAAACTGTCGTTAAGATGGTGTAAAAATTCAATTTTTATCTCACTGTCCCCAGAAATTTCCAGCAGATAGTGGGTTACCATTTTTAGCATAACTCAAATTTTACTGAACCATTTTCGTTGAAATTTCTCCAGCATTTACTTCATAATATTGATGACAACTTTCGTGTTGAACACTTTTTCGTTCGACAACGTTTTCAGTTTCGAATTAAGGGTGCAAACAGATTGTTCTCAGCAGGATTTTTGGGTTGTGATTTCAATTCCTTTGACGGCGGTTCGATTTGGTCACTTATTAGTATTCGATATTAATTCGGTGAGATGCAAAGCATGAGCGGCCTATTCGTTCTCGCCAACACACATGCCAATAAACCTTTGGCTTACGAAGTTAGTGCCGGTGGCTAGGCAATATCCGTCTCTCCCTATATTATCTAGCCGAACTTTTCTAACCGTTCATCTTACGGAATCGTGGTTAGTGTACCTGCAGAAAATTCCATTCCAGAGCAATATAATCAACCCTTCGTGCCAGCACTCACGAAAGCGTCTCCATTCATTACCACCCACTATAGAGGTGGCACCCGATCGTTTAACATTGAACGGGCAATGTTCATATGTCACCAAGGCAACATATTGACAGTTTCATACGCTATTGGAATAGCGTATTGACTTTGTGCCGCCATCATATTTGCATATGATGCCGTGGTACGCTACAGCAATCGCCGTACCTTGCGCCCACCATCCTATTCTATTTTCATACGCCATCACAGCGTATTGACTATGTGCCGCCACTATATTTTCATATAGTGCCGTGGTACGTTACAGCAATCGCCGTACCTTGCGCCCACCATTGCGTAAAGTAATGACAGAATGAAATGTGCTGGAAGTCAGTATAATATACTATTTGCCACCTATCATATCGTGATCCCTTAACCCACATAGGCTTCACGCTCTAGGTAAGATCCTTAGCGGTCCTAACAACAACCTTCCACCGAAAAGCACGGCGGAAGTACGAGTTGGCAAATTTTATTCCAAAAATATTTATTTAAGGTTTGTTGGTCTCTCCGGTGCGCTGTTTCGGCTCTGATACCAGCTGTGGCGGACCACTCCGAAATTATTCCAAGTTAAGTACCTCGGGACCACCAATCAAGTAGTCAGGCACTTAATCCGGAATAAGCTGGAGCGCCGTCGGATTAAACCCGATTAACCACGTTCTTTTCTCGATCGAAACAACAGCACGCCCACACGAAGGTGAGTTCCAGAGATTACAACAATCCACAAATTAACTTACACACATAGGTATCACAAGTTATTACAAACCGAGATCAAATTGAAAATCAGAGTACAAGTCTTGCAGCGGAATAAAAGTTAATAACAACTGAATTTAGATGCCCATTGCAGCGGAAGTAAAACAATCTAACGACGATACAAGTAACTCCGTGCTGAAGCCTGCCACGAAGCTACTCCTCCCGATCCTCGCCAGAGGACGGAACCCATTCGATGTGCCAGCCAGGTGGAACCTGGACAGGCCAAGTCATAGCATCCACATCCAAAAGGATACCTGTAAAATAATGCCACAAGCAAGGCTGAGTATACTAATACTCAGCAAGGCTTACCCGTCGGGTGAAAACTACATCACCGACATCTAGACAATGAGAGGCTTTTGGCTGGTGGGTTTGTTTGCCAAAAAGCAACTAAAGGTAGATCCTTGCTTTCAAGTTTTAGCATCAGTTTCTAGTTTATTTAACCATTCTAGATTAGCATCCTCTCTAAGCATGCAAGTGGAGCAATACAAATTAATTCATAGAACAAATTCATAATCTCATAATTCCACTTATTACTCAATGTAGCAGGGCGGTCAAGCAGTCTCATTAACCACGAGAAGCGGACAGTTCGAACCGCATTTTGCTACCTGGCCAGGGGAAACCCAACACACACGGATACTCTGCTTGCTATAAAAGGTACAAGCATTTCCCAACCTTTCCCATCGATCCACAATTCGGAACCGGGTCCATTTCCTTAGGATAAAGGTTTACTGCTTCACTCACAGTCTCACGCATATATCCACAAGTGTACGGCAGGGGAAAACAAAGTTTCCAAGGAGAGATGGCTATCGGCCCTAGCTGCTTCAATCTGGTACCGGGCTTACCGATCCCCATACATCGGCATGCATGTGGTACGTTCAAAAACTTGACACACTCAACCACACATTTCGACCTTAATCAATTATCATACACGGACGGGAGATCTACATCTATCATCCCGCCCGTCAATCCTTATGATTCCAACATAAGTAAAGACAAGCAATTCCTATGTCTCGCGAGTGACAGGAAATCACTCGACTTGTAACGGACCTAAAGCAATGCCCTATCGATCCTTTCATACTAGTATTGCAAGTCATAGGTACTAGGAAATGTGCAGCTAAGGTATTCAATCAATTCCTTGAAACGTAAATGCACAAACATAGAGAATTCAAAGTGCATAATTTGGTAAAGTTAGGTTATGCTCCGGGGCTTGCCTTCTTGCTCGGACTGAGAGTTAGCCTCCGGGTTGTTCACGTCTGCACCGGCACCGGGCTCCGGGGCTTCTTCCTCGTCTGCGGGAATGAGGTGGTAGTTGCCGTTCGGGATGGCGCCTTCTACATGAGATGCATAACTTAGGGTGGCTGTTCTGGAATTTCAGATTCCATTTATTTTATTCTAACTAACTACAAAAAGGTTTATTCTTTTATATAAATCGATTTCCATCTAGATTACTTCTCATTTTTGTTTCTCCAATTCTGTTCATCATTTTTATCTATAAACTTTATGACAGCTACTGGAGTATAAGAGCTAAGCTCATTCCAAAACTTAGCTAATTTTGCGCTACACATAATTTATTAAAAATGTGCAAACAGCTAGCTGCAGAAAGTGAAATAAATGCATAATAAATTGAATTTTCATCTATTTCAGGAGATCTTTCTACCAAAGCTAGGCATAAGTATGAGGAGGGCTCTGGCCAAGTGGTGGCTCAAAATAACCCTTGGGTAGTCCTCAATGATTTTCTAACCAAAAACACATATTTAATTATTTGCCATCCTAAACAGAGCAAAAATTAAGTTTCTCATTTTTCACAGGTGTGCTAACAAGTTTTTAGTCCTCTGGAGCAAAATGGTGATTTTTCACTGCCCAGATTATTTTTAATGATTTCTGCACTGCAAAAAGACAGAAAACCTATTTTAATTCATAACAGGAGCTGTAGTTCATATTTTTTTTAGTCCCCTTTGGACACAAGCTGTCCAAAGTCACTACAAACATCATATCCAAAGCTCAACCCTAGCGTAGCTCTGGATTGGAAATGGTGCACAACTTTAGGTTTTCATAGTTTGAATTTTAATTCACATACAGCTCGTCAAAAGTACAAACATGTCTAATAGAGATTGTAGTTTAGACTCTCACGAATCCAGAGAGTATTTTTGTGCATTATTCTGATTTTTGTACGATTTTTAATGGATTTTACAATTTCGGGAAAATCAAACCTAGACTTAAGAATCTTTTTACGCAGAGAACCCTAGATCTTTCAAAACTTCGCGAACGAGTCCCTGGACTTTTGCGCAGAGACCCCTAAACAAAGGTAGACGATGAACTTGGGTCCCTGGGACCTCGCCGGAGTTGCGCCGGCCAAACGGCGGCGAACTAGGCTCGGGGAAGTGGGGGAAAAGCTTCCTGGGCTCACCACGAGTCGTTTGGGGACGGTTGGGAGGCCGGGGATGGTCGGAGTTTCGCCGGCGACGAGGTGGTGGCGGCGCGGCCGCCGCGGCTTCTACGCCGGTGAGCTCGGGGTCGTTCGCCGAGGTTCGAGGGGTCCTAGAGCACCAGTGGAGCTCGAGGATGCCAATGGCGTGCTCGGTTGACCTCGGGGACGGCTCGGAGTAGGGGCTCGACGTGCGGGTGCTCCGGCGGCCGAAAATCGCGATTTGGGGGAATTCACGAATTCTCGCCGGAGAAGGGTCAATGTCTTGGGGAAAGTTGGGGGTTTTGGAGCTGGTGGAGTGGACTAGCTCCGTGCGGGATGGATTTGGGAATGGTGGAGCGTGGACGAGGAATTTCGCGAAGAGCTTGGGTTCGGCTTGCGCGTCGCGAGGAGGAAGAAGACCGAGCGAGCGCGGGGAAGTGGAAATGGCCAAGTGAGCGAGTGAGAGGAGGGGTGTGAGTGCGCGGTGGAGTGATTGAGCACGCAAGGGAGGCACTGTGCGGCCTCGGGAGCGTGCGAGCGCGTGGGTGGCTGTCGCGGTCGCCATTGATGGCGCGCGAGCTCGAACAGAGCGCACACGCGCGGTTGGGCGTCAAAGATCATCGCGTGAAGAAGTGGAGATCCTCAGCAGAGGCTTTGGCGCGATGCGAATGGACTCTACCGCCTGCAGTGCGCTCGGCGCGGCGCGAGCGCGCGTGCGGCCACGGCGGCGCGCGACCGTATGATGGCGCTCCGCGGCGCGAGGCGAGGCGAGGCGACAGCGGCGAAGTGATGGCTCGGGAGTGGCCGGACAAGAGCTAGGCGACAAGCGCCAGCGTCCGCCGCGGCTTGGCCAGCTCAGCGCCGCCTGCGCCGCTCGCCGGCCACGTGGCGGCCGAGCTCCGGCCAGCGCAGCGCGCGCCAGGGGCACTGTAGCATGCCCGTGGAGCTCCGATTTCCAAATTCGAATTTTCTCCAAAAATTCGAACTGAACTTCGAAACGGGTAAAATTAAAAGTTGGGGTCAGAGGTGTGGGACACAACTTTCGAGCTTGGACCAGGCACTTCGACCAGGCGCTACGGCGCTTCGAGCTTGAACGCAAGCTCGAGCTTGCCGAGCCTCGAATGGTCGGAAACGCCACTCGAGGGTGAGTGCCCCCCTCGAGCTTGGCTGCGAAGCCTCGAGCGTGACGGAACGTCGCTCGAGGGTAAGTGCTCGAGCTTGGCTGCGGAGCCTCGAGCGTGCCGGAACGTCGCTCGAGGGTGAGTCCTCGAGCTTGGCTGCGGAACGTCGAGCGTGACGGAACGTCGCTCGAGGGTAAGTGCCCCCTCGAGCTTGGCTGCGGAGCCTCGAGGGTGACGGAACGTCGCTCGAGGGTAAGTGCCCCCTCGAGCTTGGCTGCGGAGCCTCGAGCGTGACGGAACGTCGCTCGAGGGTAAGTCCTATCGTGCGGCCTCGATCGTCACGGAAACTACTGGCTAGGCTCGATCGTGACGGACATAGCTCGATCGTCACGGACATGGCTCAATCGTCACGGACATAGCTCGATCGGGACGGATATACGGCTAAGCTCGATCGTGACGGACATCCGGGCTAAGCTCGATCGTGACGGATATACGGGCTAAGCTCGATCGTGACGGACATCCCCGCTCGAGGGTCATCGAGCGGAACGAACGCCGTGGCGAGGTTGTCGCGAAGGGCTGTAGGTGATGACAACTACTCCTTTGGTCCGAGATTTTTAAGTTCAGCACCCAAGTCTTGAGATTTCAGTTGGGTGTCCAAACAACCCTTGTTTTTGAATTATAATTGAATTTTTGACGAATTTTTGAATTTCAACCCAATTCCCTGTTGCATTGATTTTAATTGCACTTTTTAATTCTTTTGACATCAGAGATGTCACAGTGTGCTAGCTGGCTTACGAGCCCTCTTCTTGCCATGAGTAGGAGTGGGTGTGACAGAAGTAGCGGGGCGTGAGCGGGTCTTCGAAGTGGTGGAAGCAGGAGTCGCTGACCCGAGTGGCTTCAGCTGAGAGCGAGTACGCCCTGAGCAGCATGGCTGAGGGGCTGTGGACCCTCTGGAGCTGCTGGTGACCCTGTAGTGTCAACAATCTTGAATTGAGCGGCTCCACGCTCAACACGCTCAGCTGCTCTGACGACTGCCATGGTAGCCTCCCAGTTGTCAGGATGACCAGGAGGAAGCTTCTTCTTCACCACGACCTTGGCCTTGCCCTTCTTCAGGTCCCATGGGGGACATGGAGGAGGCAAGTCGTCACCCCCTGCACTACCAAAACCACCCTGAACATCTGCCATATCTATCACTGAAAGATCTGCACAGAGAATCCCTTGACGTTGGCAAGGTCCTCGATCAAGGCTTTGCCTTGACTGTCCAGAAAAGGAACCCGAGGCTTTGCCTCAAGCACTGACACTGCAATCACCCTATCACTGCCACAACTGTCGCTGACCCTATCTCAACAATCACCTGCTCACAAAAAGAAAATATATAGAGGGGCATAACTAATTAGTAGAGAATCCTAGGAAGCATGAAATAAATAAGAGCTTAGAAGCATGTCTATCCTAGGATATGATTGAAATGTAGCTCTCATTAATCCGGATAGATCATATGAATTATAATCATCAAGAGATAATGAGAGCAAAATTTAATCTAGCTCTAATTATGTCATATAGTGAGAATATGAATGAAATTCTACTCATGAACACATAGAGCATAGAACATAGGCAAGGTACTCCCCGTGCTAAGATCACACCAGAGCCAAAGATGAAAGTGGCACTAAAACTGAAGATCCAATCGATGCCGAGGACAACAACAGAAGGTATTTCATCTCAGGAACCCAATGCTGCCCGCAAGCCGATGTCGCTGGAAGAAATAATTACAATATATTCAATCCAGAAGCACCGTAGTCATCACAAGTGGAAAATCCCATTTCACAAAGGAAAAAATTGCCAAGACCATTCCTAGTTTACCTATAAAACAACGAGTAGAATTAATAATGTTTCTCACCCAATTTGAGTCCACCTTACCCCTCACGTTGGACCCACCTGTAAGAGTCAACGTAGGTGTGGAGGTCAAACCCACAAAAACTGATATTTAGAAAATATTTCTGCCAAAAATCAATTGTTTTTCTCACCATAATACATCCTACCCACGCTGTCACCCACGTTCTGTCCATGGACGTGCACCTCATCACCCGCCCCAATTGGTCACGTCACGGAGTCCTCCAAGGCCCGGGCTAGCTAAATCAGATGGCAAACGGACTCTCCTAGATTCCAACAGGCTCTGGGGTGGTTACCTGGTCTAGCTTTTTCTCCCTGATAGATTAAAAATCAGACTCCTGGTGAGCCGTGGTCACTTGATCATCTCCCTAATCCATTAAATACTTTTTTTTGTGACCGTGCCTTAGCATGTATTTCATTAAGAGGGAGGAGAATGACATAGTACACAGATACAACATAGAGTTCAAGTCATCCGGGATAGATGACTTATGGCAGTGTGATCCATTAAATACCAGACTCCACTTCCCCGCAAAACCTCCCCTCGAGAAAATAAAACCAGCGCGAAACCCAGCCAGACGCTGAGAGAAAAATATGAAAGGAAGAGGTGAAACCACCCACCTGGATGGCAAAATATGAAAAAGCTGCATAGTGTGCAATCGAACGTGTCACCTAGCAGCTCGCTGGAAAAAAAACGTGTGACCTAGCAAACGGAACGTACAAGTAGACCATTCGTACGTCAGGCTGTAATTAGCTTTTGTCGTCAACAAAGTAAATCAAAATTAATATGATTATATTCTCGATCGGCTCCGATCCTGAAAACAAAACTTGTAACATATTTGCACATGACATGATCGTGACTAGCATGAGGTAAAACATCTTTTTCAATTTTATATCATATATCACTAATTAGATAAATAATATATTTATCGTCATCATCCATAAGATCTACGGACGTAAATCTCATGGACTCACCATACCTCTTATATTGGACCTGCCATTAAAAGGCAAGGGACCTAGGAGAGGGTCCAAACTCATCAAAGTTACGACTTGGAGAATGTTTCTACCAAATAATAAATATTTTTCTAGCCAATATGGTTCCTTACTCATCGACTACACCTTTTATACACGTGCGTGTCGCACATGCTCTTTTGCTAGTTCAACAAACATTCTTCGTGATATCATTTCGGAGGAGAATGAGCAAGATCTCAGCACAAAGATATTCTCAGGCCAGGAGCCAATCAAAGGTGATCTGCAGGCCATAGGGTTACCCAAAATGCCAGAAAATCCTCAAGAAGAAACTAAAGAGGCAGAGTTCACTTTGGGCGAACCCGAGATACCCATGCGCCCTATCACCATGTAAGTAGCCTAGGGATTGGTAGTATGATTTGTTAAAATAAATATCCTATGCTTACTGTAATGTGCATGCGCAGGAATCCACCAATGCCACCAACTGAGATATCCAAAGGCACTGGGCAAGAAGAAACCAGGGTCAATGTGCGAGTGGAGCTGCAAGTAACCAAAGTTATTGAGGCAGCTACACAGGCACAACCTAGTGATCAAGGAGGTGACACTTGTTGGTATTTCTTAGGCTTTAGAATAATATTCCACAAGCGCACAGAATAGCCCGATGTAGCATTTCTCCTTGGAGTATTCTAGGGTATCGTAATTTTCCTCAGGGAAGCAAATGAGATAAAGAATATTGATTAGATTGAATGGTAAGGCGATATAGAAATATGACACACTATCTATAGCGATAAAAAAGGAATAACCGGATACTGGTCAAGCCTAAGCTAAGCTTGACTCGACCCTACTCCCAACTCTAATCCTAGTCTACAAAATGGAAAACTGGAAGACCTCCTTCAAGTGTGTGTCTTGGAGTGTGGCCGAGGGGTCCCTTTTATGGCAGCTCCAAGTCGGTTGGAACTGGTAACCGCCTCAGTGAACCGCTACTCGAAGATAGGCCTGGACTGCCCTGGTGGTGGGCCGGCCGGCCAGGCTCGGTCGCCCGATCCACTGCCTCTTCGCGTGGACGCTCCTTATTGCCCCTGGAAGTCGGTAGCTGCGACGGTTGCTCGACTTGTGACGTTTTGTACCGATTGGTGGGCCATCCAATCGGTGACAAGGCCTTTTGGTATCCGTCGGATGAACCGACTACAAATGCCAGACCAGGATGACTTAACTTGTTTTTGTTGGCACACTGATCGAAGACGTGGCAGGGGGGCCGAAGTGGCCGGCCGGCCGGGCCTGAGCCCGCTTTTCCTCGGTTCTTCTCTAGATTGCCCCTACACTCATGTTTCATCCAAAACTTATGGAAATTGTTAGTTCAAAGTAAAATTTACATGTAACCTTATAAAAAACCTTCTCATTTCCAAGTTGTTGATGGCATATTTGGGTTTTATTGGCCGTCAACACACCCCCAAGCTTATCTCTTTGCTCTTCCTCGAGCAAAGCTAAGTCTTAAGGCTTGGTGGATTAGGAGTAGCATCAATGTTTATACTTTGCAGATACCCTATACATAAACCACCACTCTTGTCCATGGGTATTTGAATAAGTTGGCACTTAAAGTATTCATACATTGGCTATCTATGGGGCTTTCCCGCTCGTCTTCCTTTGCCTTTGGCGGTTGAGAGTCTGAATGGTCCTCGATAGAGCTTTCCTTGCAACTATTCAGGTTTTGACTCGAGGATATAAATTTTCACAAAACATGGATAGTTTTCCCTGATGATGCTCTCTGTGGCGGACCACTCTGAAATTATTCCAAGTTAAGTACCCCACGGACCACTAACAAGTAGTCAGACACTTAATCCGGAATAAGCTGGAGCACCGTCGGATTATACCCGATTAACCACGTTTTTGTCTCGATCGAAACAACACGCGCACCCACACGAAGGTGAGTTCCAAAGATTACAACATTCCACAAGTTCAATTTAACATAAATAGTCTCAATAAGTTATTACAAACCAAGTCTGAAATTGAAATAAATTTTGAGAGTTCAGTAGCGGAAATAAACTATCGACAATACATAGCAACACCATAATGAAGCCGTCCATGGTGCTACTCCTTCGATCCTCAGAAGAGGACGGAACCCACTTGACGTGCTAGCCAGGAGGAACCTGAGTAGGCCAAGCAATGAAATTCACCGCCTCATCCAAAGCAGTACCTGAAATAATAGCCACAAGCAAGGCTGAGTATACTAATACTCAGCAAGGCTTACCCGTCGGGTGAAAATTACATCACCGACTCCTAGACATGAGAGGCTTTTGGCTGGTGGGTTTGTTTTGCCAGAAAGCAACTAAGAGTGGATCCTTATTTTCATGATTTTAGCATCAAATTCTAATAGTGTTGACTATTCTAGATTAGCAACTTTTCTAAGCATACAAGTGGTGCAATACAATTTAGTACATACAACAAGTTTGTCATCCTCATAGTTTCACTTGTTACTTAATGCAGCACAGCGGTCAAGCAGCCTCATTAACCGCGAGAAGCGGACAGTTCGAACCGAATTTCACTACCTGGCCAGGGAAACCCAACACACACGGATAATACTTGCTATAAAAGGCACAAGCACTTCCCAACCTTTCCCATCAATCCACAATTCGGCGCCGGGTCCATTCCCTTAGGATACAAGGTTATCAGATACTCGCGGACTCAGCCGGCCGATCTCACGCATGTAACCACATGTGTACAGCAAGGGAAATACATTTCCAAGGGAA
This sequence comes from Digitaria exilis, assembly GCA_015342445.1. Lineage (NCBI taxonomy): Eukaryota > Viridiplantae > Streptophyta > Magnoliopsida > Poales > Poaceae > Digitaria > Digitaria exilis. The sequence goes on from JACEFO010002694.1 coordinate 735,630, forward strand.
GATGACTATCGGTCCTAGCTGTATCAATCTAGTATCGGGCTTACCGATTCCCATAGGTCGGCATGTGCGTGGTACGTTCAAAAACTTGACACACAGTGATAGAGCTGGAGTGCCCGATCTTTCGGTGAGTGGAGATAAATTCGATTTGTGGAAGTAGACCCTCACGATCCAACTACGACGGGCGAACCCGAGGCGCCAATGCAATCGCTGAACCAACTCTCTGTGGTTACCGATCATGCGGAAACAAAATCAGCCTGATCACGAAGATCAATTCCCGTACGCAATCGAAGAACGAACAAGAATGAGAGGCGAGCAATCTATAAATCACTCGAAGGTGGGGTTCCGAATCACACGAGGATAGCATGTATTTGTGCGTGTTCGAGAGTAGCTAAAGCTAGATGTAAAACAAAATCCAAGTCTGAAAATAAAAGAGGAGTCTATCTAAATAGAGGGAGAGGAGGGGATGCAGCCCCTCACGGCCAGGAGGATGGCGTGCTACAGTACCCGCAGGTACTGTAGCACGCGGCTACTGTAGCATGGGCCAACCCTAGACGCCCACATGGGCCTCCCGCTGGACCATCCTCTAGTCTTTTGCGCCTCCACCTTGGGGACTCGAACCGAATTAGCCTCGGGCCTCCATCTGGATTTGGACACCAAGGTTGGACTCCTCCAAGGCTAGCAATCATGTATATATCCGTGGTTCTCATGTCCTCATCACACAGATACCACACGTTATGACCTTAATCCAATTATCATACACGGACGGGAGATCTGCACATACCATCCTGCCCGTCCATCCTTATGATTCCAACATAAGTAAAGACAAGCAACTCCTATATCTCGCGAGTGACAGGAAATCACCCGACTTGTAACAGTCCTAAAGCATTGTACTATCAACCTTATCATACTAGTATTTCAAGACATAGGTACTAGAATTATGCAACTAAGGTATTCAAGCAACTCCTTAAAATGAAAATGCACAAGCATAAATAATTCATAGTTGCACAATTTAAAAGTTAGGTTATGCTCCGGGGTTTGCCTTCTTGAGCTACACCGGTGTCAGACTCCGGGTCAATCATGATGACATTGGCACCACCTTCGGGAGCTTCTTCTTCGTTGGCGGGGACGAGATTATAAGTGCCGTCAGCGAGAGTGCCTTCTACATGAGATGCACAAGTTTAAGGGTTGCTGCCATTTTTAGGTCTAAAAGTTAAGGCACTTAAAGGCCATATTCACCTAGACACCAAAGTATTCCATTCTTTTCTTCACAAGAATAGAAAAGGGAATGCTAGGCTTAAAACATTACTTGATGGTGATTGTGTACACATATAAAACAAATTAACTATTATTTCTTATGCAAAGGTTTAGTTCTGGAATTTATGTAACACCCAGATTTCCAAGAAATCCGAATGCTTCTATATGCATGCCCAGGATGTCCACAGAACACATATAGATTACAAATATTGAATCACAGAGAACACAATGCTCGAATAAAATAGTTTACGTCAGAGTTTAACACAAGACATAGTCTTAAACAAATAACACAGCGGAAGTCTTAATATTATTAAACGTTTCATAACTAGTAGAGCCCCAAGTCCACAGGGACACCGACTGGTTGAACACAGCTAGAAGTACGGCAGATCCTCCGGAAACTCAGCAAGTGACTAATCATTCACTGCTCCATCTATTACCCACCCGGGATTTTGTTGAATAGTTGCAAGTGTAGGTAAACCATCTTACTTAACAAGTATAACACGGGTTATGCAAGAACAAAAGGCTTGACACGGTTATACTGCATTAGCACTTTTAGTTGTTTCATTTTATTACCATCCAATTTACTACAAATGAGTAGAACCCAAGTATGAACCCATCAATAACAATGTATAAATAATTATAGAATAAACCAACATCAAACACTAATATCATCTTCTAATAAAAAAGGATCCAGGCCGCTCGTAACCGTGAGCACGGCTATCATGATAGATCAACACTCTGTAGAGGTTTCGCCCTTTACCCGCCGGTCACATAAATCCAAAAGAACTTATGTTACGAGGGCTTTCACAAAACACCCTAACAAGCACAGTAGCCGTTTTGGTTCAACATAGGCAGCATAACCCGAGGCATCGAGATTGACGTACGCTCAGGGCGCAACGTGAGGGGGTCAATGGCGTCTAGAGCGAGAGCGCAATCATCGCAACGTGTGAAGCTGCCGTACATCGGGCGCTTACATCACGGGACTTTGCCAAACGAGACATAGACAACGGATAAATCCGTCTTCGATGGATCAAACTATACTCTCACGAATGTTCCCCACATACGCCTTTCGGTAACCACTGGCGAGCTAGAGACGTACAAGCTAATTATCCAAGACCAGAGCCATAATAGTTCCAACGGCGGCGAACAAATTCCTGGGTTGCCGCTTTAAGAACCGGACATTACGGAGAGACATTAGAACAAAGCACGAAGCACATGCTCTAATTCCCTAGACCAAACCTTATAGAGACACTAGAACAAAGCACAAAGCACATGCTCTAGTTCCTCGAACCATGTTGCTAAAAAGCATCTTTTAATCATCATTGAAGTGAACCATTAATTCAATATTGACATAAAAATAAATGTTGGTTGCAGCGCGTAGCATAAACTAACTATAATGCATAAAACCCGGGTAAACAAGGAATAAGGTAAAGACTAGGAATATCCTTAGTGTATATCAATATTAGACACATGCATATGATTTGTGTGATTAACCGATGTATAGGTAACAAGGATGGTCCGTGTTATACTTGCGTTCCTCAGTGAACTGCTGCTGCACCTGCTCTTCAAGAACGGGATCGTCGACGAACTCGAACGGCTCGTCAACTACTCACATCGATCACCACACAAGCATCCACACATACATGCAAACAAGGTATTTAATTAGAACAGTACACCAAACATAAACAAAAGATGAAAAGAAGGCTTTAGAGTTACTGTACGCTTCACTACGAACACATGAGCACGAAAATCACTCAAACCGGAGTTAAAACGGAGAAACTACGCTTAAAACGGGCTCTAGGGGCTTGCTGGTGAAACTTTTATGCTTCTAGTGGTGTTTTTGAAAGAAACCAGGGACCTAAAACATAACTCGTATAAAAACCCGAGGGCTACGGAGTAAAACAGCCATCTAGGACGGCGGGCACTATTTTTCAAAAGAGCAGGGGCTAAACCGAAAGAAACAGGACTTAGTTGTAAATACTTTTGAATAGAGGTGGACCGCGGGTTGATTTTCAAAAACTACAGGGGCTCTTGCAAAAACGCCACGGCGACGGCTGACGGCTGACGTCGGCTGACGTCACGGGCAACTGTGCCGTGGACCGGCCGTAGACCGCGGTCCACGGGTCCACGGTGAACCGGACCGGGTTTGAATCGGGTTTTAGATCTGGGCCGTTGGATCTAGATCGGACGGTAGAAAACAGATCGGCTCAAAGGAGGTCGCCAAAGTTCCAGGCGACGGTGGCGCTTGGCTGGAAGTTCGCCGGAGCGCGGCGGAACCGGTGCTACGGTGCTCCAAAACTCGCCGCGATGAGTCCTAGAGACAGAGGAGAAGATGGGGGTTCCGTTTTGGGGGTTGTACTCGAGGATTAGGCGATCTACGCGGCCCGCGGCGAGCCATGGCCGGCGGAGCACTCCGGCGAGGTCGTGGGAGTGCAGGAGAGGGAGAGAGAGGACGCGAGAGGGACGGGAAGCTTCCTCACCTCGTGGCGAGGCTCCAAGGTGAGCTTTTGGTGGCAATGCAGCGGCGAGCGAGCGGATTGGCGGCGGCGGCGCTCGGAGCTAGGGTTGCGGCGACGCTGCGAGCTTGGAGGCGTGGCGGCGCTAGGGTTTGGGGGTTCATGAGGAGGGGGTGGCGGCGGTTTTATAGGGGCAGCAGGGAGTCCTTGGCGTGCGCGTGAAGGCCGGATTTGGTTGGGATGCGGCGGAAATGGCGGCGGCGGTGGAGTCCTACTCGGACACGGCTAGAGGAAGGAGGAGAAGCTGACGAGTGGGCCCAGGCTGTCAGCGACTCAGGCGGAGTGCGGGCGCGGCGCTGCTGGCGGTGGAAGAGGGCGCCGACAGGTGGGACCGGGCCGTCAGCCACTGCAGAGAGGAGGCGCGCGGCTGGGCTGTTGCTGGGCTGGCGTGGTGGTGGGCTGGCCGAGCGGCTGGGCCGCGTAGGGGAGAGGAGGAGAAGCTGGGCCGGTTGCTGTGCTTAGGAGAAGGAGAGAAAGGATGGGCCGGCCTGGAAAAGAGAGGGAGAGAGGAAAAGGTTTTTCTTTTATTCAAACTCTCATTTGCATTCAAATTCAAATTCAAATTTGAATTCAAAAATAAAAAATAAATGCACCAGCATGAATGCAACAATAATGTTTCTATTTCCTATGTTTGCTTTTAATTATTCAAAATTTTATTTTCCCTACATTTTTCATGAGCACTTGAATATAAAAAGCCAATTAATTACTAAATTCTAAATAGGGCATTTTTAGGGTGTTACAAACCTACCCCCCTTAAGATGAATCTCGTCCCCGAGATTTGGACGTGGATTGGAAGAGATGTTGATATTCTGCCTTGAGATCATCCTCCCGTTCCCAGGTTGCCTCATCCTTTGTATGACGATTCCACTGAACCTTGCACATACGTATCACTTTATTCCTGGTGACCCTCTCGGACGCCTCTAACATCTTGACTGGATACTCCTCATAAGTAAGGTCCTCCTGCACATTCAACTCCTCCAACGGAATCTGTTCCTCTGGCACCCGTAAACACTTCTTCAGCTGGGACACATGGAACACATCATGCACTACTGCCAATCTCTCTGGTAACTCTAGCTGATAAGCCACTTCACCTCTCCGTTCCACGATCTTGAAAGGTCCAATGTAGCGAGGTGCTAGCTTGCCTTTGACATTGAACCTTTTCACACCTCTCATTGGTGACACCTTGAGATAGACGAATTCGCCAATTTCAAAGCTGAGATCTCGTCGCCTTACATCCGCATAACTTTTCTGCCGTGTCTGAGCTGTTCTCTGATTCTGCCTGATAACCTGCACTTGCTCTTCTGCCTGCTTCAAGACTTCAGGTCCAAATACTTTACCTTCTCCGGTCTGATTCCAGAACAACGGTGTCCTACACCTCCTTCTATACAACGCCTCAAATGGTGACATCTTGAGACTCTGTTGGTAGCTGTTGTTGTACGAGAACTCTGCATAACACAAACTCTTCTCCCAACTATTCCCATACTGTAATGCACATGCCCTCAACATATCCTCCAATATCTGATTTGTCCTCTCGGTCTGACCGTCTGTCTGCGGATGGTAAGCGGAACTGAAGTGAAGCTTAGTATCCATGGACTCATGTAACTTGCGCCAAAAGTGCGACGTAAACTGACTGCCTCGGTCTGACACTATCTTCTTCGGTACCCCATGCAGACATACAATCTGCTCCATATACAACTCTGCTAGTTTGGCACCGGAATATGTAGTCTTCACCGGAATAAAGTGAGCCACCTTCGTCAATCGGTCCACTATCACCCATATAGAATCATAACCTCTCTGTGTGCGGGGCAGTCCTGTTATAAAGTCCATACCCACTTCTTCCCATTTCCACTCTGGTATCTTCATAGGCTGAAGCAAACCTGCCGGTCTCTGATGTTCGGCCTTGACTCTCTGGCATACATCGCAAAGAGCTACGTGTGCTGCAACATCGCGCTTCAAACCATACCACCAAAATCTTTCCTTGAGGTCCAAGTACATCTTGGTACTTCCCGGGTGAATGGAATATGTTGACTCGTGCGCCTCCCGTAAGATAACATCCTTGATATGCTGCTGATCTGGCACCACTATTATGTTACCGTACCACACTATTCCTTGATCATCCAATCAGAATCCTGGCGCTTTATCTGTCCCAGAACTTTTTATCAATTCCTTGATTTCCTCATGATCCAATTGACCTTTTCGGATCTCCTGTTCAAGAGTTGGCTCCACTTCTAGCTCGGTCACGTTGGCTACCATACCCATGTTCAAGCGTTCGAATTCCCAACTAAGCTCTTCCAGCAAATTCTAACTTATCAGCACATTCACATAACCCTTCCTACTCAAAGCATCTGCCACCAAGTTAGCCTTCCCTGGATGGTAATGAATCTCCAGCTTAAAGTCGTTGATTTTCTCCAGCCAACGATGTTGCCTCATGTTCAACTCGGATTGCGTGAACACATACTTAAGGTTCTTGTGATCGGTATAGATGTCACACTTGTGCCCAATCAAATAGTGCCTCCAGATTTTCAAAGCGTGAACCACAGCTGCCAAGAATGATACTTCCTTTAGCCAGAACTCACATTTGCTCCACTAAACTTACAATCGATCAGCCGAGGCTTCAGGAGTCATCCATTGATGCTCAGCACTACAAGGTGTGATAGAAAGTCTACCCCCTTATTGTCCCCGACATACTTCTTACAAAAACTCGGAGCTAGTCCCGATAAACCGAAGAAGATCCACTGAACTGACAAGATAAGGAACCCAGATAACAAGGGAAAAGGTAGATGATGTACACAAGAGATAAGGAACCCAACTATTTATTTATTAACATCCTTATACCTTAATCCAATACTAGATGATTGCAGACTTTCATCCACGCTCATCACAATCATTACAAAGATCCAAGACACACATAAGCATAATGACAATTCATTCAAGCATCTAAAGACATAGTTCACACAAGACTCAACACTATTAGACCAGTTTTGACTCAAAAACGTGTGCTACTCGATCTCTATTACAAATGGGAGGCTCTAGGGGTCGATGGTGGTGCAGCAAGCCAGGGTGCTGTATTGACTCCTTCTGCGTGGTGGCTGTAACACCCAGATTTCCAAGAAATCCGAATGCTTCCATATGTGTGCCCAAGATGTCCACAGAACACATATAGATTACAAATATTGAATCACAGAGAACACAATGCTCGAATAAAATAGTTTACATCAGAGTTTGACACAAGACATAGTCTTAAACGAATAAGACAGCGGAAGTCTTAATATTATTAAACGTCTTAACTAAGTAGAGCCTCAAAAGCCACAGGGACACCGACTGGTTGAACACAACTAGAGGTACGGCAGATCCTCCGGAAACTCAGCAAGCGACTGGTCATTCACTGCTCCATCTGTTACCCATCCAGGTTTTTGTTGAATAGTTGCAAGTGTAAGTAAACCATCTTACTTAACAAGTATAACACGGGTTATGTAAGAAAAAAAGTCTTGACACGGTTATACTGCATTAGCACTTTTAGTTGTTTCATTTTATTACCATCCAATTTACTACAAATGAGTAGAACCCAAGTATGAACCCATCAATGACAATGTGTAAATAATTATAGAATAAACCAACATCAACCACTAATATCATCTTCTAATAAAAAAGGATCCAGGCCGCTCGTAACCATGAGCATAGCTATCATGATAGATCAACACTCTGCAGAGGTTTCGCCCTTTACCCGCCGGTCACATAAATCCAAAAGAACTTATGTTACGAGGACTTTCACAAAACACCCTAACAAGCACAGTAGCCGTTTTGGTTCAACATTGGCAGCATAACCCAAGGCATCGAGATTGACGTACGCTCAGGGCGCAACGTGAGGGGGTCAATGGCGTCCAGAGCGAGAGCGCAATCATCGCAACGTGTGAAGCTGCCGTACATCGGGCGCTTACATCACGGGACTTTGCCTAACGAGACATAGCCAACGGATAAATCCGTCCTCAATGGATCAAACTATACTCTCACCCATGCTCTCCGCATACGCCTTTCGGTAACCACTGGCGAGCTAGAGACGTACAAGCTAATTATCCAAGACCAGAGCCATTATAGTTCCAATGGTGGCGAACAAGTTCCTGGGTTGCCGCTTTAAGAACCGGACCTTACGGAGAGACATTAGAACAAAGCACGAAGCACATGCTCTAATTCCCTAGACCAAACCATATAGAGACACTAGAACAAAGCACAAAGCACATGCTCTAGTTCCCCGAACCATGTTGCTAAAAAGCATCTTTTAATCATCATTGAAGTGAACCATTAATTCAATATTGACATAAAAATAAATGTTGGTTGCAGCGCGTAGCATAAACTAACCATAATGCATAAAACATGGGTAAACAAGGAATAAGGTAAAGACTAGGAATATCCTTAGTGTATATAAATATTAGACACATGCATATGATTTGTGTGATTAACCGATGTATAGGTAACAAGGATGGTCCATGTTATACTTCGCTTCCTCAGTGAACTGCTGCTGCACCTGCTCTTCGAGAACGGGATCGTCGGCGAACTCGAACGGCTCGTCAACTACTCACATCGATCACCACACAAGCATCCACACATACATGCAAACAAGGTATTTAATTAGAACAGTACACCAAACATAAACAAAAGATGAAAAAAGGCTTTAGAGTCACTGTACGCTTCACTACGAACACATGAGCGTGAAAATCACTCAAATCGGAGTTAAAACAGAGAAACTACGCTTAAAACGGGCTCTAGGGGCTTGCTGGTGAGACTTTTAGGCTTCTAGGGGTGTTTTTGAAAGAAGCCAGGGACCTAAAACATAATTTCGTATAAAAACCCGAGGGCTACAGAGTAAAACTGCCATCTAGCAGCAGGCACTATTTTTCAAAAGAGCAGGGGCTAAACCAAAAGAAAAAGGACTTAGTTGTAAATACTTAGAGGTGGACCGCGGGTTGATTTTCAAAAACTGCAGGGGCTCTTTTGCAAAAACACCACAGCGACGGCTGACGGCTGACGTCGACTGAAGTCACGGGCAACTGTGCCGTGGACCGGCCGTAGACCGCGGTCCACTGGTCCACGGTGAACCGGACCGGGTTTGAATCGGGTTTTAGATCTGGGCCGTTGGATCTAGATCGGACGGTAGAAAACAGATCGGCTCAAAGGAGGTCACCGGAGTTCCAGGGGACGGCGGCGCTTGGCCGGAAGTTCGCTGGAGCATGGCGGAACCGGTGCTACAGTGCTCCAAAACTCGCCGCGATGAGTCCAAGGGACAGAGGAGAAGATGGCGGTTCCGTTTTGGGGGTTGTGCTCGAGGATTAGGCGATCTACGCGACCCGCGGCGAACCATGGCCGGCGAGGTCGCGGGAGTGGAGGAGAGGGAGAGAGCGGACGCGAGAGGGATGGGAAGCTTCCTCACCTCCTGGCGAAGCTCCAAGGTGAGCTTTTGGCGGCAATGCGGCGGCGAGCGAGCGGATTGGCGGCGGCGGCGCTTGGAGCTAGGGTTGCAGCGGCGCTGCGAGCTTGGAGGCGTGGCGGCGCTAGGGTTTGGGGTTTCACGAGGAGGGGGTGGTGGCGGTTTTATAGGGGCAGCAGGGAGTCCTTGGCGTGCGCGTGAAGGCTGGATTCGGTTGGGATGCGGCGGAAACGGCAGCTACGGTGGAGTCCTGCTCGGACACGGCTAGAGGAAGGAGGAGAAGCTGACGAGTGGACCCGGGCTGTCAGCGACTCAGGCGGAGTACGGGCGCGGCGCTGCTGGCGGTGGAAGAGGGCGCCAATAGGTGGTACCGGGCCGTCAGCCACTGCAGAGAGGAGGCGCCCGGCTGGGCTGTTGCTGGGCTGGCGCGGTGGTGGGCTGGCCGAGCGGCTGGGCCGCGTAGGGGAGAGGAGGAGAAGCTGGGCCGGTTGCTGTGCTTAGGAGAAGGAGAGAAAGGATGGGCCGGGCTGGAAAAGAGAGGGAGAGAGGAAAAGGTTTTTCTTTTATTCAAACTCTCATTTGAATTGAAATTCAAATTCAAATTTGAATTCAACAATCAAAAATAAATGCACCAGCATGAATGCAACAATAATGTTTCTATTTCCTATGTTTGCTTTTAATTATTCAAAATTTTATTTTCCCTACATTTTTCATGAGCACTTGAATATAAAAAGCCAATTAATTACTAAATTCTAAATAGGGCATTTTTAGGGTGTTACAATTTAGCTTCACTTGCACCATATTTGATTAATTATCGAAAGTGATCTATATCTTTTTATGAAAACACAATTTACTCTAGTTCCTTCTCATTTTTGTTTCTCTGTTTCTGTTCATCCTTTTTATCTACAAACTTTATGACAGCTACAGTAGTATAAGAGCTAAGCTCACCCCAAAATTTAGCTAAAACCGAGCTGTACAGAATTTCTTAAAATTAGTACAAGTTGTTGCTAACAGAATCAAGATTAATTCATATAAAATCAAAAATACTTCCAAAACAGAAGATTTCTCTACCAGAGCTAGTCATGTGTAAGTGAAGAGCTTTGGCCAAGTGGTAGCTACAAATAACACTTGGACAGTCCTAAATAATTGCCCAACCAGAAACCTACACCTATTTATTGTATAGCCTAAACAGGGTCAAAAATTAAGTTTCGTATCTTTCTAACATGTGCTAACAAGTTTCTAGACCTCTGGTGAAAGTTGGTGATTTTTGACTGCATGAAATATTTTTACAAAAATGCAGGACCGAGCTAGAACAGAATTTACTAAACAATTCATATCTGAAGTTACAGGCCATATGTTTAGGTCCCCTTTGGACACAGTGCTTATACAGACAACGCAAGCATCATATCCAAAGTTCAGTTACAAAGGAGCACAGGATTTGAAATGGTGCACAAAACTCTAAACACTGAGTTTCAATTTTAATTCAAAAACTATACATCAAAAGTGTATACATGCAAATATGAGATTGAAGTTTACAACCTCACGAGTCTAGGGAGTATTTTTGTGCATTTTTCCTATTTGTCTATGATTTTTAATAGAGTTTATAAGATCTCAGACAAATTGAACTAGGTCTAAAGAATCTTTTTACGCCGGGAACCCTAGATCTTTTAAAACCTTACAAAACGGCCCTTGAAACTTACACAGAGGACCCTAAAACTAAAAAGGGGAACGCGACGGAGTCTAAGCTCATCAGCGGCCGGATTTCGGTGAGGAAACGGCGAGGGTGACCGGGGAACTTGGCGTGGGTGACGAGTGGCTCACCGCGCATCGATTGGGAAGGGTCTCGTGGACGGAGGTGGAGCGGCGCGGCTCATCGACGTTGAGCGGCGGAGCGGCGTGCTCCGGCAATGTTGGCAGCAGGCTGCTGGGGTCGAGGCGATGCGCGGGTTGGCGTGAGAGCTTCATCGGGAAGAGGCGGAGCTCATCGAGGGACTTGGCGGCGACGGGGATGGCCGGAAGATAGGGCTCAACGTTGAGGTGGAGCTTGGCGGCGGAACTGGCGGAGCAGCGAGGGAAACCATCGATTCCTGGTGAGGGCTTCACAATTCTCGCTGGGGTTTGCTCAAGGGGCTAGCTAAGAGAGTGAGCGAGCTTCGAGCGCGGCAGATTGGGATTCCATGGAGGGGAAGGCGGTCGATTTGCGGGCGGCCGCGAGTGCTCAAGCACAGCATCTTCGCGTTCGGAGGTGGAAGAAGGGCTCAGGCGCGCGGAGGAAGGGGAAAGACGGTGTCAGCAGCTGAGAAAGGATGCGAGGTCACTTGGTGGAGACTTGGGGTGAGCTAGAGAGGACTGGGTGGGCTTGGGAACACGCGCACACGTGCTCGGGCCATCGGAGTCGCCATTGATGGCTCTGACAGCTCGGGCAGGGCGCGGCTGCGGGTTGGGGGTCAAGGATCCGGGCTCGGGCGGCAAGGGATCCTCTGCACGAGCCATGGAGTGAAGCGAGGCACAAAGCCGGGCTGCAAGGAGTCCCTGCCCATCGTGCGCGAGCTGCGGCAAATGGCGGAGCTCGGCTCGCCATGATGGCAGCCCTCGTGGCGAGGCTTGTCAGGGCGCGACAGGGCGTGACTTGACCGGACGGAGGCACTGGCGTGTGCACGGGGAGGAGAGGCGCGGCTGCCGTGGCTTTGGCCGGCCAGACCGGGTCACCGGCCATGTGGCGGCCGCTGGCGGCCTCGGGCAGAGCCTGGCCGAGCTGGCTGTCGGGCGCCCGTGGGGGCTCCCCGGTTCAACAGTGGATTTCTCGGAACATTTGAACTAAACTTTCAAAAGTGCAACCACAAAAGTTGGAGTTTGAAAGGTGGGACACAACTTTCTTTTTGGGTGAACCTCAAATTACGAATTTTTCAAGCTCAAACAAGCTGTGTTTGAAAAGGTGTTCTGCACATTTTTAGAGTTTTCGAGGGGCTTAACTGCAAAATTTGAAAAAGTTCCCAACAGTAACTAGGCTTCATTTGGGATTCCAAACAACTTTTATATTTTGAGATTTTCAAGTTTAGTAAGAAAATTGTGAGATCTCGGTTGGGTGTCAAAATAGCCCTTTTGAATTTAAACTTTGAATTTGAACCCCAATTTGAGTGTGTTTTCATCCTTTCTGCTTTTCCCGTATTTTTAGTGTATTTTTAAAGTTTTAAAACATCAGGGATGTCACAACCTACCCCCTTAAAAGGAATCTCGTCCCGAGATTTGATTGTGCTTAAGGACAAGTAGGGAAAAAGGATACCTTGGTCTTAGGAAGGAAGCCGGGGAAGTTCATTTTAAGATACTCTTCGGTTTACCATGTGTCTTCATCTTTGGTGCGATGACTCCACTGAATTTTGTACATTTTAACTTCCTTTCTTCGTGTCTTTCTCTCCTTCTCATCGAGGATGTTGATAGGATGCTCGTCGTAAGAATGATCCGGCTCAACCGAGAGTTTTTCTTGCACAACAACCTCGGTTGGAACACGAAGACACTTTTTGAGTTGGGAGACATGGAAAATATTGTGCATGGCTAAGAGCTTTTCGAGAAGCTTCACACGATACGCAACCAGTCTACACTGCTGAGTGATTTCATATGGACCAATATAATGGGGTGCAAGCTTTCCTTTTAACCCAAATCTTTGCACACCTTTGGTTGGGGAGACTTTGAGATACACATGATCGCCGGCTTCAAACTGAAGGGGCTTCCGCCTTTGATCAAAGTAACTCTTTTGTCGAGACTATGCAGTTTTTTGGTTCTCACGGATGATTCTAACCTTTTCCTCCGCTTCCTTTACAAGGTCAGGACCATAGGTGTAGCGCTCACCCGCCTGAGACCAACACAACGGTGTCCGACACCTTCTACCATACAAGGCTTCGAAAGGTGCCATTTTTAAACTGGCTTGGTAGCTGTTGTTATAAGAGAATTCAGCCAGAGATAAACATTTCTTCCAATTCTTCCCATAATGGATTACACAAGCTCGAAGCATATCCTCTAGGATTTGATTTACCCTTTCCGTCTGCCCATCGGTTTGAGGGTGGTATGCTGAACTACGGATCAGTTTCGTGCCTAGGGATAGTTGCAATTGTTCCCAAAATCGTGCCACAAATTGAGTACCATGATCTGAAATTATCGTCTTGGGTACCCCATGTAAACAAACGATCCGTTCCAAATAGATTTCAGCATACTTCATAGCGGTATAGGTTGTGTTGACCGCAATGAAATGCGTGGTGTTGGTGAGTCGGTCTACGATAACCCAAATGGAATGATGCCCCTGAGGGGTTTTGGGAAGTTCAACAATGAAATCCATGCTTATATCTTCCCACTTTCATGAGGGTATAGGTAGAGGTTTAAGAGTACCCGCTACCTTCAAGTGACTAGCTTTTACTCGTTGACAAGTGTCACATTCCGACACATATTTGGCAATTTTTCTCTTCATCCTTGTCGACCAAAAATTTTGTTTGAGATCTTGGTACATTTTAGTGCTACCAGGATGGATAGAAAATTAGAAAAGATGAGCTTAATCATAATTTTCCTCCAGAGTTCGGCGTTCTTGGGCACCACTATCCGATGTCTAAACCACATCACTCCCTGCCCATCTAGCCGGAAGCACTTATATTTTGCTTTTCCCTTTGCCAATTTTCTTTTGAGGATTTTATTGCTTGCATCATTTAGTTGGGCCACAACAATCTGGTCGTGCAAGGTTGGTTCGACAGAGATATGGTTGAAGTACCCGTGGGGAATAATCTCCAAGTTGAGCTTCGCCATTTCATGGCACAAGGTGTCAGCATCCACGAAAAGGCAGTGACAGTGAGCCTTGCGGCTTAGCGCATCCGCAACCACATTGGCCTTCCCAGGGTGATAATGCACACTAAGATCATAGTCCTTAGCCAACTCCAACCATCTTCACTGCCTCATATTCAAATGTGCCTGAGTAAAGACATATTTGAGGCTTTTGTGATCAGTGTATATATTGCATGGGACACCCATCAGGTAATGTCTCCAAATCTTGAGAGCATATATAACCGCTGCCAACTCAAGATCATGAGTAGGGTAATTTTGCTCTGCGGTCGGAGTGCTCGAGAAGCATAAGCATTGACCCGATTCTCTTGCATAAGGATGCAACCAAGTCCGGTGCCTAAAGCATCACAATAGACATCATAGGGCTTGGTGCTGTCGGGTTGAGGTAAGACTAGGGCAGAAGTTAAATGTTTTCTCAAGGTGTGGAAAGCTTCTTCACATTTGTCACTCCACTCAAATTTAACTCCCTTCTTTAAGAGCTCGGTCATGGGTTTAGCAATTCGAGAGAAATCCAGAATGAAGCGGCGATAGTAACCGGCTAGACCCAGAAAACTCCGAATCTCATGGACAGAGGTAGGCGGCTGCCAATCCATCACCTCTTGCACCTTGGTTGGATCCATGGATATGCCATCCTTGGAAACCGTATCACCCAAGAATTTCACACTTTCTAGCCAGAATTCACATTTGGAGAACTTGGCGTAGAGTTGATGATCTCTCAACCTTTGAAAAATAATGCGAAGGTGTTCGGCATGCTCTTACTCATTCTTGGAATATATGAGAATGTCATCAATAAAGACCACTACAAACTTGTCAAGCTCGGACATGAAAACTGAATTCATGAGGTACATGAAGTAGGCTGGGGCCTTTGTAAGCCCAAATGACATGACCAAGTATTCATAAAGTCCGTAGCGGGTAGAAAAGGTAGTCTTCAGAATGTCACAAGGACAAATTTTTATTTGGTGATAGCCAGAGCAAAGATCAATGTTAAAGAACACTCTGGCGCCAGCTAGTTGATCAAAAAGGACATCGATGCGGGGAAGTGGGTACTTGTTTTTGATGGTCACCACATTAAGAGGCCGGTATTCGATACACAACCTCAAAGAGTGGTCCTTCTTTTTCACAAAGATAGCGGGACAACCCCATGGTGACACACTAGGACGGATGAAACCCTTGTCTAACAATTCTTGAAGTTAGATTTTTAATTCCGCCAATTCATTGGGTGCCATTCTATAGGGTCTCTTAGATATAGGTGCTGTGCCAGGTTGAAGTTCAATTACAAACTCAATGTCCCTATCCGGCGGCATCCCAGGTAAGTCATCCGGAAAAACATCGGCATACTCACATACCACCGAAATGTCTTTTAGTTGTGTTTCTACCATGGTATAGGCACAAGCATTGGCGCATTTCTGATGTGGCAAATAAAGTGCACTAGGCGCATGTGAAGGCGAGTTTATCTCCACAACCCTTTCGGCAATATCTAGCACAACCTTATGTTGAGTCATCCAATTCGCCCCCAAAACAATATCAATTCCTTCCAATCCTAGCAGAATCGGATCAGTAGGAAAAACTTTACTATCCAGCTTTATTGGTACTTTTTGAGTGACTTGGTTGGATGCTATTTTACCTCCCGCTGTTGATATCACATATGCTGATTTGGTGTGGTATGATTTTAATCCATATTTTGTATTAAACCTTGTGCTTATAAAACTATGTGTTGCCCCTGAATCAAACAATATCACAGCAGGTTGGTTGTGGATAGGAAAGATACCAGTCATGTCCAATGCTCCCTCAGGTAGGTTGGCTTGGGTGGTGTAGTTGAGCCTTCCCTACCTAACTTGGACTCGCTGTTGCTTGCCCTTGTTCTGCTGGTTCCCAGGACGCTGATTCTGAGGCTTGTTCTGTGGGCAGTCCTTGATGAAATGGCTGTTACTGCCACACTTGAAGCATGAGTAGCCATCTCCAGGACAAAGCGGCTGCTGCACATTTTGCCTTGGCGCCTGTTGTTGCTGCGGCAGTGGAGGGAAACGAGGTGCACCCTGCTGTGGTGGCCTGGCAACCCAACGCCCATCCTGAGGTGTCCTCTGCTGTCCCTGCGGTGCAGCCAGTGGAACCAAGCGGAACCTCTGAGTTTGCCCACTTGAAGGGGCAGCAGGAGCCTGTCTTTTCTTCTCGGCTTTATGAACCAAGTTGGCATCTTCCTGAGCAATGGCAATGTTCACAAGCTCACCGTAAGTGGCAACTCATGTAGTGGTCAACTGTGCCTTGAGTTTGGAATTAAGGCCACGATGGAACCTTTCCATCTTCTTTTCATTTGAGTCAGCATGATGACCCGCATAAGGACACAGACCATTGAAGGCCTGGGAGTACTGGAGCACAGTGCGGGTTCCCTGCGTCAGAGCCAGGAACTCGTTCAGCTTCCTCTCAGTAAGTCCAGCAGGAATATGGTGTGCCATGAAAGCAGTATTGAATTCCTCCCACTCAGTGACATGGTTCTCATGCTGAAGAGCCAGATAGTTCTCCCACCACAGGAGAGCTGTGCCACGGAGCTGCTGTGCTGCAAAAACCACCTTGTGGTTTGAAGTACAAGGTGTAGCCAGGATGGAGAACTTGTATTCGATGGCCCGAATCAACGCATCAGCTTCCAAGGGCTCCTTGGGGCTCTTGAAAACACCGGAGGCTGAGTAGCCAAGAAATCCTCATACCGGGCCACCTGAGGTGGAGGAGCACGATGATCACCCTGCTGCTGCTGCATTTGCTGCTGCATTATCTGTTGCTGCTGCTGCAGATTACGGAGGATCTCCGTTTGGGTGGCATACAATTGCTGCCATGTTGGGGGTTGTTGCGGTGGGGGTGGCTATTGCCCTTCCTGCCCTTGCGGGTTGGCGTTGGAACCGCTAGCATCGTGACCGCTTGGAGTGATAGCCATCTGCAGTAGGTACTTGTATTAGCCACAATTCATAAGCTTGCATGAATCAATGACAAGATAGAACGTGGCAATATAATGAAGTTTACTGCATAAAAGGACAACATATCAGCAAGCAGTTTCGAAAGAAAAATTCATATCTCCCAACAGGAGTCAAGTTAGACGCTCCAATTTGGTCAGTGGCTTGGAAATTTCATACCCTACGACTTTCGTGTTTGGCTCAGAACCCAAATCGAGCTAGGACTAGGCCGAAAATTTCAAGTTTCAGTTCTCTGTTTTTGCTGTTTTTCAGTAGGCCGAGCTGTATTGTTTTGGTCGCCATTTTATATTCGCTTAACCAATGAGGTTGAATTTTTGTGAGTGTTTTGTTTGACAATTTTCAGACAACTTTGTAGTTCATGTCACAGCCCAGATGTGAAGGGAAAACACATTAATAATTAAAACAAGGGTAGCTGCAGAAAGTTTTCAGCACACCCGTTACAACCATACTCAAGTTCTTGGGGATCCCAAATCCCCTGCCAATAGATTACATGTTCAAAATCTTAAAGGAAAACTCAACTCCAACTAGCCTATTACATCATGAAACCAAAATTTAGGCTACGCGGAGGAGTAACTTGCTACTGAACGCTCCTAGAAGTCGTCCAGGGTGTTAACTGTAGCCTAGCTGCCCATGGGAGACGGTGGAGCTTCAAGAGGTGGCATATCATCCTCTGTGTCCATATCTGAAACAGGGGCTTCTCCTTCCCCATTTTCTCCACCCTCATTAAGAAGGTATTGAGCATCATGGGCAGCTAGCATGGCATTGGCATGTTCCAAGTCAGCCTGCACATTTTCAAGCTCATCTCTCACTTGAGTTAGCTCATTGTTGGCATTATTGTGCTCTAGATGGAGGTCGGCCAACTGTCCCTTCAAGACTGTAATTATAGCATCTCTGGTAGTCACCTCTATGGATAAAGAGGTTCTCTCTACCACAAGGTCACGAGCACGAGCAGACAGATCAATAGCAAGGTTGAGCGCTGCATTTTGAGACCGCCCCAAGAGTGACTGCAGCCTGTGATAGGCCCTGATCCACCTCATCAAGAGCGCGGCTGCTGCATTGGGGTTCTCTGCCACCCTCAGAGGTGAGCTGAGGTAGCGTCTCATCCAGTGAGCATCGTCAGCTTGGACGGGTGGAAAGAGCCCAAGGAGCTGGTCCTCCACAAGTTTAGTGTTCTGGGCGCAAAATGAGCTGATCCCATTGAGAGCGGCCATCTCACAAGCTGCTTCCAGATGATACCCATGGACTTCCACACCCCATGTTGGAGAGCTTGGGCATGGTGGGTGGCGGTACACAACCAAACACACTCGGCACCGAGTCACACCACGGTCACGGAGAATGGTTCTCTCATATTGAGGAGGTTGGGGTAGCCAAGAGCCTGCAACATGGACCAAAAGATGTTGGGGAAACTCTCCCAACCAAGGCAGTCCGAGACGGAGAAGTCATTGGGATAGCTAGCAATGTCAGTACGGCCATCCATCTGAACAAAAGGTCAAGTGTGAGAACCAAATAAAGCCAAAGAAATTAAAAACAGATTCTGGACAGTGTAGTAAAAGTGGTAGAACTCAAAATCTACAAACCCAAAAATTCCCAAACTTGGCCAGAACATTGTTTAAGTACTTTCAAACAAGTTTCATGTTGAAGTCTTGAGCAGAAACAATCGTTAAGAAGGTGTAAAAATTCAATTTTCAACTTACTGTTCCCAGAAAATTCCAGCAGACAGGGGGTTACCATTTTAAGCATAACTTTTAATTTACTGAACCAAAATTGTTGAAATGTCTACAGCATAAACTATATAACATTTAGGACAACTTTCATGTTGAACACTTTTTCATTTGACTGGGTTTTCAGGTACGAAACGACAATGCAAACAGAACTGTTTTTGACATAGACTCAGCACACTTCACTAGATATGTTTCGGATTTTCGAGACGCCATTTAGTGAGCATGCACATTATTTATAAGAGTTTTAGTGAATTATATATGCATGAGCGACCTATTCGTTCTCACCAAACACATGTTCTAATAAACTTTGGCCTACGGAGTTAGTGCCGGTGGCAAGGCAATATTCGTCTCTCCCTATAATAACTAGCCGAACTTTTCTAACCGTTCAACTTACGGAATCGTGGTTAGTGTACCTGTAGAAAAATTCCATTCCTGAACATTTACAATGAACCTCCCATGCCAGCACTCACAGAAGCGTCCCATTCATTACCACCGACTATAGTGTTGGCACCCGAACGTTCAACATTGAACGGGCAATGCTTCATATGTAACCAAGGCAACATATTGACAATTTCATACGCTCATGAAATAACGTATTGACTTTGTGCCGCCATCATATTTGCATATGATGTGATGGTACGTTACAGCAATCACCGTACCTTGCGCCCACCATGCTATTCTAGTTTCATACGCCATTCAATAGCGTATTGACTATGTGCCGCCACTATATTTTCATATAGTGTCGTGGTACATTATAGCAATCGCCGTACCTTGCCCCCACCATGCTATTCTAGTTTCATACGTCATTCAATAGCGTATTGACTATGTGCCGCCACTATATTTTCATATAGTGCCGTGGTACGTTACAGCAATCGGCATACCTTGCGCCCACCATTGCGAAAAGTAAATGACAGAATGAAAATGTGCTGGGAGTCAGTATAATGCATAATTAGCCACCTATCATATCGTGATCCCTTAACCCACATAGGCTTCAGGTTCTATACATCATCCTTAGCAGTCCTATGGATAGCATTCCATCACAAGTGAGCGACCGAAGCAAAAGTTGGCAAGTCTTATTCAAAAATATTTTGTTTTAAGGTATGTTGCTCTCTCTGGTACGCATATTTCGGCTCTGATACCAGCTGTGGCGGACCACTCTGAAATTATTCCAAGTTAAGTACCCCACGGACCACTAACAAGTAGTCAGCACTTAATCCGGAATAAGCTGGAGCGCCGTCGGATTATACCCGATTAACCACGTTTTTCTCTCGATCGAAACAACACGCGCGCCCACACGAAGGTGAGTTCCAGAGATTACAACATTCCACAAGTTCAATTTAACATAAATAGTCTCAATAAGTTATTACAAGCCAAGTCTAAAATTGAAATAAATTTTGAGAGTTCAGCAGCGGAAATAAACTATCGATGATACATAGCAACACCGTAATGAAGCCGTCCATGGTGCTACTCCTCCCGACCTCAGAAGAGGACGGAACCCACTCGACGTGCCAGCCAGGAGGAACCTGGGTAGGCCAAGCAACATAATTCACCACCTCATCCAAAGCAGTACCTGAAATAATAGCCACAAGCAAGGCTGAGTATACTAATACTCAACAAGGCTTACCCGTCGGGTGAAAATTACATCACCGACTCCTAGACATGAGAGGCTTTTGGCTGGTGGGTTTGTTTTGCCAGAAAGCAACTAAGAGTGGATCCTTATTTTCATGATTTTGTCATCAAAATCTAATAGTGTTAACCATTCTAGATTAGCAACCTTTCTAAGCATACAAGTGGTGCAATACAATTTAGTACATACAACAAGTATATCATCCTCATAGTTTCACTTGTTACTCAATGCAGCACAGCGGTCAAGCAGTCTCATTAACCGTGAGAAGCGGACAGTTCGAACCGAATTTCACTATCTGACCAGGGAAACCCAACACACACGGATAATGCTTGCTATGAAAGGCACAAGCACTTCCCAACCTTTCCCATCAATCCATAATTTGGTGCCAGGTCCACTCCCTTAGGATACAAGGTTATCAGATACTCGCGGACTCAGTCGACCGATCTCACACATGTAACCACATGTGTACAGCAAGGGAAATACATTTTCAAGGAGAGCTGGCTATCGGTCCTAGCTACTTCAATCTGGTACCGGGCTTACCGATTCCCATAGGTTGGCATGCATGTGGTACGTTCAAAAACTTGACACACAGAACCACACGTTTCGACCTTAATCCAATTATCATACATGGACGGGGGATCTACGCTACAGCAATCACCGTACCTTACGCCCACCATGCTATTCTAGTTTCATACGCCATCACAGCGTATTGACTATGTGTCGCCACTATATTTTCATATAGTGTCGTGGTACGTTACAGCAATCACCGTACCTTGCGCCCACCATTGCGGAAAGTAAATGACAGAATGAAATGTGCTGGGAGTTAGTATAATATATAATTAGCCACCGATCATATCGTGATCCCTTAACCCACATAGGCTTCACGCTCTATACATAATCCTTAGCGGTCCTATGGATAGCATTCCATCGCAAGTGCGCGGCGGAAGCAAGAGTTGGCAAGTTTTATTCAAAAATAATTATTTAGGGTCTGTTACTCTCTCTGGTGTGCATGTTTCGGCTCTGATGCCAGCTGTGGCGGACCACTCCGAAATTATTCCAAGTTAACTACCCATGGACCACTAATCAAGCAGTCAGGCACTTAATCCAGAATAAGCTGGAGCGCCGTCGGATTATAACCGATTAACCACGTACTTTCACGATCGAAACAACACGCGCGCCCACACGAAGGTGAGTCCCAGAAATTATAACATTCCACAATTTCAACATACATAAATAGTATCATAAAGTTATTACAAACCAAGTTCGAATTTCAAATCAGAGTACGAGAGTTTGTTGCAGCAGAAATAATCTAACGACGATACATAGCAGCACCACGATGAAGCCGACCATGGTGCTACTCCTCCCGATCCTCGGCAGACGATGGAACCCACTCGACGTGCCAGCCAGGAGGAACCTAGGTAGGCCAAGTGATGGAATCGACTGCCACATCCATAACAGTACCTGAAATAAATAGCCACAAGCAAGGCTGAGTATACTAATACTCAGCAAGGCTTACCCGTTGGGTGAAAACTACATCACCGACTTCTAGACATGAGGAGCTTTTGGCTGGTGGGTTTGTTTTGCCAAAAAGCTACTAAGAGTGGATCCTTACTTTCATGATTTTAGCATCAAATTCTAGTAGAGTTAACCATCCTAGATTAGCATCCTCTCTAAGCATACAAGTGGTGCAATACAATTTAGTACATACAACAAGTTCATCAACCTCAGGTTCCACTTATTACTCAATGCAGCACAGCGGTCAAGCACTCTCATTAACCGCGAGAAGCGGACAGTTCGAACCGAATTTTGCTACCTGGCTAGGGGAAACCCAACACACACGGATAATACTTGCTATACAAGGCACAAGCACTGCCCAACCTTTTCCATCAATCCACAATTCGGTGCTGGGTCCACTCCCTTAGGATAAAGGTTTACCGCTTCACTCACGGCATCACGCATATATCCACATGTGTACAACAAGGGAAACAAAATGTTTCCAAGGAGAGATGGCTATCGGTCCTAGCTGCTTCAATCTGGTACCGGGCTTACCGATTCCCATAGGTCGGCATGCATGTGGTACGTTCAAAAACTTGACACACAGAACCACACGTTTCGACCTTAATCCAATTATCATACACGGACGGGAGATCTACACATACCATCCCGCCCGTCCATCCTTATGATTTCAACATAAGTAAAGACAAGCAACTCCTATATCTCGCGAGTGACAGGAAATCACTCGACTTGTATCGGTCCTAAAGGCATTGCTCTACCGATCCTATCATACTAGTATCTCAAGACATAGGTACTAGAATCATGCAACTAGGGTATTCAGACAACACCTAGAACGTAAATACACAAGCATAATAAATTGATAGTTGCACGAATTAAAGTTAGGTTATGCTCCGGGGCTTGCCTTCTTGAGCTAGCTGACTGTCAGGCTCCGGGTCGATCACGACGACGTTGGCACCACCCTCGGGGACTTCCTCTTCGTTGACGGGGACGAGGTTGTAGGTACCGTCAGCGAGAGCGCCTTCTACATGAGATGCACAACTTTAATGCGGCTGCCTATGTGATCTAAGAACAAGGCCTTGAAGGCCATATTCACCTAGACATACTAGTGAACTATTTTCTCCTTCACAAAATTAGAGGAGGTGTGTGGAAATTTTTATGTCTTTATAATGGTGATTGTGTACACATATACAACATTTAAAATTATTATTTTTAAGCAAGTGTGCAGTTCTGGAATTTAGATTTCACATGCTCCATATTTAATTAATTATCCAAAGTGTTCTATTTCTTTTTATAAAACTCAATTTTACTCTAGCTTCTCATTTTTGTTTCTCTGTTTCCGTGCATCCTTTTTATCCACGAACTTTATGACAGCTACTGGAGTATAAGAGTTAGGCTCACTCCAAAATTTAGCTAAAACTGAGCTACACAGAATTTATTAAAAATAGAACAAGTTGCTGTCCCAGAAAACAAGATTAATTCATATAAAATCGAAAATACTTCCAAAACAGGAGATTTCTTTACCAGAGCTACTCATGAGTGAAAGAAAGGTTCTGACCAAGTGATGGCTAAAAATAATTCTTGGTCAGCCCTCAATAATTTTCTATCCAAAAACCATCATCTATTTATTTGCTAGTCTAAGCAGGGTCAAAAATTAAGTTTAGCATTTTTTCCACATGTGCAAACAAGTTCCTACACCTGTGGTGAAAGATGGTGATTTTTGACAGTAGGGATTATTTTTGATAATTGCAGAACTACACTAGAAAAGGAATCACGAAATAATTCATAACTGAAGCTACAGTCCATATTTTTAGGTCTCCTTTGGACACAAAGTGTACAAGGGCATCACAAGCAACATATCCAAAGTTTAGCTCCAGAAGAGCTCAGGATTTGAAATGGTGCACAAGATTCTAAAAACTGAGTTTGAATTTTCATTAAAAAACTATTCCTCAAAAGTTTATAAATGCCAACATGAGATTGGAGTTTACAATCTCTCGAGTCCAGAGAGTATTTTTGAGCATTTTTCTGATTTTTCTATGATTTTTCTATGATTTTTAGTGGATTTTACAAGATTTCGGGAAAATGAACTTAAACCTTAAGAATCTTTTTACGCCGCGACCCTCGGAACTTTTAAAACCTCGCAAACAGGCCCCTGGTTTCTTTCACTGGGAACCCTGCAAAAAGGAAGAAGATGAAGTTGTGCCCTTGGCTCGTCGGCGACGTTGCGCCGGCCAAACGACGGTGGGAGGAGGTCGCAGAAGTGGGGGAAAAGGACGAGCAGCTCACCACGAGTCGAATGGTGGTGGTTGGGAGGTCGGAGGAGGCTCGGAGGTGGCCGGCGACGGGAGCAGTGGCGGTGCGGCCGCCGCGGCTTCAACTCCGGCGAGGTCAGTGGCTTCCGCTGCGGTTGGAGGGGTTCGTGAGCATTAGTGGGGCACGGCGAAGACGTTGAGATGCTCGGTTGGCGTTGGGGATGGTTCGAAGGTCTCGCTCGACGTGGAGGTGCTTCGCAGCCAAAAATGGGGATTTGGGGGAAATCCCGATTTCTCGTCGGAGAGTTGATGGGAGCTTGAGAGAAGTGGGGGGATTGAAGCTAAGGAAGTAGAAGAGCTCGGGTTTTAGTGAATTTGAAAATGGTGGAGGAATGGAGGCGAATTTTGCTCCTGCGCTCGAGCTCGGCTCTTGCGGCCAGAGGTTGAAGACGAAGCTCGGGAGCGTGGGGAGGGAATTGGTTGTGGTACGAGCGAAGGCAAGGGGAAATGGTCACTTGGCGAAGCAAATGGAGCAACTAGAGCTGGCTGGGGCTACTGGGGGCGCTCGCGTGCACGGCTTGGGCACGCAGGCCGCCATGAGTGCGCCTGTGAGCTCGGGCAGCGTGCGCGAAGCGGTTGGGCGTCGCGGATCATGGCGTGGGCAAGGGGAGATACGCCGTAGAGGCTTTGGTGCGTTGTGAGCGAGAATCTGGCCGCGGGGTGGCTCTGCACGGCGCGTGCGGCCAAGGCCTGTGGCTGAACTCTGCTCGCCATCATGTGGCTCCACGCGGCGCGAGGCTGCCAGGGCGCTGTAGCGCGTGACATGATGGAACGGGGAGCCAGACGCCCGCGCGAGGACAAAAGGAAGGTGCCGCCGTGGCTTGGCCGGCCAGGCGAGGCTGCCGCCGCTCGCCGGCCACGGGGCGGCCGGTCTGCGGCCGGGGCAGAGCGCGCCAGGGCGACTGTCGGGCGCCCCGTGGAGCTCCTCCTTTCACTGTGGATTTTCTCCAAAAATTTGAACTGACCATTCAAATGTGAAAATATAAAAGTTGGAGTTTGAGATGTGGGTCACAACTTTCTTTTTGGGGTGAACCTGAAATTTTAAATTTTTCAAGCTCAAACAGGCCATTTTCGAACAGGCGTTCAACACGGTTTTTCGAGTTTTTGAGGGGCTTAACTGCAAAATTGGAAAAAGTTCCCAACAGTCACTAGGCCTTATTTGTGATGAAAAACAACTTTTATTTTTGGAGATTTTTAAGTTTAGTACAAAATTCTTGAGATTTCAGTTGGGTGTCAAAAAGGCCTTGTTTGAAATTTAAATTTCGAATTTTGATCAAATTATGTGTGCTACCACCATTGTTACCCTTTAATCTTGGTTTGATTGTGTTTTTAGAGTACTAACATCAGGGATGTCACAGCCTACCCCCCTTAAAGGGAATCTCACCCCGAGATTCGATTATGCTTAGTGACATGGTAGGGAAAGGAGTACCTTGGTCTTAGGAAGGATGTCGGGAAAGTTCTTCTCAAGATAGTCTTCGGTTTCCCATGTGGCTTCATCCTCGGAGTGATGACTCCACTGAATTTTATACATTTTAACTTCTCTTCTTCGCGTCTTTCTCTCCTTCTCATCAAGGATCTTGATAGGATGTTCATCATAAGAAAGATCCGGTTCAACCGAGAGTTCTTCTTGCTCAACAACCTCGGTCGGAACACGAAGACATTTCTTGAGTTGGGAGACATGGAATACATTGTGCACGGCGGACAGCTTCTCGGGAAGCTTCACACGGTACGCTACCGGTCCACATTGTTGAGTGATTTCATATGGGCCAATGTAGCGAGGTGCAAGTTTTCCTTTCAATCCAAACCTTTGCACCCCCTTGGTCGGGGAGACCTTGAGATACACATGATCGCCGACTTCAAACTGAAGTGGCTTCCGTCTTTGATCAAAGTAACTCTTTTACCGCGATTGTGCGGTTCTCAAGTTTTCACGGATGATCCTAACCTTTTCTTCCGCTTCCTTAACAAGGTCAGGGCCATACATGTACCTCTCGCCTGCCAGGGACCAACACAACGGTGTCCGGCATCTTCTACCATACAAGGCTTCGAAAGGTGCCATTGTAAGACTTGCTTGGTAGCTGTTGTTATAAGAGAATTCAGCGAGAGACAGACATTTCTCCCAATTCTTCCCATAATGGATAACACAAGCTCGAAGCATATCTTCAAGTATTTGATTAACCTTTTCCGTCTGCCCATCGGTTTGAGGGTGATATGCCGAACTACGGATCAGTTTTGTGCCTAAGGATAGTTGCAATTGTTCCCAAAAGCGTACCACAAATTGAGTACCACGATCTGAAATTATCGTCTGGGGTACCCCATGTAGACAAACGATCCGTTCCAAATAGATTTCAGCGTACCTCCTAGCGGCATAAGCGGTATTAACCGGAATAAAATGTGCGGTCTTGGTGAGGCGGTCCACAATTACCCATATGGAGTCATGCCCTTGAGGGGTCCTGAGAAGTCCAACAATGAAGTCCATGCTTATATCTTCCCACTTCCATGAGGGAATAGGTAGAGGTTGAAGAGTGCCTGCTACCTTCAAGTGTCTAGCCTTTACCCGCTGACACGTGTCACATTCTGACACATACGTGGCAATCTCCCGCTTCATCCTAGACCACCAAAAGTTTTGTTTCAGATCTTGGTACATTTTGGTGCTACCGGGATGGATAGAAAATTTGGAGAGATAGGCTTCATCCATAATTTTCCTTCGGAGTTCAGTGTTCTTGAGCACCACTATCCGATGTCCAAACCACATCACTCCCTGCCCATCTAGCCGGAAACATTTATATTTTTCCTTTACCTTCTCTTTTGCCAATTTTCTCTTGAGGATTTTAATCTTTGCATCATTTAATTGAGCTTCAACAATCTAATTGTGCAAGGTTGGTTCGACAGAGATATGGTTGAAATATCCGTGAGGAACAATCTCCAAGTTGAACGTTGCCATTTCATGGCACAAGGTGTCAGCGTAGGACTCCACGGAAAGGCAGTGACAGCGAGCCTTGCGGCTTAGTGCATCCGCAACCACATTAGCCTTCCCGAGGTGATAATGCACACTAAGGTCATAGTCCTTTGCTAACTCCAACCATCTTCGCTGCCTCATATTCAAATGTGCCTGAGTGAAGACATATTTGAGGCTCTTGTGGTCGGTGTATACGTTGCATGGAACACCCATCAGATAGTGTCTCCATATTTTGAGAGCATGAATAACTGCTGCTAACTCAAGATCATGCGTAGGGTAGTTTTGCTCATGAGGCCGGAGTGCTCGAGAAGCATAAGCAATGACTCGGTTCTCTTGCATAAGAACGCAACCAAGTCTGGTGCCTGAAGCATCGCAATAGACATCATAGGGCTTGGTGCTGTCGGGTTGAGCCAAAACTGGGGCTGAAGTCAAATGTTTTCTCAAAGTGTGGAAAGCTTCTTCACATTTGTCACTCCACTCATATTTGACCCCCTTCTTTAAGAGTTCGGTCATGGGTTTAGCAATCCGAGAGAAATCCGGAATGAAGCGGCGATAGTAACCGGCTAAACCCAGAAAACTCCGAATCTCATGGACAGAGGTAGGTGGTTGCCAATCCATCACCTCTTGCACTTTGGTCGGATTAACGGATATACCATCCTTGGAAACTGTGTGACCCAAGAATTTCACACTTTCTAGCCAGAAGTCACATTTAGAGAACTTGGCGTAGAGTTGATGGTCTCTCAATCTTTGAAGAACAATGCGAAGGTGCTCGGCATGCTCTTCCTCATTCTTGGAATATACGAGGATGTCATCAATGAAAACCACCATGAACTTGTCGAGCTCGGACATGAACACCGAATTCATGAGATACATGAAGTAAGCGGGGGCATTCGTGAGCCCAAATGACATGACCAGGAATTCATAAAGTCCGTAGCGGGTAGAAAAGGCAGTCTTGGGAATGTCACAAGGTCGAATTTTTATTTGGTGATAGCCAGAGCGAAGATCAATCTTTGAGAACACTCTGGCGCCAGCTAGTTGATCGAAAAGGACATCAATGCAGGGAAGTGGATACTTATTTTTGATGGTCACCGCATTGAGAGGCCGGTAATCAATACACAACCTCAAAGAATGATCCTTCTTCTTCACAAAGATAGCTGGAGAACCCCACAGTGACACGCTAGGGCGGATGAAACCCTTGTCTAGCAGTTCTTGGAGTTGAATTTTTAATTCAGCCAATTCATTGGGTGGCATCCTATAGGGTCTCTTTGACATAGGTGCTGTGCCAGGTTGGAGTTCAATCACAAATTCAATGTCCCTATCCGGCGGCATCCCAGGTAAGTCATCCGGAAAAACATCGGCATACTCACATACCACCAGAATGTCCTTTAATTGTGTTTCTACCATGGTGTAAGCACAAGCATTGGTATAATTCCGGTGTGGCAGATATATTGCACTAGGGCCATGTGTAGGCGAGTTTATTTCCACAACTCTTTCAGCAACATCTAGCACAACCTTATGTTGAGTCATCCAATTTGCCCCCAAAACAATATCAATCCCTTCCAACCCAAGCATAATTAAATCAGTAGGAAACACTTTACTACCCAGCCTGATTGGTACTTTCCGAGTGACTTGGTTGGATGCTATTTTACCTCCCGCTGTTGATATCACATATGCTGATTTGGTGTGATATGATTTTAACCCACATTTTGCATGAAATCTTGTGCTTATAAAACTATGTGTTGCCCCGGAATCAAACAATATCATAGCAGGTTAGTTGTGGTTAGGGAAAGTACCAGTCATATCCGGTGCTCCCTCAGGTAGGTCAGCCAAGGTGGTGTAGTTAAGCCTTCCTTGCCTGACTTGCACACGCTGCTGCTTGCCCTTGCTCTGCTGATTTCCAGGATGCTGGTTCTGTGGCTTGTTCTGTGGGCAGTCTTTGATGAAGTGACTGCTGCTGCCACACTTGAAGCACTGGTAGCCAACTCCAGGACGGGACGGCTGCTGCACATTCTGCCTCGGCGCCTGTTGCTGCTGCGGCGGTGGAGGGAAATGGGGCGCACCCTGCTGTGGTGGCCTAGCAACCCATCGTCCTCCCTGAGGTGCCCTTGGCTGCCCTTGTGGTGTAGCCGGGGGAACCAGGCGGAACCTCTGAGGCTGTCCACTCGAAGGTCCAGCAGGAGCTTTCCTCTTCTTCTCAGCCTTATGCACCATGTTAGCATCCTCCTGGGCAATAGCAATGTTCACAAGTTCACCATATGTGGCAACTCGTGTGGTGGTCAGCTGGGCCTTGAGCTTAGTGTTGAGGCGTTGGAGTCGGCGTGATGACCTGCATATGGGCACAGACCATTGAAGGCCTGGGCGTACTGGAGCACAGTGCGGGTACCCTGAGTCAGCGCTAGAAACTCAGTCAACTTCCGCTCAACCAAGCCAGCAGGAATGTGGTGGGCTTTGAAGGCAGTTTTGAACTCCTCCCACTCTATCACGTGTTCTCCTGCTGCAGGGCCAAGTAGTTCTCCCACCACAGGAGAGTTGTGCCGCGGAGCTGCTGCGCCGCGAAGATCACCTTGCGGTTGGGAGTGCAAGGCGTGGCCAGAATGGAGAACTTGGATTTGATGGCTCGAATCCACACATCAGCCTCCAAGGGCTCCTCGGCTCTGGAGAACACCGGTGGGTGTGTAGCCAAGAAGTCCTCATACCGAGCCACTTGAGCTTGAGGGGCACGTTGACCACCTTGTTGCTGCATCTGCTGCTGCATCATTTGTTGTTGTTGCTGCAGATTGCGGAGAATCTCCGTCTGAGTGGCATACAGTTGTTGCCACGTCGTAGGTTGTTGCGGTGGTGGAGGTGGTGGTGGCTGTTGCTGCCCTTCTGGCCCCTGCTGGTTAGCGTTGGAGCCGCTAGCATCATGACCGCTGCAGTGATAGCCATTTGCAGTAGGTACTTGTATTAGCCACATTTCATAAGCTTGCATAAATCAATGACAAGATAGAACGTGGCAATATAATGAAGTTTACTGCGTAAGGACAACATATCAGCAGGCAGTTTCGGAAGAAAAATCATATCTCCAAGTAGGAGTCAGATTAGATGCTCCAATTTGTTCAGTAGCTCGCAAGTTTCATACTCTACAACATTCATGTTTGCCTCAGAACCAAATTCGGGCTGGAACTAGGCCGAAAAATTCGAGTTTTAGCTCTCTGTATTTGCTGTTTTTCAGTAGGCCGAGCTGTAGTGTTTTGGTTGCCATTTTTATTTCGCTTAACCAATGGGGTTGAAATTTGGTGAGCATTTCGTTTGACAAATTCCAAACAACTTTGTAGTTCAAATCACAGCCCAGAAGTGAGTGGAAAACACATTAGTAATTAAAACAAAGATAGCTGCAGAATGTTTTCAGCACAACCATTACAACCTTCATCAAGTTTTGGGGCTCACACATCCACACCAATTGAATTACATTGTTTCAAAAGATTGAAGGGGAAACTCAACTCCATCTAGCCTATTACATCATGAAGCCCAAATTTAGGCTATGCAGAGGAGTAATCTCGCTACTGCAGCTCCTAGAAGTCATCTAGGTTGTTAGCTGTGGCCTCGCTGCCCATGGGAGACGGTGGAGCTGGAAGGGGTGGCATGTCATCCTCTGTGTCCATGTCGGAATCAGGGGGCCTCTCCTTCCCCATGCTCTCCACCCTCCTCAAGAAGGTGTTGAGAATCATGGGCGGCTAGCATGGCATTGGCATGCTCCAAGACACCCTGCACGTTCTCAAGCTCATCCCTTGTTTGGGTTAGCTCGTTGTGGACATTGTTGTGTGCTATGTGGAGGTCGGTCAATTGTCTCTCCAAATCTGCAATCATGGCGTCCCTGGTGCTCACCTCTATGGACAAAGAGGTCCTCTCTACCCCAAGGTCACGGGCACGAACAGACATATCAATGGCAAGGTTAAGTGCCTCACTTTGTGACCGTCCCAAAAGTGCCTGCAGCCGGTGATAAGCCCGGATCCATCTCATCAAGAGTGTAGCTGCAGCGACGGGGTTCTCCGCCACCCTCAAAGGTGAGCTGAGATAGCGCCTCATCCAATGAGCATCGTCCGGCTGGGCCGGTGGAAACAGCCCAAGAAGCTGATGGTCCACAAGGTCCTGGTTCTGGGCGCAGAAGGAGCTGATCCCATTGAGGGCAGCTATCTCACAAGTGGTCTCCATGTGATGCCCATGGACCTCCACACTCCATGTAGGAGAGCTGGGACACGGTGGGTGGCGATGCACCACCAAACGCACTCGGGAACGAGTCACGCCTCGGTCACGGAGGATGGTTCTCTCATATTGTGGCGGGGTTGGATAATCAAGCGCCTGCAAAACGGACCAAAGGATGCTAGGAAAACCTTCCCATCCAAGACAATCTGAGAAGGAGACATCATTGGGGTAGCTAGCAAGGTTAGCGTGGCCATCCATCTGAACAAAAAGGTCAAGTGTGAGAACCGGTTAGCGCCAAGAAAATAAAACAGTTTCTGGACAGTGTAGTAAAAATTATAAAACTCAACATCTACAGACCCAAAAATTCCCAAATTTAGCCAGAACATTGTTTAAGTAATTTCCAACAAGTTTCATGTTGAAGGGTTGAACAGAAACCGTCGTTAAGAAGATGTAAAAATTCAATTTTTAACTCACTATTCACAGAAATTTCCAGCAGACAGGGGTTACCATTTTAAGCATAGCTCTCATTCTACTAAACCAAATTTGTTGAAATTTCTACAGCACAAACTAGATAACATTTATGACAACTTCCATGCTGAACACTTTTTCGTTTGACAAGGTTTTCAGGTTCGAAATAACGATGCGACCAGACTGTTTTCGGCAGGGTTTCGACACAATTTCCGGTTGTTATTCAAATTTTGATGACGGGTAGTTCAATGATCGTGCATTATGGTTCAATAACATTTCAGTGTATTGCAATGCATGAGCGGTCTAATCGTTCTCACCAACACATATGCCAATACACTTTTGGCCGACGAAATTAGTGCCGGTGGCTAGGCAATATTCATCTCTCCCTATATTAACTCACCGAACTTTTCTAACCGTTCAACTTACGGAATCGTGGTTAGTGTACCTGCAGAAAATTCCATTCCAGAACATCTATAATCAACCTTTCGTGCCAGCACTCACGAAAGCGTTTCCATACATTACCACCCACTATAGAGGTGGCACCCGAACGTTCAACATTGAACGGGCAATGCTTCATATGTCACCAAGGCAACATATTGACAATTTCATACGCTCATGAAATAGCGTATTGACTTTGTGCCGCCATCATATTTGCATATGATGCCGTGGTATGCTACAGCAATCACCGTACCTTGCGCCCACCATGCTATTCTAGTTTCATACGCCATCACAGAGTATTGACTATGTGCCGCCACTATAATTTCATATAGTGCCGTGGTACGTTACAGCAATCGCCGTACCTTGAGCCCACCATTGCGGAAAGTAAATGACAGAATGAAATGTGCTGGGAGTTAGTATAATATATAATTAGCCACCTATCATATCGTGATCCCTTAACCCGCATAGGCTTCACGCTCTATACATAATCCTTAGCGGTCCTATGGATAGCATTCCATCGCAAGTGCGCGGCGGAAGCAAGACTTGGCAAGTTTTATTCAAAAATATTTATTTAGGGTCTGTTACTCTCTCTGGTGTGCATGTTTCGGCTCTGATGCAAGCTGTGGCGGACCACTCCGAAATTATTCCAAGTTAACTACCCATGGACCACTAATCAAGCAGTCAGGTACTTAATCCGGGATAAGCTGGAGCGCCGTCGGATTATAACCGATTAACTACGTACTTTCACGATCGAAACAACACGCGCGCCTACACGAAGGTGAGTCCCAGAAATTATAACATTCCACAATTTCAACATACATAAATAGTATCATAAAGTTATTACAAACTAAGTTCGAATTTCAAATCAGAGTACGAGAGTTCATTGCAGCGGAAATAATCTAACGACGATACATAGCAACACCACGATGAAGCCGGCCATGGTGCTACTCCTCCTGATCCTCGGCAGAGGATGGAACGCACTCGACGTGCCAGCCAGGAGGAACCTGGGTAGGCCAAGTGATGGAATCGACTGCCACATCCATAACAGTACCTGAAATAAATAGCCACAAGCAAGGCTGAGTATACTAATACTCAGCAAGGCTTACCCGTCGGGTGAAAACTACATCACCGACTTCTAGACATGAGGGACTTTTGGCTGGTGGGTTTGTTTTGCCAAAAAGCTACTAAGAGTGGATCCTTACTTTCATGATTTTAGCATCAAATTCTAGTAGAGTTAACCATCCTAGATTAGCATCCTCTCTAAGCATACAAGTGGTGCAATACAATTTAGTACATACAACAAGTTCATCATCCTCAAGTTCCACTTATTACTCAATGCAGCACAACGGTCAAGCAGTTTCATTAACCGCGAGAAGCGGACAGTTCGAACTGAATTTTGCTACCTGGCTAGGGGAAACCCAACACACACGCATAATGCTTGCTACAGAAGGCACAAGCACTGCCCAACCTTTCCCATCAATCCACAATTCGGCGCCGGGTCCACTCCCTTAGGATAAAGGTTTATCGCTTCACTCACGGCATCACGCATATATCCACATGTGGACAGCAAGGGAAACAAAATGTTTCCAAGGAGAGATGGCTATCGGTCCTAGCTGCTTCAATCTGGTACCGGGCTTACCGATTCCCATAGGTCGGCATGCATGTGGTACGTTCAAAAACTTGACACACAGAACCACACGTTTCGACCTTAATCCAATTATCATCCACGGACGGGAGATCTACACATACCATCCCGCCCGTCCATCCTTATGATTTCAACATAAGTAAAGACAAGCAACTCCTATATCTCGCGAGTGACAGGAAATCACTCGACTTGTATCGGTCCTAAAGGCATTGCTCTACCGATCCTATCATACTAGTATCTCAAGACATAGGTACTAGAATCATGCAACTAGGGTATTCAGACAACACCTAGAACGTAAATGCATAAGCATAATAAATTGATAGTTGCACGAATTAAAGTTAGGTTATGCTCCGGGGCTTGCCTTCTTGAGCTAGCTGACTGTCAGGCTCCGGGTCGATCACGACGACGTTGGCACCACCCTCGGGGACTTCCTCTTCGTTGACGGGGACGAGGTTGTAGGTACCGTCAGCGAGAGCGCCTTCTACATGAGATGCACAACTTTAATGCGGCTGCCTATGTGATCTAAGAACAAGGCCTTGAAGGCCATATTCACCTAGACATACTAGTGAACTATTTTCTCCTTCACAAAATTAGAGGAGGTGTGTGGAAATTTTTATGTCTTTATGATGGTGATTGTGTACACATATACAACATTTCAAATTATTATTTTTAAGCAAGTATGCAGTTCTGGAATTTAGATTTCACATGCTCCCTATTTAATTAATTATCCAAAGTGTTCTATTTCTTTTTATAAAACTCAATTTTACTCTAGCTTCTTCTCATTTTTGTTTCTGTGTTTCTGTGCATCCTTTTTATCCACTAACTTTATGACAGCTACTGGAGTATAAGATTTAGGCTCACTCCAAAATTTAGATAAAACTGAGCTACACAGAATTTATTAAAAATGGAACAAGTTGCTGTCCCAGAAAAAAAGATTAATTCATATAAAATCGAAACTACTTCCAAAACAGGAGATTTCTTTACCAGAGCTACACATGAGTGAAAGAAAGGTTCTGACCAAGTGGTGGCTAAAAATAACTCTTGGTCAGCCCTCAATAATTTTCTATCCAAAAACCATCATCTATTTATTTGCTAGTCTAAGCAGGGTCAAAAATTAAGTTTAGCATTTTTTCCACATGTGCAAACAAGTTCCTACACCTGTGGTGAAAGATGGTGATTTTTGACAGTAGGGATTATTTTTGATAATTGCAGAACTACACTAGAAAAGGAATCACGAAATAATTCATAACTGAAGCTACAGTCCATATTTTTAGGTCTCCTTTGGACACAAAGTGTACAAGGGCATCACAAGCAACATATCCAAAGTTTAGCTCCAGAAGAGCTCAGGATTTGAAATGGTGCACAAGATTCTGAAAACTGAGTTTAAATTTTCATTAAAAAACTATTCCTCAAAAGTTTATAAATGCCAACATGAGATTGGAGTTTACAATCTCACGAGTCCAGGGAGTATTTTTGAGCATTTTTCTGATTTTTCTATGATTTTTAGTGGATTTTACAAGATTTCAGGAAAATGAACTTAAACCTTAATAATCTTTTTATGCCGCGACCCTCGGAACTTTTAAAACCTTGCAAACAGGCCCCTGGTTTCTTTCACTGGGAACCCTGCAAAAAGGAAGAAGATGAAGTTGTGCCCTTGGCTCGTCGGCGACGTTGCGCCGGCCAAACGACGGTGGGAGGAGGTCGGAGAAGTGGGGGAAAAGGACGAGCAGCTCACCACGAGTCGAATGGTGGCGGTTGGGAGGTCGGAGGAGGCTCAGAGGTGGCCGGCAACGGGAACAGTGGCGGTGCGGCCATCGCGGCTTCAACTCCGGTGAGGTCAGTGGCTTCCGCTGCGGTTGGAGGGGCTCGTGAGCATCAGTGGGGCATTGCGAAGACGTTGAGATGCTCGGTTGGCGTTGGGGATGGCTCGAAGGTGTGGCTCGACGTGGAGGTGCTTCGCGGCCGAAAAATAGGGATTTGGGGGAAATCCCGATTTCTCGTCGGAGAGTTGATGGGAG
This sequence comes from Digitaria exilis, assembly GCA_015342445.1. NCBI lineage: Eukaryota > Viridiplantae > Streptophyta > Magnoliopsida > Poales > Poaceae > Digitaria > Digitaria exilis. The sequence goes on from JACEFO010002694.1 coordinate 771,488, forward strand.
CTTGAGAGAAGTGGGGGGATTGAAGCTAAGGAAGTGGAAGAGCTCGGGTTTTAGTGAATTTGAAAATGGTGGAGGGATGGAGGCGAATTTTGCTCCGGTGCTCGAGCTCGGCTCTTGCGGCCAGAGGTTGAAGACGAAGCTCGCGAGCGTGGGGGAGGGAATTGGTTGTGGTACGAGCGAAGGCAAGGGGAAATGGTCACTTGGCGAAGCAAATGGAGCAACTAGAGCTGGCTGGGGCTGCGGGGGCGCTCGCGCGCACGGCTTGGGCACGCAGGCCGCCATGAGTGCGCCTATGAGCTCGGGCAGCGCGCGCGAAGCGATTGGGCGTCGCGGATCATGGCGTGGGCGAGGGGAGATACGCCGCAGAGGCTTTGGCACGTTGCGAGCGAGAATCCGGCCGTGGGGTGGCTCTGCGTGGCGTGCGCGGCCATGGCCCGTGGCTGAGCTTTGCTCGCCATCATGGCGCTCTGCGCGGCGCGAGGCTGCCAGGGCGCTGCAGCGCGCGACATGATGGAACGGGGAGCCAGACGCCCGTGTGAGGACAAAAGGAAGGTGCCGCCATGGCTTGGCCGGCCAGGCGAGGCCGCCGCCGCTCGCCGGCCACGTGGCGGCCGGTCTGCGGCCGGGGCAGAGCGCGCCAGGGCGACTGTCGGGCGCCCCGTGGAGCTCCTCCTTTCACTGTGGATTTTCTCCAAAAATTTGAACTGAACATTCAAATGTGCAAAAATAAAATTTGGAGTTTGAGACGTGGGACACAACTTTCTTTTTGGGGTGAACCTGAAATTTCAAATTTTTCAAGCTCAAACAGGCCATTTTCGAACAGGCGTTCAGCATGATTTTTCGAGTTTTTGAGGGGCTTAACTGCAAAATTTGAAAAAGTTCCCAGCAGTGACTAGGCCTTATTTGTGATGGCAAACAACTTTTATTTTTGGAGATTTTTCAGTTTAGTACAAAATTCTTGAGATTTCAGTTGGGTGTCAAAAAGGCCTTGTTTGAAATTTAAATTTCGAATTTTGATCAAATTATGTGTGCTACCACCATTGTTACCCTTTAATCCTGGTTTGATTGTGTTTTTAGAGTACTAACATCATGGATGTCACAGCTTATGCCTTTCATAGCAAGCAATATCTGTGTGTTTGGGTTTCCCTGGCCAGGTAGTGAAATTCTATTCGAACTGTCCGCTTCTCGTGGTTAATGAGACTGCTTGGCCGCTGTGCTACATTGAGTGACAAGTGAAACTATGAGGATGATGAACTTGTTGTTTGTACTAAATTGTATTGCACCACTTGTATGCTTAGAAAGGTTGCTCATCTAGGATGGTTAATACTACTAGCCAAAAGTAAGGATCCACTCTTAGTCGCTTTCTGGCAAACCAAACCCACCAGCCAAAACCTCTCATGTCTAAGAGTCGGTGATGTAGTTTTCACCCGCTGAGTATTAGTATACTCAGCCTTGCTTGTGGCTTTTATTTCAGGTAATGCTTTTGATGAATCGGATAATGCTATCACTTGGCCGGCCCAGGTTCCTCCTGGCTGGCATGTCGAGTGGGTTCTGACCTCTTCCGAGGATCGTGAGGAGTAGCACCATGGACAACTTCATCATGGTGATGCTATTTATCATTGTTAGTTTATTTCCTCTGTGTTGAACTCGTAGATGTTTGTTTCAAATTCATACTTGGTTTGTAATAAATTATTGAGACTATTTATGTTAAGTTGAACATGTGGAATGTTGTAATGTCTGGGCCTCACCTTCGTGTGGGCGTGCGTGTTGTTTTGATCATAACAACGTGGTTAATCGGGTTAATCCTACGGCACTCCAGCTTATTCCGGATTAAGTGCCTCATTGCTTGTTAGTGGTCCGTAGTGTATTTAACTTGGAATAATTTTGGAGTGGTCCGCCACACAAATACTAGGGGAGTAGCAGGTTATGTAAAGGAAATTTGCAAAGCATGAACAAAGCAACTATTCATCATTTCCAAAGAAGATCATGCATATTTTCCCATGTAAATCTTACTTTTCAGAGCAATTCTTCTCCTCTGCTTCATTATTATTATTATTATTATTATTATTATTATTATTATTATTATTATTATTTATTAGGAGACAATCCTATTTATTTAGAATAAAATAAAAATGGCTGACATGAATGGTGGGACATACAACAGACATACCTCCGCTGATGACTTGCCTTCGCACGTAACCTCCCCTAAGCTTCACTGAAGCTCAGTAGTACAGATCTTGGTTGTCGGGGTCCAGATACCAGGAAAGGGATGAGACGTCATACTGGGTCGACGAGGTCATTCCCCAGCTCTCCTGGGTAAGCCTTGTGTTGTGGGCGATCTCATCATTCATCCTCTACTTTTCACACCTCATGGCCTCCATCCTGACGGTGAGCTGCGAGATTTCCCAAAGAATCGGGTTCTCGTAGTCATACCATGCTGACAATGATGGCCCTACTTGCAGTCCTTGGGAGCTGGAGCCTCCGGTGTAGTAGTACCCGTACCCATAGTTTGAATCTCCTACGAATGAACTTGGGTCACCTTGGTTGAAGTAGTCGTAGGTCTCAATTTTCATGTCCTCAGTGGTTGTGTCTGGTCGTGGCATCTCACTTAGTTCCCCTCTTTTAGCTTCAGCTTGTGCGGCTCGGCTAGTCTACCCACGTGTGGCAACACTGCACCGCACATGATCCTTCTCTTGCATATGCAGGGTTAGTCTCTTGACAGAATAGAGGGTGAGCGTCGGGCACGGAAGCTCGACTTCCTCCTCATAACCATGATAACACATGAAAAGAGAACCTCCTAACCCCTCCCGTATCATGTTCCCCTGAATAAAATGCTCTAAACCAATAATAGTTTAGCACTCCTCCGTCATGGGCAGGTAAGTCAGTTGAGCATTATTCAGAGCCCCGACGTACCTGACAACACGTGTTACCAACGAAGTGATGTCGATCAGGGTCTGGGCAGAAACCAAACTCTGCCAGTGGTTTATCATGCTCAAGATAGGGGAGTACTTGATTTTTTTTAAACATGGCATAGAGACCGGGGTCTGGGCAGAAACCAAACTCTGCCAGTGGTTTAATTCATTGGTGAGGTATATATGCAAATCGGGGAGGGCATGGACCACCATAGCGATACACTTCGCCAAAAACCAAATTGTGGGATTGTGAATGGAAATGATGATGTTTTTAACACTATAGGGTTCAATAGAGATTGAATCCCACCAAGACATTCTTTCATATCTATGATCAGCACCTTTTATGGAAGCCAAGGGCCAGACTGAGCTCACCAGCTGTTAAAGTGAAGTCCTCATTAAAGAATCAAAAACTAATGGAAGTTTCATTTGCATTTGATTCAGCTTTAAGAGACAACAAGAATTCCATCGTTAAGAGGGACGAACCTTGCTCAGTGATGTGGTGAAATTCAGTACACCCAACTTTCTTGAAAGCTTGTTGCATATCCCAGCCTAGTCTTGTCCTGGCTAGGAGGGTAGGCTCGAAGTGCTTGACGTGGGCATAGTTGCGCATCTGGAGCAGGTGCAAGGCATTCCTTTTGTAATAATTCTTGACCACGATCTGATGGATCCTGGTCAAAACACAAATGTGAAAAGGCTGCCTGCGCACGATGGGTGGTGTGTCTTCACGTGGCGAGTCCTCGTGTTGGGAGGTGTCCATGGACATTGTGTCCCTAGACGATCCCGTGCCATCCTCTTGGTTGCACCCCACATGGTGTCCTGCACAAGGTTAGCTAGACGAATATCCGAAGGATTATGACAGATTAGAGGGGTCAGTGAATTGTCAGTCATTCTTGTGGGGAATTGCCCTCCACAATATGTTCCCGTTCAAACCAATTTGTCAAGAGAAAATAAAGTGATTAAGAAATCATGGACAATAGAACCACTGAGCTTTTTTTAAGTGTGCTTAGGAGGGGGTGATTAACTCTAAACTTATTTGTTAATGGGAAAGAAAGGAAATGGGAAGCTAGAAATTAGCAGAGAGGTAGGAACTTCAACTCACAGAAGACCGGGTGCGAGGAGACAAAATGCTCTGTGTCGGCGCTTATAGAGGCGGCCACGGTGGTGCCGGCCGACCGTGGGCCAGCCGGTCGGCCGGTGAATGGCGGCGGCTGCTCCACATCGGCAGCCATTGCGTGGGTGTCCTGCAGCTGGTGCTTCTGGTTGGTGGTGACGCGACGCGAAGGGAGTGGAGTGGCCGGCCAGCCAATGGTGGAGCCGTCCGGCCCTGCACATCAACATGTTGCACACTCGCTCGGTCATTTGATGCACCTGCACGTTAGCTCGCTGCGGGGCACAAGCACTAGGCCTTAGCATGACTGGTGGGGCCGGCCGACCAGCTTTCCCTTGTTCTTTATGCAAAAAAATGAATGACAAATGAAGTTGAGTAAATAGGAAAAATGTTGTGGCATGAGATGATGAAAGAAAATGTGAAATTTGAAATGCGATGGAAGTTCAAACTATCCTATATGCAAAATGCGAGAATGTAGGATACATGCCAGTGCCTAAGGCGAGGGCTCGGGTTTCGTTTCTTGAGCTGGACTTTCCATACCTTATGGTAGTGGCACGTCTTTTGAAGGAGACACTTTCTTTCGCCAAACCTTCTTGGTAGACGAAGTCTTTTCAACCTTCTTTGATTCTTCTTCCAAAGCGACCTTACGTTGGATTCGTCACCTTGCGTTGATGAAGTTGTGCCGCCTGATCTATTTTAGCTACAATGCCTCCATTGTTGCTATAAGAGTTGTAGAGAGTCGGGGTAGATGCAATGTCTTGCTTCGTCTCGGTCTCTTTCAGACTGATGGCTTTGACTTGGGCGCAGCGCTCTACCTTCGGCTTGAAGGCAAACTTCTCCTTGCATCCATTGATATTGAGCTGGATTTCTACAGCCCCGACGTCTATGTTCGTGTTGGCGGTACTCAAGAACGGCCTCCCAAGAATGAGAGGTGTCTTGGCATCGACTTCCATATCGAGGACGACAAAGTCGATGGGGACGCAAAAGTTCTGGATTTTCACCAGAATATCTTTCGTAATTCCCGAGGGATAGCGAATCGACTGATCCGCTAGCTGCAAACACATATAGGTAGGTGCAAGAGAATGGTGATTGAGTTTGTCATACACTACCTTTGGCATGACACTGACGTTGGCTCCAAAGTCAAGAGCGCTCTCTGAAAATTCTGTGTCCCAATCGAGCAAGCGATTGTGGGACATCCTGGATCATTCTTCTTCTCTGGGAGGGGGTTGAGTATAGTTGGGCTACACTCTTCCATAAGTCGCACTACCTCAGTGGTTGGCAAGGTCCTTTTGTTGCCAAAGATATCCTTGAGATACTTGGCATACGTCGGTACCTGTATCACAGCAAGAACTGGTATGTTGACATATAACTTCCTGATTACCTCAACAAACTTCCCGGATTGTTCGTCGGCCACCGGCTTCCTCTTCTGCTCTGGGAAGCATAAGGGACTTATATCATGGTAGTCTCGAGAAGTCATTGGGACTCCTTCGGTTCCCTCCTGGACAGCTTTAATTGGATCTACTGCCTCCTCCTAATCTTCTGGCTCGGTAGTTCTGGCGGTTTCCCGCCGATTACCTGCAGGCTGCAGCCTGTGGATAAGGCGGGTTCTGTGTGGACTTTCCAGCTTGCGTAGTCACTGCGCTAACATTTTTCTTAATGCGGATAAGTAGTTTTGGCTCATCAAAAATAACGAGCTGACCGAGCTGGCTCGCGAGCAGCTCACGAGCCAAATGAGCCTTACAGCCGGCCCAGTTAGATGCAGCCCACGTAGCCCACTTTCCACCCCCACTCGGCCACCCACTAAACCTAGCCTCTTCACAAATCACGGGCTACCCCCACACACATGATGGCGACACCAATACACACCCCACGCGCGAGCGTGAGATGCCACCGCCGAGCCTCCAATGCCGCACGCGCTCTCTCCGCATGTGCCCTCCGTCGCGCCTTCCTTCTCTCCCTACCTAACCTCTGCTGCTGCCACAGTCAACGAAGTCGATGAGCAAGCGGCGGTCGCCAAACCAAGTCAACGACATCAACAACACGTGCACGGCAAGTAGGAAGGCTAGTAGGTGATGCAAGGTGCTTACATACGGCATCAACAGCACAGGCACGGCAAGCAAGAAGGCTAGCAGGCAACGCATGGTGCTTGCATGCTTGGCAGTAGGCTTGCCTGTTCGTGTGATTGGTTTCTTGATTTTTGTTCCTATTTATTATTGATGCAATGTGCGAATCTTCTCTGTTTTTTTCTTGGTGCTCGCTGGTTATTGGTGGAATATTTTGGATTTCAGAGATTAGTTTATTCGTAACTGCTGATTGGGTTCAATTTGTGAATCTATATTGGCTTCGAGAGGGGATAAGCATCTGTTCGGATAAGCATCTGTTCTTGCGCTGGTTTAATTTGTTCTCTCCAACACACGACAAATGTGTTGGCTCGTGAGCTGCTCGAGCCAGCTCGCAAGCTAACCTGAGTTGAGCCGAGCCAAGTTTTCTGCTCGTTTTGTTAACAAGCCAAGCCGAGCCAGCTCGTGTAAATGACGAGCTGGACGGAGCTGAGCCCTCGCTCGTTATCCACCCCTAGATATAATACCAGAAGAACCCCATGAAAATGCTGAAGGGCTAAATGTAGATGCTACAGAGAAGTCTTTGGCTCAAATGCAAATTCAAGAAACAACCGTCAAGCGAGGAGCTCCGAGTGACATAGAGCCCCTGAGCAACTTGGAACTTGCCAAATCTACTCGGTTGAAGCTTGTACTAGAACAGGGTTGTTCCAAGGGTAAGCAAGTCGAGGAAGCAACCCAGGAAGAGGAAATTAAACATATTCCTCGTATGTTGCCTTCATCAATGCCACAAAACAGAAGAAGCCAGGAATTTCTGCATCGGTAGCTATGATCCAATAGCGGACCCGAATCCTCAAGCCTGACTATGTATTGGATGATGATGAAGACGACATGTTCATCGAAAGGGGTCTATACCATGCAGAAAGGACAATAGCTTACTTTAAAGTATAAATTTCAACTCAAGAATCTTGTCAATTCCCATAATTATATCTAATTGTTCTACCACGTAGGCTGTTGGTGAAGGCTCAAGGCAAAAAACTGACTACATCTACAGAATTGCATTGATGCATACCAAAGCGTAGCGTCTAGAAAAAGAGCTACATCAAGAACGTGAAGAACAACATGCCCAAGAAGTGAACGATGCCAACTTAATTCGCTCACTCGATCTGCGGATGAAAGAGTTGTCGTCTGACAAGGACAATATGAAGAAGAAATTGACTGCTGCTCGGAATGAACTCAAGGGTATCCTGTCTCTTTTCCCCTTGCGCATGATATTTAATATTTGTGCCTTATGCATGGGCTAAACGAACTCTTATTCAATTTTATGGCAGGTTTCCAACAAAAAATTGAAAAGATCCAAAACAAGCTAACGGATTGGACAAACTTGGCGAATCGACGAGAGGAGATCATAACCATCCTGGAGGCGGAAAAAGAAGATCTGGCCAAGAAACATGACGTAGCAGTTCAGCAACGAAAAGATGTCGATGAGCAATTGATCCGAGTGCTGGAACTGCAGAAGAAGGCTACCAGGGATGTTGAAGTAGCCAGGGATGACAATAAGCAATTATCTGAAGAGCTCGTTCAACTGCGCAAGAGTATTGCTGACAAGAAAGAAGACCTTGGATGAAGAACTTCAGGAAACTTCCAAGAGGCTGGCGGAGATGGAAGAAATAGTCTGCCAATGAAGAAAGCTGACACAGAATTGGAAGGAGCCACGAAGCATATTATGCAATTGGAAAAGGTTGTCAATCAATTAGTAAAACCTTTAGTTCCTGAAGATCCTACAACTCTTCAGTCATTCCTTGAACGATTGAAAGTCGTTCCTCGACAACTGAAGGCATTCATCAAAAAGTCGTCAGAGGCATACCTGATCCATGTGCTGGCTGTAGTGAAGTCTCGGTACCCTGAAGTTGACATTGCCAAATGTATCTAAGGTGCAGAGCCGAACTGTACTAAAGAAGGCTTCAGGAACCTGAAGAAGGAAGCTGAGCCAATAACAAAAGCCATTGCGCAAAGCTTGAAATTGTAATAAATATGTGTAATTTTATCGAATATTTGTGTAATAATAAGTAAATTTTCATCTTTCTTAATGGAAGATTGGTTACTAAAGAAATTTTAGCATATATGTCATGGAGAGAAAACCCAAGGATTTGAAAAGAACCATGGGTGAGTCACTACATAGGGTGGAAGTTAAAAAAAATACATATACTATAGACTTTTGACTGCAAAAACAACCCTGTTGCGGTTCCGAAGGAACCTAGGGGGAATTCAATAGCATTAGCTAATTTGTGAAGTAAAATATCATAAAAGAGGATACAAGGGAACAAACTGTTATTGGTCTTATAAAAGAACCTACTGAGACCCGTGCGGCGGGGGCTTAAAGCCGAAAGCATCCTCTTAGTCCGAGGAGTAGCAGGAACAAATCCATTTACTAACAAACCCGGGTAGACCTAATTTAGGAGCCCCAGACATAATGTTCATAGGAGTCAATCTGTTGAGGCCTCAATAGAACTCGGACAGACTCCAGTAATGTCAATTATGACATGGTAGTTATATCATAAAGAACCCAGATGCAATTATGAAGGCATGAGTGAAGACGACAAATAATCTTATTATATGAAGAGACATGTAGCTATTGAAACAATTGTACATTGAAGAAAACATGATCTAAGCATAAAACTTGCGCAAATGTTCTATATTCTAGGGATTTGGAAATTCCAGGCCATCTTCTCTTTGAAGTCGACATGTTATATATTCTAGGGATTTCGTTTAAGGACTTTAGAGACAATGAAAGGACCATCCCATGGCATGACACTGACGTTGGCTCCAAAGTCAAGAGCGCTCTCTGAAAATTCTATGTCCCAATCGAGCAAGCGATTGTGGGACATCCTGGATCATTCTTCTTCTCTGGGAGGGGGTTGAGTATAGCTGTGCTACACTCTTCCATAAGTCGCACTACCTCAGTGGTTGGCAGGGTCCTTTTGTTGCCAAAGATATCCTTGAGATACTTGGCATACATCGATACCTGTATCACAGCAAGAACTGGTATGTTGACATATAACTTCCTGATTACCTCAACGAACTTCCCGGATTGTTCGTCGGCCACCGGCTTCCTCTTCTGCTTGGGAAAGCATAAGGGACTTGTATCATGGTAGTCTCGAGAAGCCATTGGGACTCCTTCGGTTCCCTCCTGGACAGCTTTAATTGGATCTACTGCCTCCTCCTAATCTTCTGGCTCGGTAGTTCTGGCGGTTTCCCGCCAATTACCTGCAGGCAGCAGCCTGCGGATAAGGCGGGTTCTGTGTGGACTTTCCAACTTGCGTAGTCACTGCGCTAACATTTTCCTTAATGCGGATAAGTAGTTTTGGCACATAAAAAATAACGAGCTGACCGAGCTGGCTCGCGAGCAGCTCACGAGCCAAATGAGCCTTACAGCCAGCCCAGTTAGATGCAGCCCACGCAGCCCACTTTCCACCCCCACTCGGCCACCCACTAAACCTAGCCTCTTCACAAATCACGGGCTACCCCCACACACATGATGGCGACACCAATACACACCCCACGCGCGAGCGTGAGACGCCACCGCTGAGCCTCCAATGCCGCACGCGCGTCTCTCCGCATGTGCCCTCCGCCGCGCCTTCCTTCTCTCCCTACCTATCCTCTGCTGCTGCCACAGTCAACGAAGTCGATGAGCAAGCTGCGGTCGCCGAACCAAGTCAACGACATCAACAACACGTGCACGGCAAGCAGGAAGGCTAGTAGGCGACGCATGGTGCTTGCATACGGCATCAACAGCACGGGCACGGCAAGCAAGAAGGCTAGCAGGCAACGCATGGTGCTTGCATGCTTGGCAGTAGGCTTGCCTGTTCGTGTGATTGGTTTCTTGATTTTTGTTCCTATTTATTATTGATGCAATGTGCGAATCTTCTCTGTTTTTTCTTGGTGCTCGCTGGTTATTGGAGGATTATTTTGGATTTCAGAGATTAGTTTATTCGTAACTGCTGATTGGGTTCAATTTGTGAATCTATATTGGCTTCGAGAGGGGATAAGCATCTGTTCGGATAAGCATCTGTTCTTGCGCTGGTTTAATTTGTTCTCTCCCACACACGACAAATGCGTTGGCTCGTGAGCTGCTCGAGCCAGCTCGCAAGCTAGCCCGAGTTGAGCCGAGCCAAGTTTTCTGCTCGTTTTGTTAACGAGCCAAGCTGAGCCAGCTCGTTTAAATGACGAGCTGGACGGAGCTGAGCCGAGCTCGGCTAGGCTCGCTCGTTATCCACCCCTAGATATAATACCAGAAGAACCCCATGAAAATGTTGAAGAGCTAAATGTAGATGCTACATCATCTGCTACAGAGAAGTCTGTGGCTCAAATGCAAATTCAAGAAACAACCGTCAAGCGAGGAGCTCCGAGTGACATAGAGCCCCCGAGCAACTTGGAACTTGCCAAATCTACTCGGTTGGAGCCTGTACTAGAACAGGGTTGTTCAAAGGGTAAACAAGTCGAGGAAACAACCCAAATAGAGGAAATTGAACATATTCCTCGTATGTTGCCTTCATCAATGCCACAAAACAGAAGAAGCCGGGAATTTCTGCATCGGTAGCTATGATCCAATAGCCGACCCGAATCCTCAAGCCTGACTATGTATTGGATGACGATGAAGATGACAGGTTCATCGAAAGGGGTCTATACCATGCAGAAAGGACAATAGCTTACTTTAAAGTATAAATTTCAACTCAAGAATCTTGTCAATTCCCATAATTATATCTAATTGTTGTACCACGTAGGCTGTTGGTGAAGGCTCAAGGCAAAAAACTGACTACATCTGCAGAATTGCATTGATGCATACCAAAGCGTAGCGTCTAGAAAAAGAGCTGCATCAAGAACGTGAAGAACAACAGGCCCAAGAAGTGAACAATGCCAATTTTAATTCGCTCACTCCATCTGAGGATGAAAGAGTTGTCGTCTGACAAGGACAATATGAAGAAGAAATTGACTGCTGCTCGGAATGAACTCAAGGGTATCCTGTCTCTTTTCCCATTGCGCATGATATTTAATATTTGTGCCATATGCATGGGCTAAAGGAACTCTTATTCAATTGTATGGCAGGTTCCCAACAAAAAATTGAAAAGATCCAAAACAAGCTAACGGATTGGACAAACTTGGCGAATCGACGAGAGGAGATCATAACCATCCTGGAGGCGGAAAAAGAAGATCTGGCCAAGAAACATGACGTAGCAGTTCAGCAACGAAAAGATGTCGATGAGCAATTGATCCGAGTGCTGGAACTGCAGAAGAAGGCTACCAGGGATGTTGAAGTAGCCAGGGATGACAATAAGCAATTATCTGAAGAGCTCGTTCAACTGCGCAAGAGTATTGCTGACAAGAAAGAAGAACTTGGATGAAAAACTTCAGGAAACTTCCAAGAGGCTGGCGGAGATGGAAGAAATAGTCTGCCAATGAAGAAAGCTGACACAGAATTGGAAGGAGCCACGGAGCATATTATGCAATTGGAAAAGGTTGTCAATCCATTAGTAAAACCTTTAGTTCCTAAAGATCCTACAACTCTTCAGTCATTCCTTGAGCGATTGAAAGTCGTTCCTCGAGAACTGAAGGCATTCATCAAAAAGTTGTCAGAGGCATGCCTGATCCATGTGCTGGCTGTAGTGAAGTCTCGGTACCCAGAAGTTGACATTGCCAAATGTATCCAAGGTGCAGAGCCGAACTGTGATGCGGACATCGACTACACTACGAGTACGACGACAGCAGATACGGCACCGGAAGATCAGGCGCCTTTGGCTCAAGCACCTTTCCCTCAGGCGCCTCTGGTACAGGCGCCTCTCCCTCAGGCGCCAGAGGCCCAGGAGCTTCCTCCACTTGGGCCGATTACGCGGGCTCGCGCAAGAGAGTTGAACTACATCATGGTACTGAAGAATGAAGGCCCAGGAGAATAGACGACCAGCCACTTCGAGGCCCGTGGTTGCGGCGGCCCAGCTAGCGGCGTCTAGGGTTTTCCAACCCTAGGGCACCGCCTTCCGTAGCCGCCAGGGGCTGCGTCCCCTCTATTTAGATTAGACTACTCTTTTCATTAGAACTTGAGTTTTGTTTTACGATTAGCCACTGCTAAACGGATCACGTGTAAATACGCGCTGACCTCTGTGATTCAGGACTCCACCTTCGAGTGATATTAAGATTGCTCGCCTCTTGTTCTTGTTTGTTCTTCGATTGCAAACAGGGATTGATTTTCGTAATCAGGCCGACCTTGTGCCAGCAAGTTCGGTAACCACAGGGAGTTGGTTCAGCGATTGCATTGGCGCCTCGAGTTCGCTCGTCGTAGTCGGATGGTGAGGGTCTACTTCCACCCAAGTCAAAATTATCACCACTCACCGAAAGATCGGGCACTCCGCCTCTATCTAGTGGTATCAGGATTTCAGGTTGATCGGTGAGTTTATCGAGGGTTTTCACTCTCCTATCGTCCACCAAACCATATACATATTCAGGTTTAGACCTTTATCCCAGCACCTTTTGAGCCGTGCACTTTCATTCGATAATTTGTGTTGTTGAATTTGTGTGCTTCATGTGTTCATTTTGTTGCTGACCAGAGTCATCTCGTATGCTGCCATATCCCCACCATCGCCGCTTCGCCGCCACCATACCCCCACCATCAAACCCTAGTTCCCCCTTGTCTGCGCAACACCCGCCAGAAAACCCTCCTTCGCAAAAAACCCCCCACCAGATCCACCCCCACCGTCCATAGCGCAAACCCCCCCCACCAGATCCTCTGAGTCACCCACCGAGCACCCCCCCCATCCCACCAGATCCTGCCGCTGCGTTCGCTATCGAGTTGTGCCGCCGAAACCCTGACACGAGGTACCTTCAGTAAAACGGGCATAACTTTTCGCTCGTAACTCTGTTTCGGCACAATTTTTTACAGCAGATTCCCAACTCCGAGACAGGCCTGCCCACACTCCGTAGGTTGGTGTGGTTTCTCAAAAAATTCAAAAAAATCGGGAGCGTAATTAAAAAAATTGATTACTGTGTTTGGACCTTTTCTGGCCAACACGTTTGCTTTTCTGTAGACCACATCCGGTCTGTTTCAGTTGAAACTTGCTGTGGTTCCTATTCTTGTGCTCCTGGTTGTGAGCAAAAATATAAAAAAAAAGAAAATCCAAATGACCTGTGATTCCTACTAGTGCCTTTTGGTGAAATCTGCTGTACTATTTGCGCCACTACCATTGTGCTTGTTCTGTGCATTTCACCCGTCGTGCCTTGTTCGTGCTGTCCTCCTTGCTGCCCCACTTACACCCTGCGTGATATTTTGTTCAGCAACAAGTTGTACCGTGTTTAGCACTATAATTCAGCTTTGCATTATTGTTTTGATTGTGCTAACCCTTGGACTGAGTGCAGCCTACCCAGAACTCCATATATTTCTCCGACGAGCGGATTTTAGGGTCTCGAGGCAATCGCTCCTCCAATCTCTCACCGGTACTCCTTGTTGGTGGCAGGTCCCCTCTGTGTGCTTGGTCAGAACGAATAAGAACTTGATCACAGCACGATAGTTGAGCGCCTTGTGAGCCTGTGATACACCTTGTTATTTTTTTCCTTGCTGCTGCATTTTCTCTAACCATGGCAGGTGACGAGGAAAAGGATGCCAAATTGCTAACCATGCAGGCACAGGTTGATGGCCTCACCACGGATATCCAGACGATGCACGAACGTCTGGATTCGACGATCACTTCGTCCACCGAGCGGTTCGATCAGATCGACCTCGCTCAAGCTGCGACTCGGCAAACCCTAGACACCATCTTGGCTCGCCTCGACGGCCTCAGCACGTCGCTCACAGATCTCCAGAAAGACTACGGCGGTGACTCCGAACAGGACGGTAATCGCCCTCCTCGTGCCCGTCGTATTCCACGTCAGCAAGATTCCTTTGCTAAAATTAAATTCAAGATTCCACCTTTTACTGGCAAATATGATCCTGCTGTATATCTTGATTGGGAACTAGAGATAGATCAGAAATTTGCATGCCATGATATTCCTGCTAGTTCGCAAGTTAAGGCTGCTATTAGTGAATTTCAAGAATTTGCCTTGCTCTGGTGGCATGAGTATAAGCAAGAAAATCCTGCTAGCCTTCCGACCAACTGGGCACAATTAAAAACTGCTATGCGCCGTAGATTTGTGCCGTCATATTATGCTCGTGATTTGCTTAACAAAATGCAGTGCTTCCAACAAGGCCAACAGTCTGTGGAGACTTATTACCAGGAGCTGCAGAAAGGTATGATTCGCCGTGGCCTCATTGAGACGGACGCCGCCACCATGGCACGCTTTCGTGGTGGTTTGAATCGCGATATTCAGGATATCCTCGATTTTACAAACTATGATAATATCACCACTCTGTTTGAATTTGCTTGCAAAGCTGAACGACAAGTGCAGGGACTCCGCTCGAAGACCTACTCTAACTCTTTTGTAGGACGTCGTCCTTCCTCTAGCGCCACACCTACTACCCCTGCACCTGCACCTGCACCTGCACCTGCCACACTGCGCGACCGCGCAACGACGTCTACAGCACCTCAGGCCACCGGCTCTACTACTTCGACCGGTCGTACGCGCGACATCCAGTGCCACCGCTGCAAAGGTTTTGGACATGTTTTTCGGGACTGCCCCAGCAAGCGCACCCTGATCATTCGCGATAATGGTGAGTATTCTTCCGCTAGTGATTCAGAGGAACCTACACATACCTTGCTTTCCACTGACCCTGCAGCAAGGGAGGAGGTTCACGTCAACCCAGGCGATGCTGATCGCTATGAAAGCCTTGTAGCACAGCGTGTTCTGAGTACACAGGTTGCCACGCCCGAGAAGAACCAGCGTCGCACTCTGTTCCACACGAAGGGAGTTGTTCAGGATCGTTCCATTTGCATCATCATCGACAGTGGCAGCTGCAACAACTTGGCAAGCACCGTGATGGTCGAGAAGTTGTCCCTGTCCACTCGTAAGCATCCGAGCCCCTATCACATTCAGTGGCTTAATGATGGTGGCAAGATCCGGGTCACACAATCGGTACGCGTTCCTTTTTCCATAGGCACCTACTCTGATTTTGTGGATTGCGATGTTATACCTATGGAAGCATGCTCGTTGTTACTTGGTAGACCTTGGCAATTTGATACTGATAGCTTGCATCATGGTCGTTCAAATCATTATTCTCTCATGAGTAAAGGCCAGAAAATCATCATTCATCCCATGACTCCTGAACAAATTGTTAAAGATGATATTGCTCGCGCTGCTAAATCAA
This sequence comes from Digitaria exilis, assembly GCA_015342445.1. NCBI lineage: Eukaryota > Viridiplantae > Streptophyta > Magnoliopsida > Poales > Poaceae > Digitaria > Digitaria exilis. The sequence continues at coordinate 786,851 of JACEFO010002694.1, forward strand.
AACCTCAGCATCCGGCACCTTCTGCTAATTCTGAAATTAGGTTGCATGCTCCTGTTTTGATGGCCACCAGATCTGATTTTGATGAGCTACACGCGTCACAGTCACCCTGCTGCTATGTTCTTATGTGCGCTGGCTTGCTTGTTTCACTTGATGATGCACCACCTTCGGATATTCCCCCTGGGGTTACTCACCTTTTGCAGGAGTACACGGATGTTTTTCCGAAGGACTTGCCACCAGGTCTTCCCCCGCTTCGGGGCATTGAGCACTAGATTGATCTCGTTCCGGGTGCACCGCTTCCGAACCGCGCACCGTACCGCACCAACCCGGAGGAGACAAAGGAAATTCAGCGCCAGGTACAAGCGCTGCTCGACAAGGGCTACATTCGTGAGTCTCTCAGCCCCTGTTCCGTTCCGGTATTACTTGTTCCTAAGAAAGATGGTTCCTGGCGCATGGGTGTCGATTGTCGTGCTATTAATAACATCACTATTCGATATCGATATCCTATTCCTCGCCTTGATGACATGTTAGATGAGCTTAGTGGTGCCATTATATTCACGAAGATTGATTTGCGTAGTGGCTACCACCAGATTCATATGAAATTGGGTGATGAATGGAAAACGGCTTTTAAAACGAAATTTGGCTTGTATGAATGGTTAGTTATGCCGTTTGGATTGACTAATGCACCTAGCACATTTATGCGCTTGATGAATGAAGTTCTCAGACCCTTTATAGGCTTGTTTGTTGTTGTCTATTTCGATGATATCTTGATTTACAGCAAGTCTATGGACGAACATTTGGGTCATTTGCGTGCTGTGTTTGATACGTTACGTGCGGCTAACTTGTATGGCAACATTGAAAAATGCATGTTTTGCACACAACGTGTCTCGTTTCTTGGCTATGTTGTTACTCCACAGGGCATTGAGGTGGACAGCAGCAAGATTGATGCCATCCGGGAATGGCTAACGTCGACGACGGTCACGCAGATTCGAAGTTTCCTTGGTCTTGCAGGTTTCTACAGACGATTTGTGCGTGATTTCAGTCCCATTGCAGCACCTCTGCACGAGCTTACAAAGAAAGACGCGCCCTTCATTTGGAGAGATTCACAGGAGGTTGCTTTCTGCACTCTCAAAGATAAGCTCACACATGCTCCTGTCTTACAATTGCCTGATTTCACTAAAATCTTTGAGCTTGAATGCGATGCCAGTGGGATTGGTTTAGGTGCTGTTTTGTTACAAGAGGGTAAACCAGTTGCTTACTTTAGTGAAAAATTAAGTGGTCCTAGCTTGCGCTATTCTACTTATGATAAAGAACTGTATGCTCTTGTGCGCACTTTACAAACATGGCAGCATTACCTATGGCATCGTGAGTTTATTATCCATTCTGATCATGAAGCTTTAAAACATATGCGAACCCAAACAAACCTGAATCGTCGTCATGCTAAATGGGTTGAATTCATTGAGTCCTTTCCGTACATTATTAAACACAAGAGTGGGAAGGAAAATGTCATTGCTGATGCTCTGTCTCGCCGCTATACTATGCTTTCACAACTAGACTTCAAAATTTTTGGCTTGCACACTATGAAAGATCAATATGTTGATGATGCTGATTTCAGAGATGCTTTTGCTCATTGCTTGACTGGGAAACCATGGGGTCAACTTCATCTGCAGGACGGGTTCCTGTTTCGAGCTAACAAGCTGTGTGTTCCAGCGACCTCGGTTCGTCTTTTGTTGTTGCAGGAAGCACATGGCGGCGGCCTCATGGGCCACTTTGGCGTCTTCAAGACGCACGAGATACTGTCCGCGCACTTCTTTTGGCCCCGGATGTGCCGTGATGTCGAGCGCCTTGTTGCACGCTGCACTACATGCCAGAAAGCTAAGTCCCGTCTGAACAACCATGGTTTGTATATGCCTTTGCCTGTCCCTTCGTCCCCATGGCTTGATATTTCAATGGACTTTGTTTTAGGACTGCCTAGAACTAAGAAGGGGAGGGATAGCATTTTTGTGGTTGTCGATCGCTTCTCTAAAATGGCTCACTTTATACCTTGTCAGAAAACTGATGATGCTAGCATGGTTGCTGAATTGTTCTTTCGAGAAATTGTTCGTTTGCGTGGCATTCCAAATACAAATGTCTCTGATCGTAATGCTAAGTGTCTCAGTCATTTTTGGAGATCACTGTGGAATAAATTGGGCACTAAATTGTTGTTTAGTACTACATGTCATCCTCAGATTGATGGGCAAACTGAGGTGGTAAATAGAACTTTGTCTACCATGCTTAGGGCTGTTTTAGACAAGAACTTAAAACGTTGGGAAGATTGTTTGCCTCATGTTGAGTTTGCTTATAACCGTGCTACGCATTCTTCGACTAAGATGTGCCCTTTTGAGGTGGTTTATGGTTATGTTCCGCGCGCGCCTATTGATTTATTTTCTGCCGATGCTGCCGATGCTCCCCACTTAGATGCCGTTGCACATGTTGAGCAAATGATAATGTTGCATGATCAAACTCATCAAAATATTGCTGCTGCGAATGTTCGCTATCAGGTTGCGGGCAGTAAAGGTCGCAAACATGTTACTTTTACACCTAGTGATTAGGTTTGGTTGCACTTGCGTAAGGATCGCTTTCCTACTTTACGCCGTTCTAAATTGATGCCTCGCGCCGCTGGTCCTTTCAAAGTGCTAACCAAGATTAATGATAATGCTTATGTTCTTGCCCTACCTGCGGAGTTTGGTGTTTCCACTAGTTTTAATGTTGTAGATTTGACACCATACGCGGGCGAGGATGAGGAGTTGCCGTCGAGGACGACTTCGTTTCAAGAAGGGGAGGCTGATGCGGACATCGACTACACTACGAGTACGACGACAGCAGATACGGCGCCGGAATATCAGGCGCCTTTGGCTCACGCACCTTTCCCTCAGGCGCCTCTGGTACAGGCGCCTCTCCCTCAGGCGCCAGAGGCCCAGGAGCTTCCTCCACTTGGGCCGATTACGTGGGCTCGTGCAAGAGAGTTGAACTACATCATGGTACTGAAGAATGAAGGCCCAGGAGAATAGACGACCAGCCACTTCGAGGCCCATGGCTGCGGCGGCCCAGCTAGCGGCGTCTAGGGTTTTCCAACCCTAGGGCGCCACCTTCCGTAGCTGCCAGGGGTTGCGTTCCCTCTATTTAGATTAGACTACTCTTTTCATTAGAACTTGAGTTTTGTTTTACGATTAGCCACTGCTAAATGGATCACGCGCAAATACGCGCTGACCTCTGTGATTCAGGACTCCACCTTCGAGTGATATTAAGATTGCTCGCCTCATGTTCTTGTTTGTTCTTCGATTGCAAACAGGGATTGATCTTCGTGATCAGGCCGACCTTGCACCAGCAAGTTCGGTAACCACAGGGAGTTGGTTCAGCGATTGCATTGGCGCCTCGAGTTCGCTCGTCGTAGTCGGATTGTGAGGGTCTACTTCCACCCAAGTCAAAATTATCTCCACTCACCGAAAGATCGGGCACTCCGCCTCTATCAGGGTAGGTTCGTGCGAAAAAATTCAACAGAAGTTCTGGGCGTGAAACAGTGGATTCGGGTGACGAAACACCCGTTTTACTTCGATTTTCGTGCAGCAGGTAACCGAATGCTCCAAAACACTCCCAAACATCATTTGGGGCCTAAGGAGTATATTGGAAGTGTCCGTAGCGAAAAACCCAGTTTGAAGTTCGTTGTTACGAGACAGTGCATCCGGGCGCCAAAACGGACCCGTTTCGCTCCGTTTTGCATATAGAAGGTACCAAAACGCGCCAAATCACTCCCTAACATTGTTTTGGCTCCAATGGAGGCTACTGGGTATGTTCGAGCGAAAAATTCGATAGAAGTTCGGGGCGTGAAACAGTGCATTCGGGTGCCGAACCACCCGTTTTGCTTTGATTTTCGTGCAGCAGGTAACCGAATGCTCCAAAACACTCTTAAACATCATCTAGGGCCGAACGGAGTAGATTGGAAGTTAGCAAAAAACCCATTTTGAAGTTCGTTGTTACGAGGCAGTGCATCCGAGCGCCGAAACGGACCCGTTTTGCTCCGTTTTGCATGCAGAAGGTACGAAAATGCGACAAATCACTCCCTAACATCGTTTTGGGTCCAAGCGAGGCTATTGGGTATGTTCGTACGAAAAAATTCAACAGAAGTTCGGGACACGAAATAGTGCATTCGGGTGCCGAAACACCCGTTTTGCTTCGATTTTCATGCAGCAGGTAACCGAATGCTCCAAAATACTCCCAAACATCATTTGGGGCCTAACGGAGTATATTGGAAGTGTTTGTAGCGAAAAACCCATTTTGAAGTTCGTTGTTACGAGGCAGTGCATCCGAGCGCCAAAACGGACCCGTTTCGCTCCGTTTTGCATGTAAAAGGTACCGAAACGCGCCAAATCACTCCCTAACATCGTTTTGGCTCCAATGGAGGCTATTGGGAATGTTCGAGCGAAAAAATTCGACAGAAGTTCGGGGCGTGAAAAGTGCATTCGTGTGCCGAACCACCCGTTTTGCTTTGATTTTCGTGCAGCAGGTAACCGAATGCTCCAAAACACTCCCAAACATCATTTAGGGCCTAACGGAGTAGATTGGAAGTGTACGTAGCGAAAAACCCATTCTGAAGTTCGTTGTTACGAGGCAGTGCATCCGGGCACCGAAACAGACCCGTTTCGCTCCGTTTTGCATGCGGAAAGTACCAAAACGCGACAAATCACTCCCTAACCTCGTTTTTGGTCCAATGGAGGCTATTGGGTATGTTCGTGCTAAAAAATTCAACAGAAGTTTGGAGTGCGAAACAGTGCATTCGGGTGCCGAACCACCCGTTTTGCTTCGATTTTCGTGCAGCAGGTAACCGAATCTTCCAAAACACTCCCAAACATCATTTAGGGCCTAACGGAGTAGATTTGAAGTGTCCATGGCGAAAAACCCATTTTGAAGTTCGTTGTTACGAGGCAGTGCATCCGGGCGCCGAAACGGACCCGTTCGCTCCGTTTTGCATGTAGAAGGTACCGAAACGCGCCAAATCACTCCCTAACATCGTTTCGGCTCAAATGGAGGTTATTGGGTATGTTCGAGTGAAAAAATTCGACAGAAGTTCGGGGCGTGAAACAGTGCATTCGGGTGACGAACCACCCGTTTTGCTTCGATTTTCATGCAGCAGGTAACCGAGTGCTCCAAAACACTCCCAAACATCATTTAGGGCCTAACGGAGTAGATTGGAAGTGTCCATAGCGAAAAAACCCATTTTGAAGTTCGTTGTTACGAGGCAGTGCATCCGGGCACCGAAACGGACCCGTTTTGCTCCGTTTTGCATGCAGAAGGTATGGAAACACACCAAATCACTCCCTAACATCGTTTTGGGTCCAATGGAGGTTATTGGGTATGTTCGTGCGAAAAAATTCAACAGAAGTTCGGGGCGCGAAACAATGCATTCGGGTGCCGAAACACCCGTTTTGCTTTGATTTTTGTGCAGCAGGTAACCGAATGCTCCAAAACACTCCCAAACATCATTTGGGGCCCAACGGAGTATATTGGAAGTGTCCGTAGCAAAAAACCCATTTTGAAGTTCGTTGTTACGAGGCAGTGCATCCGGGCACCGAAACGGACCCGTTTCGCTCCGTTTTGCATGCAGAAGGTACCGAAACGCGACAAATCACTCCCTAACATCGTTTTGGGTCCAATGGAGGCTATTGGGTAGGTTCGTGCGAAAAAATTGGACAGAAGTTCGGGGCGCGAAACAGTGCATTCGGGTGCCGAAACACCCGTTTTGCTTCGATTTTCGTGCTGCAGGTAACCGAATGCTCCAAAATACTCCCAAACATCATTTGGGGCCTAACGGAGTATATTGGAAGTGTTCGTAGCGAAAAACCCATTTTGAAGTTCGTTGTTACGAGGCAGTGCATCCGGGCGCCAAAACGGACCCGTTTCGCTCCGTTTTGCATGTAAAAGGTACCGAAACGCGCCAAATCACTCCCTAACATCGTTTTGGCTCCAATGGAGGCTATTGGGAATGTTCGAGCGAAAAAATTCGACAGAAGTTCGGGGCGTGAAACAGTGCATTCGTGTGCCGAACCACCCGTTTTGCTTTGATTTTCGTGCAGCAGGTAACCGAATGCTCCAAAACACTCCCAAACATCATTTAGGGCCTAACGGAGTAGATTGGAAGTGTACGTAGCGAAAAACCCATTCTGAAGTTCGTTGTTACGAGGCAGTGCATCCGGGCACCGAAACAGACCCGTTTCGCTCCGTTTTGCATGCGGAAGGTACCGAAACGCGACAAATCACTCCCTAACCTCGTTTTGGGTCCAATGGAGGCTATTGGGTATGTTCGTGCGAAAAAATTCAACAGAAGTTTGGAGTGCGAAACAGTGCATTCGGGTGCCGAAACACCCGTTTTGCTTCGATTTTCGTGCAGCAGGTAACCGAATGCTCCAAAATACTCCCAAACATCATTTGGGGCCTAACGGAGTATATTGGAAGTGTTTGTAGCGAAAAAACCCATTTTGAAGTTCGTTGTTACGATGCAGTGCATCCGGGCACCGAAACGGACCCGTTTCGCTCCGTTTTGCATGCAGAAGGTATGGAAACACACCAAATCACTCCCCAACATCGTTTTGGGTCCAATGGAGGTTATTGGGTATGTTCGTGCGAAAAATTCAACAGAAGTTTGGGGCGCGAAACAATGCATTCGGGTGCCGAAACACCCGTTTTGCTTTGATTTTTGTGCAGCAGGTAACCGAATGCTCCAATACACTTCCAAACATCATTTAGGGCCTAACGGACTAGATTGGAAGTATCCGTAGCGAAAAACCCATTTTGAAGTTCGTTGTTACGAGGCAGTGCATCCGGGCGCCAAAACGGACCCGTTTCGCTCCGTTTTGCATATAGAAGGTACCGAAACGCGCCAAATCACTCCCTAACATTGTTTTGGCTCCAATGGAGGCTATTGGGTATGTTCGAGCGAAAAATTCGACAGAAGTTCGGGTCGTGAAACAGTGCATTCGTGTGCCGAAACACCCGTTTTGCTTCGGATTTCGTGCAGCAGGTAACCGAATCCTCCAAAACACTCCCAAACATCATTTAGGGCCTAACGGAGTAGATTGGAAGTGTCCATAGCGAAAAAACCCATTTTGAAGTTCGTTGTTACGAGGCAGTGCATCCGGGCACCAAAACGGACCCGTTTCGCTCCGTTTTGCATGCAGAAGGTACGGAAACGCACCAAATCACTCCCTAACATCGTTTTGGGTCCAATGGAGGCTATTGGGTATGTTCGTGCGAAAAAATTCAACAGAAGTTCGGGGCGCGAAACAATGCATTCGGGTGCCGAAACACCCGTTTTGCTTCGGATTTTCGTGCAGCAGGTAACCGAATGCTCCAAAACACTCCCAAACATCATTTAGGGCCTAACGGAGTAGATTGGAAGTGTCCATAGCGAAAAAACCCATTTTGAAGTTCGTTGTTACGAGGCAGTGCATCCGGGCACCGAAACGGACCCGTTTCGCTCCGTTTTGCATGCAGAAGGTACCGAAACGCGACAAATCACTCCCTAACATCGTTTTGGGTCCAATGGAGGCTATTGGGTTGGTTCGTGCGAAAAAATTGGACAGAAGTTCGGGGCGCGAAACAGTGCATTCGGGTGCCGAAACACCCGTTTTGCTTCGATTTTCGTGCAGCAGGTAACCGAATGCTCCAAAACACTCCCAAACATCATTTAGGGCCTAACGGAGTAGATTGGAAGTGTCCGTAGCGAAAAAACCCATTTTGAAGTTCGTTGTTACGAGGCAGTGCATCCGGGCACCGAAACGGACCCGTTTCGCTCCGTTTTGCATGTAGAAGGTACCGAAACGCGCCAAATCACTCCCTAACATCGTTTTGGCTCCAATGGAGGCTATTGGGTATGTTCGAGCGAAAAAATTCAACAGAAGTTCGGGGCGCGAAACAGTGCATTCGTGTGCCGAAACACCCGTTTTGCTTTGATTTTCGTGCAGCAGGTAACCGAATGCTCCAAAACACTCCCAAACATCATTTAGGGCCTAACGGAGTAGATTGGAAGTGTCCGTAGCGAAAAACCCATTTTGAAGTTCGTTGTTACGAGGCAGTGCATCCGGGCACCGAAACGGACCCGTTTCGCTCCGTTTTGCATGCAGAAGGTACCGAAACGCGACAAATCACTCCCTAACCTCGTTTTGGGTCCAATGGAGGCTATTGGGAATGTTCGAGCGAAAAAATTCGACAGAAGTTCGGGGCGTGAAACAGTGCATTCGTGTGCCGAACCACCCGTTTTGCTTTGATTTTCGTGCAGCAGGTAACCGAATGCTCCAAAACACTCCCAAACATCATTTAGGGCCTAACGGAGTAGATTGGAAGTGTACGTAGCGAAAAACCCATTCTGAAGTTCGTTGTTACGAGGCAGTGCATCCGGGCACCGAAACGGACCCGTTTCGCTCCGTTTTGCATGCGGAAGGTACCGAAACGCGCCAACTCACTCCCTAACATCGTTTCGGCTCAAATGGAGGTTATTGGGTATGTTCGAGCGAAAAAATTCGACAGAAGTTCGGGGCGTGAAACAGTGCATTCGAGTGCCGAACCACCCGTTTTGCTTCGATTTTCGTGCAGCAGGTAACCGAATGCTCCAAAACACTCCCAAACATCATTTAGGGCCTAACGGAGTAGATTGGAAGTGTCCATAGCGAAAAAACCCATTTTGAAGTTCGTTGTTACGAGGCAGTGCATCCGGGCACCGAAACGGACCCGTTTCGCTCCGTTTTGCATGCAGAAGGTATGGAAACACACCAAATCACTCCCTAACATTGTTTTGGGTCCAATGGAGGTTATTGGGTATGTTCGTGCGAAAAAATTCAACAGAAGTTCGGGGCGCGAAACAATGCATTCGGGTGCCGAAACACCCGTTTTGCTTTGATTTTTGTGCAGCAGGTAACCGAATGCTCCAAAACACTCCCAAACATCATTTAGGGCCTAACGGACTAGTTTGGAAGTATCCGTAGCGAAAAACCCATTTTGAAGTTCGTTGTTACGAGGCAGTGCATCCGGGCACCAAAACGGACCCGTTTCGCTCCGTTTTGCATGTAGAAGGTACCGAAACGCGCCAAATCACTCCCTAACATCGTTTTGGCTCCAATGGAGGCTATTGGGTAGGTTCGTGCGAAAAAATTCGACAGAAGTTCGGGGCGCGAAACAGTGCATTCGGGTGCCGAAACACCCGTTTTGCTTCGATTTTCGTGCAGCAGGTAACCGAATGCTCCAAAACACTCCCAAACATCATTTAGGGCCTAACGGAGTAGATTGGAAGTGTCCGTAGCGAAAAAACCCATTCTGAAGTTCGTTGTTACGAGGCAGTGCATCCGAGCGCCAAAACGGACCCGTTTCGCTCCGTTTTGCATATAGAAGGTACCGAAACGCGCCAAATCACTCCCTAACATTGTTTTGGCTCCAATGGAGGCTATTGGGTATGTTCGAGCGAAAAATTCGACAGAAGTTCGGGGTGTGAAACAGTGCATTCGTGTGCCGAACCACCCGTTTTGCTTTGATTTTCGTGCAGCAGGTAACCGAATGCTCCAAAACACTCCCAAACATCATTTAGGGCCTAACGGAGTAGATTGGAAGTGTCCGTAGCGAAAAACCCATTTTGAAGTTCGTTGTTACGAGGCAGTGCATCCGGGCACCGAAACGGACCCGTTTCGCTCCGTTTTGCATGCAGAAGGTATGGAAACACACCAAATCACTCCCTAACATCGTTTTGGCTCCAATGGAGGCTATTGGGTATGTTCGAGCGAAAAAATTCGACAGAAGTTCGGGGCGTGAAACAGTGCATTCGGGTGCCGAACCACCCGTTTTGCTTCGATTTTCGTGCAGCAGGTAACCGAATGCTCCAAAACACTCCCAAACATCATTTAGGGCCTAACGGAGTAGATTGGAAGTGTCCGTAGCGAAAAAACCCATTTTGAAGTTCGTTGTTACGAGGCAGTGCATCCGGGCGCCAAAACGGACCCGTTTCGCTCCGTTTTGCATGCAGAAGGTACCGAAACGCGACCAAATCACTCCCTAACATCGTTTTGGGTCCAATGGAGGCTATTGGGTATGTTCGTGCGAAAAAATTCAACAGAAGTTCGGAGTGCGAAACAGTGCATTCGGGTGCCGAAACACCCGTTTTGCTTCGATTTTCGTGCAGCAGGTAACCGAATCTCCAAAACACTCCCAAACATCATTTAGGGCCTAACGGAGTAGATTTGAAGTGTCCATAGCGAAAAAACCCATTTTGAAGTTCGTTGTTACGAGGCAGTGCATCCGGGCACCGAAACGGACCCGTTTCGCTCCGTTTTGCATGCAGAAGGTATGGAAACGCACCAAATAACTCCCTAACATCGTTTTGGGTCCAATGGAGGCTATTGGGTATGTTCGTGCGAAAAAATTCAACAGAAGTTCGGGGCGCGAAACAATGCATTCGGGTGCCGAAACACCCGTTTTGCTTCGATTTTCGTGCAGCAGGTAACCGAATGCTCCAATACACTTCCAAACATCATTTAGGGCCTAACGGACTAGATTGGAAGTATCCGTAGCGAAAAACCCATTTTGAAGTTCGTTGTTACGAGGCAGTGCATCCGGGCACCGAAACGGACCCGTTTCGCTCCGTTTTGCATGCGGAAGGTACCGAAACGCGACAAATCACTCCCTAACATCGTTTTGGGTCCAATGGAGGCTATTGGGTAGGTTCGTGCGAAAAAATTGAACAGAAGTTCGGGGCGCGAAACATGCATTCGGGTGCCGAAACACCCGTTTTGCTTCGATTTTCGTGCAGCAGGTAACCGAATGCTCCAAAACACTCCCAAACATCATTTAGGGCCTAACGGACTAGTATTGGAAGTATCCGTAGCGAAAAACCCATTTTGAAGTTCGTTGTTACGAGGCAGTGCATCCGGGCACCAAAACGGACCCGTTTCGCTCCGTTTTGCATGTAGAAGGTACCGAAACGCGCCAAATCACTCCCTAACATCGTTTTGGCTCCAATGGAGGCTATTGGGTATGTTCGAGCGAAAAATTCGACAGAAGTTCGGGGCGCGAAACAGTGCATTCGGGTGCCGAAACACCCGTTTTGCTTCGATTTTCGTGCAGCAGGTAACCGAATGCTCCAAAACAGTCCCAAACATCATTTAGGGCCTAACGGAGTAGATTGGAAGTGTCCATAGCGAAAAAACCCATTTTGAAGTTCGTTGTTACGAGGCAGTGCATCCGGGCACCGAAACGGACCCATTTCGCTCCGTTTTGCATGCAGAAGGTATGGAAACACACCAAATCACTCCCTAACATCGTTTTGGGTCCAATGGAGGTTATTGGGTATGTTCGTGCGAAAAAATTCAACAGAAGTTCGGGGCGCGAAACAATGCATTCGGGTGCCGAAACACCCGTTTTGCTTTGATTTTTGTGCAGCAGGTAACCGAATGCTCCAAAACACTCCCAAACATCATTTGGGGCCCAACGGAGTATATTGGAAGTGTCCGTAGCAAAAACCCATTTTAAAGTTCGTTGTTACGAGGCAGTGCATCCGGGCACCGAAACGGACCCGTTTCGCTCCGTTTTGCATGCAGAAGGTATGGAAACACACCAAATCACTCCCTAACATCGTTTTGGGTCCAATGGAGGCTATTGGGTATGTTCGTGCGAAAAAATTCAACAGAAGTTCGGGGCGCGAAACAGTGCATTCGGGTGCCGAACCACCCGTTTTGCTTCGATTTTCGTGCAGCAGGTAACCGAATGCTCCAAAACACTCCCAAACATCATTAAGGGCCTAACGGAGTAGATTGGAAGTGTCCGTTGCGAAAAACCCATTTTGAAGTTCGTTGTTACGAGGCAGTGCATCCGGGCACCAAAACGGACCCGTTTCGCTCCGTTTTGCATGTAGAAGGTACCGAAACGCGCCAAATCACTCCCTAACATCGTTTCGGCTCAAATGGAGGTTATTGGGTATGTTCGAGCGAAAAAATTCGACAGAAGTTCAGGGCGTGAAACAGTGCATTCGGGTGCCGAACCACCCGTTTTGCTTCGATTTTCGTGCAGCAGGTAACCGAATGCTCCAAAACACTCCCAAACATCATTTAGGGCCTAACGGAGTAGATTGGAAGTGTCC
>JACEFO010002692.1:0-26847 GCA_015342445.1 Digitaria exilis
TGCAGAAGAAGGCTACCAGGGATGTTGAAGTAGCCAGGGATGACAATAAGCAATTATCTGAAGAGCTCGTTCAACTGCGCAAGAGTATTGCTGACAAGAAAGAAGAACTTGGATGAAAAAACTTCAGGAAATCTCGTCCAAGAGGCTGGCGGAGATGCGAGAGAAAATAGCAGCAAATATAGAAGAAGGAAAAGCGACATAGCATACATGAGGTCATGAACTTGTGTAAAGGTGACGTCCACGGAGCATATTTCATGGACAATTGGAAAAGGGTGTCATCCATTAGTAAAACCTTTAGTTCCTAAAGACCTACAAACTCTTCAGTTCATCTCCTATGAGCGATTGAAAGTCGTCCCTCGAGAACTGAATGGCATTCAATCAAAAAGTTTCAGTTCTTTCTAGGACATGCCTGATCCCACTGTGCATGGCCCTGTAGTGAAGTCTCGGCTACCCAGAAGTTGACATTGCCCAAATCGTTTATCCAGGTGCAGAGCTCGAACTGTGATGCCCTGCGGACATCGACTACACTACGAGTTACGACGACAGCAGATATGGCACCAGAAGATCAGGCGCCTTTGGCTCAAGCACCTTTCCCTCAGGCGCCTCTGGTACAGGCGCCCTCTCTCCCTCAGGCGCCCCGCCAGAGGCCCAGGAGCTTCCTCCACTTGGGGCGAGTTACGCGGGCTCGCGCAAGAGAGATCTTGAACTACATTCCATGGTTCACTGCGAAGAATGAAGGCCCAGGAGAATAGACGACCAGCCACTTCGAGGCCCGTGGTGGTTTGCAGGCCCAGTAGCGGCGTTAGGGTTTCCAACCCTAGGGCACCGCCTTCCGTAGCCGCCAGGTCCGGCTGCGTCCCTCTAATTTAGATTAGACTACTCTTTTCATTAGAAACAATGAGTTTTGTTTTACGATTAGCCACTGCCTAAACGGATCACGCGTAAAATACGCGCTGACCTCTGTAATTCAGCGACTCCACCTTCGAGTGATATTAAGATTGTCGCCTCTTGTTCTTGTTTGTTCTTCGGATTGTCAATACAGGGATTGATCTTCGTTAATCAGGCCGACCTATGTCCAGCAGTTCGGTAACCACAGGGAGTTGGTTCAGCGATGCATTGGCGCCTCGAGTTCGCTGTCGTAGTCGGACGTGAGGTACTACTTCCGCCCAAGTCAAAGATTATCTCCACTCACCGAAAGATCGGGCACTCCGCCTCTATCTAGTGGTATCAGGCATTTCAGGTTGATCGGTGAGTTTATCGAGGTTTTCACTCCTATTCGGTCCACCAAACCCATATACATATTCAGTTTAGACCTTTTATCCCAGCACCTTTTGAGCCTGTCACTTTCATTCGATAATTTGTGTTGTGAATTTGTGGCTTCATGTGTTCATTTTGTTGCTGACCAGAAGTCATCTCGTATGCTGCCATATCCCCACCATCGCCGCTTCGCCGCCCACCATACCCCCACCATCAAACCCTAGTTCCCACCTTGTCTGCGCAACACCCGCCAGAAAACCCCCTTCGCAAAAAACCCCCCACCAGATTCCACCCCCACCGTCCATAGCGCAAACCCCCACCAGATCCTCTGAGTCCACCCACCGAGCACCCCCCCCCCATCCCAACCAGATCCTGCCGCCTGCGTTACGCTATCGAGTTGTGCCGCCGAAACCCTGACACGAGGTACCTTCAGTAAAACGGGCAATAACTTTTTCGTCGTAACTCTGTTTCGCACAATTTTTACAGCAGATTCCCAACTCCGAGACAGGCCTGCCCACCACACTCCGTTAGGTTCGTGTGGTTTCTCAAAAAATTCAAAAAAATCGGGAGCGTAATTAAAAAAATGATTACTGTGTTTGGACCTTTTCTGGCCAACACGTTTGCTTTTCTGTAGACCACATCCGTCTGATTTCAGTTGAAACTTGCTGTGGTTTCCTATTCTTGTGCTCCTGGTTGTGAGCAAAAATATAAAAAAAAAGAAAATCCAAATGACCTGTGATTCCTACTAGTGCCTTTTGGTGAAATCATGCTGTACTATTTGCGCCCACTTACCATTGTGCTTGTTCTGTGCATTTCACCCGTCGTGCCTTTTTCGTGCTGGTCCTCCTTGCTGCCCCACTTACACCCTGCGTGATATTTTGTTCAGCAACAAGTTGTACCGTGTTTAGCACTATAATTCAGCTTGCATTATTGTTTTGATTGTGCTAACCCTATGGACTGAGTGCAGCCTACCCAGAACTCCATATATATTTCTCCGACGAGCGGATTTTAGGGTCTCGAGGCAATCGCTCTCCAATCTCTCACCGGTATCACTTGTTGGTGGCAGGTCCCTCTGTGTGCTTGTCAGAAAACGAATAAGAACTTGATCACAGCACGATAGTTGAGCGCCTTGTGAGCCTGTGATACACCTTGTTATTTTTTCCTTGCTGCTGCATTTTCTCTAACCATGGCAGGTGACGAGGGAAGAAGGATGCCAAATTGCTAACCATGCAGGCACGGTTGATGGCCTCACCACGGATATCCAGACGATGCACGAACGTCCTGGATTCGACGATCACTTCGTCCACCGAGCGGTTCGATCAGATCGACCTCGCTCAAGCTGCGACTCGGCAAACCCTAGACACCATCTTGGCTCGCCTCGACGGCCTCAGCACGTTCGCTCACAGATCTCCAGAAAGACTACGGCGGTGACTCCGAACAGGACGGTAATCGCCCTCCTCGTGCCCGTCGTATTCCACGTCAGCAAGATTCCTTTTGCTAAATTAAATTCAAGATTCCACCTTTTACTGGCAAATATGATCCTGCTGTATATCTTGATTGGGAACTAGAGATAGATCAGAAATTTGCATGCCATGATATTCCTGCTAGTTCGCAAGTTAAGGCTGCTATTAGTGAATTTCAAGAATTTGCCTTGCTCTGGTGGCATGAGTATAAGCAAGAAAATCCTGCTAGCCTTCCGACCAACTGGGCACAATTAAAAACTGCTATGCGCCGTTAGATTTGTGCCGTCATATTATGCTCGTGATTTGCTTAACAAAATGCAGTGCTTCCAACAAGGCCAACAGTCTGTGGAGACTTTATTACCAGGAGCTGCAGAAAGGTATTGATTCGCCGTGGCCTCATTGAGACGGACGCCGCCACCATGGCACGCTTTCGTGGTGGTTTGAATCGCGATATTCAGGATATCCTCGATTTTACAAACTATGATAATATCACCACTCTGTTTGAATTTGCTTGCAAAGCTGAACGACAAGTGCAGGGACTCCGCTCGAAGACCTACTCTAACTCTTTGTAGGACGTCGTCCTTCCTCTAGCGCCACACCTACTACCCCTGCACCTGCAACCTGCACCTGCACCTGCCACACTGCGCAGACCGCGCAACGACGTCTACAGCACCTCAGGCCACCGGCTCTACTACTTCGACCGGTCGTACGCGCGACATCCAGTGCCACCGCTGCAAAGTTTTGGACATGTTTTTCGGGACTGCCCCAGCAAGCGCACCCTGATCATTCGCGATAATGGTGAGTATTCTTCGCTAGTGATTCAGAGGAACCTACACATACCTTGCTTTCCACTGACCCTGCAGCAAGGGAGGAGGTTCACGTCAACCCAGGCGATGCTGATCGCTATGAAAGCCTTGTTAGCACAGCGTGTTCTGAGTACACAGGTTGCCACGCCCGAGAAGAACCAGCGTCGCACTCTGTTCCACACGAAGGGAGTTGTTCAGGATCGTTCCATTTGCATCATCATCGACAGTGGCAGCGTGCAACAACTTGGCAAGCACCGTGATGGTCGAGAAGTTGTCCCTGTCCACTCGTAAGCATCCGAGCCCCTATCACATTCAGTGGCTTAATGATGGTGGCAAGATCCGGGTCACACAATCGGTACGCGTTCCTTTTTCCTATAGGGCACCTACTCTGATTTTGTGGATTGCGATGTATACCTATGGAAGCATGCTCGTTGTTACTTGGTAGACCTTGGCAATTTGATACTGATAGCTTGCATCATGGTCGTTCAAATCATTATTCTCTCATGAGTAAAGGCCAGAAAATCATCATTCATCCCATGACTCCTGAACAAATTGTTAAAGATGATATTGCTCGCGCTGCTAAATCAAAAACCTCAGCATCCGGCACCTTCTGCTAATTCTGAAATTAGGTTGCATGCTCCTGTTTTGATGGCCACCAGATCTGATTTTGATGAGCTACACGCGTCACAGTCACCCTGCTGCTATGTTCTTATGTGCGCTGGCTTGCTTGTTTCACTTGATGATGCACCACCTGTCGGATATTCCCCCTGGGGTTACTCACCTTTTGCAGGAGTACACGGATGTTTTTCCGAAGGACTTGCCACCAGGTCTTCCCCCGCTTCGGGGCATTGAGCACTAGATTGATCTCGTTCCGGGTGCACCGCTTCCGAACCGCGCACCGTACCGCACCAACCCGGAGGAGACAAAGGAAATTCAGCGCCAGGTACAAGCGCTGCTCGACAAGGGCTACATTCGTGAGTCTCTCAGCCCCTGTTCCGTTCCGGTATTACTTGTTCCTAAGAAAGATGGTTCCTGGCGCATGGGTGTCGATTGTCGTGCTATTAATAACATCACTATTCGATATCGAGATCCTATTCCTCGCCTTGATGACATGTTAGATGAGCTTAGTGGTGCCATTATATTCACGAAGATTGTTTGCGTAGTGGCTTACCACCAGATTCATATGAAATTGGGTGATGAATGGAAAACGGCTTTTAAAACGAAAATTTGGCTTGTATGAATGGTTAGTTATGCCGTTTGGATTGACTAATGCACCTAGCACATTTATGCGCTTGGATGAATGAAGTTCTCAGACCCTTTATAGGCTTGTTTGTTGTTGTCTATTTCGATGATATCTTGATTTACAGCAAGTCTATGGACGAACATTTGGGTCATTTGCGTGCTGTGTTTGATACGTTACGTGCGGCTAACTTGTATGGCAACATTGAAAAATGCATGTTTTGCACACAACGTGGTCTCGTTTCTTGGCTATGTGTTACTCCACAGGGCATTGAGGTGGACAGCAGCAAGATTGATGCCATCCGGGAATGGCTAACGTCGACGACGGTCACGCAGATTCGAAGTTTCCTTGGTCTTGCAGGTTTCTACAGACGATTTGTGCGTGATTTCAGTCCCATTGCAGCACCTCTGCACGAGCTTACAAAGAAAGACGCGCCCTTCATTTGGAGAGATTCACAGGAGGTTGCTTTCTGCACTCTCAAAGATAAGCTCACACATGCTCCTGTCTTACAATTGCCTGATTTCACTAAAATCTTTGAGCTTGAATGCGATGCCAGTGGGATTGGTTTAGGTGCTGTTTTGTTACAAGAGGGTAAACCAGTTGCTTACTTTAGTGAAAAATTAAGTGGTCCTAGCTTGCGCTATTCTACTTATGATAAAGAACTGTATGCTCTTGTGCGCACTTTTACAAACATGGCAGCATTACCTATGGCATCGTGAGTTTATTATCCATTCTGATCATGAAGCTTTTAAAACATATGCGAACCCAAACAAAACCTGAATCGTCGTCATGCTAAATGGGTTGAATTCATTGAGTCCTTTCCGTACATTATTAAACACAAGAGTGGGAAGGAAAATGTCATTTGCTGATGCTCTGTCTCGCCGCTATACTATGCTTTCACAACTAGACTTCAAAATTTTGGCTTGCACACTATGAAAGATCAATATGTTGATGATGCTGATTTCAGAGATGCTTTTGCTCATTGCTTGACTGGGAAACCATGGGGTCAACTTCATCTGCAGGACGGGTTCCTGTTTCGAGCTAACAAGCTGTGTGTTCCAGCGACCTCGGTTTCGTCTCTTTGTTGTTGCAGGAAGCACATGGCGGCGGCCTCATGGGCCACTTTGGCGTCTTCAAGACGCACGAGATACTGTCCGCGCACTTCTTTTGGCCCCGGATGTGCCGTGATGTCGAGCGCCTTGTTGCACGCTGCACTACATGCCAGAAAGCTAAGTCCCGTCTGAACAACCATGGTTTGTATATGCCTTTGCCTGTCCCTTCGTCCCCCATGGCTTGATATTTCAATGGACTTTGTTTTAGGACTGCCTAGAACTAAGAAGGGGAGGATAGCATTTTTGTGGTTGTCGATCGCTTCTCTAAAATGGCTCACTTTATACCTTGTCAGAAAACTGATGATGCTAGCATGGTTGCTGAATTGTTCTTTCGAGAAATTGTTCGTTGCGTGGCATTCCAAATACAAATGTCTCTGATCGTAATGCTAAGTGTCTCAGTCATTTTTGGAGATCACTGTGGAATAAATTGGGCACTAAATTGTTGTTTAGTACTACATGTCATCCTCAGATTGATGGGCAAACTGAGGTGGTAAATAGAACTTTGTCTACCATGCTTAGGGCTGTTTTAGACAAGAACTTAAAACGTTGGGAAGATTGTTTGCCTCATGTTGAGTTTGCTTATAACCGTGCTACGCATTCTTCGACTAAGATGTGCCCTTTTGAGGTGGTTTATGGTTATGTTCCGCGCGCGCCTATTGATTTATTTTCTGCCGATGCTGCCGATGCTCCCCACTTAGATGCCGCTTTAGCACATGTTGAGCAAATGATTAATGTTGCATGATCAAACTCATCAAAATATTGCTGCTGCGAATGTTCGCTATCAGGTTGCGGGCAGTAAGGTCGCAAACATGTTTACTTTTACACTAGTGATTAGGTTTGGTTGCACTTGCGTAAGGATCGCTTTTCCTACTTTACGCCGTTCTAAATTGATGCCGTCGCAGCCGCTGGTCCTTTCAAAGTGCTAACCAAGATTAATGATAATGCTTATGTTCTTGCCCTACCTGCGGAGTTTGGTGTTTCCACTAAGTTTTTAATGTTGTAGATTTGACACCATACGCGGGCGAGGATGAGGAGTTGCCGTCGAGGACGACTTCGTTTCAAGAAGGGGAGGCTGATGGCGGACATCGACTACACTACGAGTACGACGACAGCAGATACGCGGCGCGGAATATCAGGCGCCTTTGGCTCACGCACCTTTCCCTCAGGCGCCTCTGGTACAGGCGCCTCTCCCTCAGGCGCCAGAGGCCAGGAGCTTCCTCCACTTGGGGCCGATTACGTGGGCTCGTGCAAGAGAGTTGAACTACATCATGGTACTGAAGAATGAAGGCCCAGGAGAATAGACGACCAGCCACTTCGAGGCCCATGGCTGCGGCGGCCCAGCTAGCGCGTCTAGGTTTTCCAACCCTAGGGCGCCACCTCCGTAGCTGCCAGGGGGTGCGTTCCCTCTATTTAGATTAGACTACTCTTTTTCATTAGAACTTGAGTTTTGTTTTACGATTAGCCACTGCTAAATGGATCACGCGCAAATACGCGCTGACCTCTGTGATTCAGGACTCCACCTTCAGTGATATTAAGATTGCTCGCCTCATGTTTCTGTGTTTGTTCTTCGATTGCAAAACAGGGATTGATCTTCGTGATCAGGCCGACCTGTGCACCAGCAAGTTCGGTAACCACATTGGAGTTGGTTCAGCGATGCATTGGCGCTCGAGTTCGCTGTCGTAGTCGGATTGTGAGGGTCTACTTCCACCAGTCAAATTATCTCCACTCCCGAAGATCGGGCACTCCGCCTCTATCAGGTAGGTTCGTGCGAAAAAATTCAACAGAAGTTCTGGGCGTGAAACAGTGGATTCGGGTGACGGAAACACCCGTTTTACTTCGATTTTCGTGCAGCAGGTAACCGAATGCTCCAAAACACTCCCAAACATCATTTAGGGCCTAACGCAGTATATTGGAAGTGTCCGTAGCGAAAAACCCAGTTTGAAGTTCGTTGTTACGAGACAGTGCATCCGGGCGCCAAAACGGACCCGTTTCGCTCCGTTTTGCATATAGAAGGTACCGAAACGCGCCAAATCACTCCCTAACATAGTTTTGGGTCCAATGTAGGCTATTGGGTATGTTTCTTGCGAAAAAATCAACAGAAGTTCGGGGCGAGAAAACAGTGCATTCGGGTGCCGAAACACCCTTTTGCTTCGATTTTCGTGCTGCTAGTAACCGAATGCCTCCAAACACTCCCAAACATCATTTAGGGCCTAACGAGTAATTGGAAGTGTCCGTTAGGCAAGAAAACCCATTTTGAAGTTCGTTGTTACGGAGGCAGTGCATTCGCGGCACCGAAACGGACCCGTTTCGCTCCGTTTTGCATCAGAAGTACCGAAACGCCCAACTCATCCCTAACATCGTTTTGGTCCATGGGAGGGCTATTGGAATGTTCGTGCGAAAAATTCAACAGAAGTTCGGGGCGCCGAAAAGTGCATTCGGGTGCCGAAAACACCCGTTTGCTTCGATTTTCGTGGCAGTAGTGAACCGAATGCTCCAAAACACTCCCAAACATCATTTGGGCCTAACGAGTAGATTGGGAAGTGTCCGTGGCGAAAAACCCATTTTTGAAGTTGGTTGTTACGAGGCAGTGCATCCGGGCACCGAAAGGGACCCGTTCGCTCCGGTTTTGCATGCGAGAGGGTACCCGAACGCTTCTAAACCATGCCCTTAACATCGTTTTGGCGTCCAGTTGGAGTGCTATTGGGTATTTGTGGGCGAAAGAATTAAGCAGAAGTTCGGGGGGCCGCGAAACAGTGCATTCGTGGTGCCGAAACAACCCCGTTTTGCTTCGATTTTCGTGCAGTAGGTAACCGATGCTCCAAAAACACTCCCAAATCATTAGGGCCTAACGGAGTAGATTGGAGTGTCCGTAGCCGAAAAACCCATTTTGAAGTTGGTTTGTTACGAGCAGTGCATCTGGGCACCGAGAACAGACCCGTTTCGTTCGCTCCGTTTTTGCATGCAGAAAGTACCAAAACGCGAAAATCACTCCCTAACATCGTTTTGGGTCCAATGGAGGCTATTGGGCATGTTTCGTGCGAAAAAATTCAACAGAAGTTCGGGTGCGAAAACAGTGCATTCGGGTGCCGAACCACCCGTTTTGCTTTCGATTTTCGTGCAGTAGGTAACCGAATGCTCCAAAACACTCCAAACATCATTTAGAGATTCTAACGGAGTAGATTGGAAGTGGGTCCGTATAGCGAAAACCCCATTTTGAAGTTCGTTGTTACGTGGCAGTAGCATCCGGAGCACCGGAACGGACCCCGTCCGCTCCGTTTTAGCATCAGAAGGTACCGAAAACGCGCCAATCACTCCCTAACATCGTTTTGAGGTCCAATGGAGGCTATTGGGTATGTTGGTGCCGAAAAAAATTCAACGAGAATTCGGGGCGCGAAACAGCTTCATTCGGGTGCCCGAAACCACCCGTTTTGCTTTGGGTCCAATGGAGGCTATTGGGTATGTTCGTGCGAAAAAATTCAACAGAAGTTCGGGGCGCGAAACAGTGCATTCGGGTGCCGAAACACCCGTTTTGCTTCGATTTTCGTGCAGTAGGTAACCGAATGCTCCAAAACACTCCCAAACATCATTTAGGGCCTAACGGAGTAGATTGGAAGTGTCCGTAGCGAAAAACCCATTTTGAAGTTCGTTGTTACGAGGCAGTGCATCCGGGCACCGAAACGGACCCGTTTCGCTCCGTTTTGCATGCAGAAGGTACCGAAACGCGCCAAATCACTCCCTAACATCGTTTTGGGTCCAATGGAGGCTATTGGGTATGTTCGTGCGAAAAAATTCAACAGAAGTTCGGGGCGCGAAACAGTGCATTCGGGTGCCGAAACACCCGTTTTGCTTCGATTTTCGTGCAGTAGGTAACCGAATGCTCCAAAACACTCCCAAACATCATTTAGGGCCTAACGGAGTAGATTGGAAGTGTCCGTAGCGAAAAACCCATTTTGAAGTTCGTTGTTACGAGGCAGTGCATCCGGGCACCGAAACGGACCCGTTTCGCTCCGTTTTGCATGCAGAAGGTACCGAAACGCGCCAAATCACTCCCTAACATCGTTTTGGGTCCAATGGAGGCTATTGGGTATGTTCGTGCGAAAAAATTCAACAGAAGTTCGGGGCGCGAAACAGTGCATTCGGGTGCCGAAACACCCGTTTTGCTTCGATTTTCGTGCAGTAGGTAACCGAATGCTCCAAAACACTCCCAAACATCATTTAGGGCCTAACGGAGTAGATTGGAAGTGTCCGTAGCGAAAAACCCATTTTGAAGTTCGTTGTTACGAGGCAGTGCATCCGGGCACCGAAACGGACCCGTTTCGCTCCGTTTTGCATGCAGAAGGTACCGAAACGCGCCAAATCACTCCCTAACATCGTTTTGGGTCCAATGGAGGCTATTGGGTATGTTCGTGCGAAAAAATTCAACAGAAGTTCGGGGCGCGAAACAGTGCATTCGGGTGCCGAAACACCCGTTTTGCTTCGATTTTCGTGCAGTAGGTAACCGAATGCTCCAAAACACTCCCAAACATCATTTAGGGCCTAACGGAGTAGATTGGAAGTGTCCGTAGCGAAAAACCCATTTTGAAGTTCGTTGTTACGAGGCAGTGCATCCGGGCACCGAAACGGACCCGTTTCGCTCCGTTTTGCATGCAGAAGGTACCGAAACGCGCCAAATCACTCCCTAACATCGTTTTGGGTCCAATGGAGGCTATTGGGTATGTTCGTGCGAAAAAATTCAACAGAAGTTCGGGGCGCGAAACAGTGCATTCGGGTGCCGAAACACCCGTTTTGCTTCGATTTTCGTGCAGTAGGTAACCGAATGCTCCAAAACACTCCCAAACATCATTTAGGGCCTAACGGAGTAGATTGGAAGTGTCCGTAGCGAAAAACCCATTTTGAAGTTCGTTGTTACGAGGCAGTGCATCCGGGCACCGAAACGGACCCGTTTCGCTCCGTTTTGCATGCAGAAGGTACCGAAACGCGCCAAATCACTCCCTAACATCGTTTTGGGTCCAATGGAGGCTATTGGGTATGTTCGTGCGAAAAAATTCAACAGAAGTTCGGGGCGCGAAACAGTGCATTCGGGTGCCGAAACACCCGTTTTGCTTCGATTTTCGTGCAGTAGGTAACCGAATGCTCCAAAACACTCCCAAACATCATTTAGGGCCTAACGGAGTAGATTGGAAGTGTCCGTAGCGAAAAACCCATTTTGAAGTTCGTTGTTACGAGGCAGTGCATCCGGGCACCGAAACGGACCCGTTTCGCTCCGTTTTGCATGCAGAAGGTACCGAAACGCGCCAAATCACTCCCTAACATCGTTTTGGGTCCAATGGAGGCTATTGGGTATGTTCGTGCGAAAAAATTCAACAGAAGTTCGGGGCGCGAAACAGTGCATTCGGGTGCCGAAACACCCGTTTTGCTTCGATTTTCGTGCAGTAGGTAACCGAATGCTCCAAAACACTCCCAAACATCATTTAGGGCCTAACGGAGTAGATTGGAAGTGTCCGTAGCGAAAAACCCATTTTGAAGTTCGTTGTTACGAGGCAGTGCATCCGGGCACCGAAACGGACCCGTTTCGCTCCGTTTTGCATGCAGAAGGTACCGAAACGCGCCAAATCACTCCCTAACATCGTTTTGGGTCCAATGGAGGCTATTGGGTATGTTCGTGCGAAAAAATTCAACAGAAGTTCGGGGCGCGAAACAGTGCATTCGGGTGCCGAAACACCCGTTTTGCTTCGATTTTCGTGCAGTAGGTAACCGAATGCTCCAAAACACTCCCAAACATCATTTAGGGCCTAACGGAGTAGATTGGAAGTGTCCGTAGCGAAAAACCCATTTTGAAGTTCGTTGTTACGAGGCAGTGCATCCGGGCACCGAAACGGACCCGTTTCGCTCCGTTTTGCATGCAGAAGGTACCGAAACGCGCCAAATCACTCCCTAACATCGTTTTGGGTCCAATGGAGGCTATTGGGTATGTTCGTGCGAAAAAATTCAACAGAAGTTCGGGGCGCGAAACAGTGCATTCGGGTGCCGAAACACCCGTTTTGCTTCGATTTTCGTGCAGTAGGTAACCGAATGCTCCAAAACACTCCCAAACATCATTTAGGGCCTAACGGAGTAGATTGGAAGTGTCCGTAGCGAAAAACCCATTTTGAAGTTCGTTGTTACGAGGCAGTGCATCCGGGCACCGAAACGGACCCGTTTCGCTCCGTTTTGCATGCAGAAGGTACCGAAACGCGCCAAATCACTCCCTAACATCGTTTTGGGTCCAATGGAGGCTATTGGGTATGTTCGTGCGAAAAAATTCAACAGAAGTTCGGGGCGCGAAACAGTGCATTCGGGTGCCGAAACACCCGTTTTGCTTCGATTTTCGTGCAGTAGGTAACCGAATGCTCCAAAACACTCCCAAACATCATTTAGGGCCTAACGGAGTAGATTGGAAGTGTCCGTAGCGAAAAACCCATTTTGAAGTTCGTTGTTACGAGGCAGTGCATCCGGGCACCGAAACGGACCCGTTTCGCTCCGTTTTGCATGCAGAAGGTACCGAAACGCGCCAAATCACTCCCTAACATCGTTTTGGGTCCAATGGAGGCTATTGGGTATGTTCGTGCGAAAAAATTCAACAGAAGTTCGGGGCGCGAAACAGTGCATTCGGGTGCCGAAACACCCGTTTTGCTTCGATTTTCGTGCAGTAGGTAACCGAATGCTCCAAAACACTCCCAAACATCATTTAGGGCCTAACGGAGTAGATTGGAAGTGTCCGTAGCGAAAAACCCATTTTGAAGTTCGTTGTTACGAGGCAGTGCATCCGGGCACCGAAACGGACCCGTTTCGCTCCGTTTTGCATGCAGAAGGTACCGAAACGCGCCAAATCACTCCCTAACATCGTTTTGGGTCCAATGGAGGCTATTGGGTATGTTCGTGCGAAAAAATTCAACAGAAGTTCGGGGCGCGAAACAGTGCATTCGGGTGCCGAAACACCCGTTTTGCTTCGATTTTCGTGCAGTAGGTAACCGAATGCTCCAAAACACTCCCAAACATCATTTAGGGCCTAACGGAGTAGATTGGAAGTGTCCGTAGCGAAAAACCCATTTTGAAGTTCGTTGTTACGAGGCAGTGCATCCGGGCACCGAAACGGACCCGTTTCGCTCCGTTTTGCATGCAGAAGGTACCGAAACGCGCCAAATCACTCCCTAACATCGTTTTGGGTCCAATGGAGGCTATTGGGTATGTTCGTGCGAAAAAATTCAACAGAAGTTCGGGGCGCGAAACAGTGCATTCGGGTGCCGAAACACCCGTTTTGCTTCGATTTTCGTGCAGTAGGTAACCGAATGCTCCAAAACACTCCCAAACATCATTTAGGGCCTAACGGAGTAGATTGGAAGTGTCCGTAGCGAAAAACCCATTTTGAAGTTCGTTGTTACGAGGCAGTGCATCCGGGCACCGAAACGGACCCGTTTCGCTCCGTTTTGCATGCAGAAGGTACCGAAACGCGCCAAATCACTCCCTAACATCGTTTTGGGTCCAATGGAGGCTATTGGGTATGTTCGTGCGAAAAAATTCAACAGAAGTTCGGGGCGCGAAACAGTGCATTCGGGTGCCGAAACACCCGTTTTGCTTCGATTTTCGTGCAGTAGGTAACCGAATGCTCCAAAACACTCCCAAACATCATTTAGGGCCTAACGGAGTAGATTGGAAGTGTCCGTAGCGAAAAACCCATTTTGAAGTTCGTTGTTACGAGGCAGTGCATCCGGGCACCGAAACGGACCCGTTTCGCTCCGTTTTGCATGCAGAAGGTACCGAAACGCGCCAAATCACTCCCTAACATCGTTTTGGGTCCAATGGAGGCTATTGGGTATGTTCGTGCGAAAAAATTCAACAGAAGTTCGGGGCGCGAAACAGTGCATTCGGGTGCCGAAACACCCGTTTTGCTTCGATTTTCGTGCAGTAGGTAACCGAATGCTCCAAAACACTCCCAAACATCATTTAGGGCCTAACGGAGTAGATTGGAAGTGTCCGTAGCGAAAAACCCATTTTGAAGTTCGTTGTTACGAGGCAGTGCATCCGGGCACCGAAACGGACCCGTTTCGCTCCGTTTTGCATGCAGAAGGTACCGAAACGCGCCAAATCACTCCCTAACATCGTTTTGGGTCCAATGGAGGCTATTGGGTATGTTCGTGCGAAAAAATTCAACAGAAGTTCGGGGCGCGAAACAGTGCATTCGGGTGCCGAAACACCCGTTTTGCTTCGATTTTCGTGCAGTAGGTAACCGAATGCTCCAAAACACTCCCAAACATCATTTAGGGCCTAACGGAGTAGATTGGAAGTGTCCGTAGCGAAAAACCCATTTTGAAGTTCGTTGTTACGAGGCAGTGCATCCGGGCACCGAAACGGACCCGTTTCGCTCCGTTTTGCATGCAGAAGGTACCGAAACGCGCCAAATCACTCCCTAACATCGTTTTGGGTCCAATGGAGGCTATTGGGTATGTTCGTGCGAAAAAATTCAACAGAAGTTCGGGGCGCGAAACAGTGCATTCGGGTGCCGAAACACCCGTTTTGCTTCGATTTTCGTGCAGTAGGTAACCGAATGCTCCAAAACACTCCCAAACATCATTTAGGGCCTAACGGAGTAGATTGGAAGTGTCCGTAGCGAAAAACCCATTTTGAAGTTCGTTGTTACGAGGCAGTGCATCCGGGCACCGAAACGGACCCGTTTCGCTCCGTTTTGCATGCAGAAGGTACCGAAACGCGCCAAATCACTCCCTAACATCGTTTTGGGTCCAATGGAGGCTATTGGGTATGTTCGTGCGAAAAAATTCAACAGAAGTTCGGGGCGCGAAACAGTGCATTCGGGTGCCGAAACACCCGTTTTGCTTCGATTTTCGTGCAGTAGGTAACCGAATGCTCCAAAACACTCCCAAACATCATTTAGGGCCTAACGGAGTAGATTGGAAGTGTCCGTAGCGAAAAACCCATTTTGAAGTTCGTTGTTACGAGGCAGTGCATCCGGGCACCGAAACGGACCCGTTTCGCTCCGTTTTGCATGCAGAAGGTACCGAAACGCGCCAAATCACTCCCTAACATCGTTTTGGGTCCAATGGAGGCTATTGGGTATGTTCGTGCGAAAAAATTCAACAGAAGTTCGGGGCGCGAAACAGTGCATTCGGGTGCCGAAACACCCGTTTTGCTTCGATTTTCGTGCAGTAGGTAACCGAATGCTCCAAAACACTCCCAAACATCATTTAGGGCCTAACGGAGTAGATTGGAAGTGTCCGTAGCGAAAAACCCATTTTGAAGTTCGTTGTTACGAGGCAGTGCATCCGGGCACCGAAACGGACCCGTTTCGCTCCGTTTTGCATGCAGAAGGTACCGAAACGCGCCAAATCACTCCCTAACATCGTTTTGGGTCCAATGGAGGCTATTGGGTATGTTCGTGCGAAAAAATTCAACAGAAGTTCGGGGCGCGAAACAGTGCATTCGGGTGCCGAAACACCCGTTTTGCTTCGATTTTCGTGCAGTAGGTAACCGAATGCTCCAAAACACTCCCAAACATCATTTAGGGCCTAACGGAGTAGATTGGAAGTGTCCGTAGCGAAAAACCCATTTTGAAGTTCGTTGTTACGAGGCAGTGCATCCGGGCACCGAAACGGACCCGTTTCGCTCCGTTTTGCATGCAGAAGGTACCGAAACGCGCCAAATCACTCCCTAACATCGTTTTGGGTCCAATGGAGGCTATTGGGTATGTTCGTGCGAAAAAATTCAACAGAAGTTCGGGGCGCGAAACAGTGCATTCGGGTGCCGAAACACCCGTTTTGCTTCGATTTTCGTGCAGTAGGTAACCGAATGCTCCAAAACACTCCCAAACATCATTTAGGGCCTAACGGAGTAGATTGGAAGTGTCCGTAGCGAAAAACCCATTTTGAAGTTCGTTGTTACGAGGCAGTGCATCCGGGCACCGAAACGGACCCGTTTCGCTCCGTTTTGCATGCAGAAGGTACCGAAACGCGCCAAATCACTCCCTAACATCGTTTTGGGTCCAATGGAGGCTATTGGGTATGTTCGTGCGAAAAAATTCAACAGAAGTTCGGGGCGCGAAACAGTGCATTCGGGTGCCGAAACACCCGTTTTGCTTCGATTTTCGTGCAGTAGGTAACCGAATGCTCCAAAACACTCCCAAACATCATTTAGGGCCTAACGGAGTAGATTGGAAGTGTCCGTAGCGAAAAACCCATTTTGAAGTTCGTTGTTACGAGGCAGTGCATCCGGGCACCGAAACGGACCCGTTTCGCTCCGTTTTGCATGCAGAAGGTACCGAAACGCGCCAAATCACTCCCTAACATCGTTTTGGGTCCAATGGAGGCTATTGGGTATGTTCGTGCGAAAAAATTCAACAGAAGTTCGGGGCGCGAAACAGTGCATTCGGGTGCCGAAACACCCGTTTTGCTTCGATTTTCGTGCAGTAGGTAACCGAATGCTCCAAAACACTCCCAAACATCATTTAGGGCCTAACGGAGTAGATTGGAAGTGTCCGTAGCGAAAAACCCATTTTGAAGTTCGTTGTTACGAGGCAGTGCATCCGGGCACCGAAACGGACCCGTTTCGCTCCGTTTTGCATGCAGAAGGTACCGAAACGCGCCAAATCACTCCCTAACATCGTTTTGGGTCCAATGGAGGCTATTGGGTATGTTCGTGCGAAAAAATTCAACAGAAGTTCGGGGCGCGAAACAGTGCATTCGGGTGCCGAAACACCCGTTTTGCTTCGATTTTCGTGCAGTAGGTAACCGAATGCTCCAAAACACTCCCAAACATCATTTAGGGCCTAACGGAGTAGATTGGAAGTGTCCGTAGCGAAAAACCCATTTTGAAGTTCGTTGTTACGAGGCAGTGCATCCGGGCACCGAAACGGACCCGTTTCGCTCCGTTTTGCATGCAGAAGGTACCGAAACGCGCCAAATCACTCCCTAACATCGTTTTGGGTCCAATGGAGGCTATTGGGTATGTTCGTGCGAAAAAATTCAACAGAAGTTCGGGGCGCGAAACAGTGCATTCGGGTGCCGAAACACCCGTTTTGCTTCGATTTTCGTGCAGTAGGTAACCGAATGCTCCAAAACACTCCCAAACATCATTTAGGGCCTAACGGAGTAGATTGGAAGTGTCCGTAGCGAAAAACCCATTTTGAAGTTCGTTGTTACGAGGCAGTGCATCCGGGCACCGAAACGGACCCGTTTCGCTCCGTTTTGCATGCAGAAGGTACCGAAACGCGCCAAATCACTCCCTAACATCGTTTTGGGTCCAATGGAGGCTATTGGGTATGTTCGTGCGAAAAAATTCAACAGAAGTTCGGGGCGCGAAACAGTGCATTCGGGTGCCGAAACACCCGTTTTGCTTCGATTTTCGTGCAGTAGGTAACCGAATGCTCCAAAACACTCCCAAACATCATTTAGGGCCTAACGGAGTAGATTGGAAGTGTCCGTAGCGAAAAACCCATTTTGAAGTTCGTTGTTACGAGGCAGTGCATCCGGGCACCGAAACGGACCCGTTTCGCTCCGTTTTGCATGCAGAAGGTACCGAAACGCGCCAAATCACTCCCTAACATCGTTTTGGGTCCAATGGAGGCTATTGGGTATGTTCGTGCGAAAAAATTCAACAGAAGTTCGGGGCGCGAAACAGTGCATTCGGGTGCCGAAACACCCGTTTTGCTTCGATTTTCGTGCAGTAGGTAACCGAATGCTCCAAAACACTCCCAAACATCATTTAGGGCCTAACGGAGTAGATTGGAAGTGTCCGTAGCGAAAAACCCATTTTGAAGTTCGTTGTTACGAGGCAGTGCATCCGGGCACCGAAACGGACCCGTTTCGCTCCGTTTTGCATGCAGAAGGTACCGAAACGCGCCAAATCACTCCCTAACATCGTTTTGGGTCCAATGGAGGCTATTGGGTATGTTCGTGCGAAAAAATTCAACAGAAGTTCGGGGCGCGAAACAGTGCATTCGGGTGCCGAAACACCCGTTTTGCTTCGATTTTCGTGCAGTAGGTAACCGAATGCTCCAAAACACTCCCAAACATCATTTAGGGCCTAACGGAGTAGATTGGAAGTGTCCGTAGCGAAAAACCCATTTTGAAGTTCGTTGTTACGAGGCAGTGCATCCGGGCACCGAAACGGACCCGTTTCGCTCCGTTTTGCATGCAGAAGGTACCGAAACGCGCCAAATCACTCCCTAACATCGTTTTGGGTCCAATGGAGGCTATTGGGTATGTTCGTGCGAAAAAATTCAACAGAAGTTCGGGGCGCGAAACTGTGCATTCGGGTGCCGAAACACCCGTTTTGCTTCGATTTTCGTGCAGTAGGTAACCGAATGCTCCAAAACACTCCCAAACATCATTTAGGGCCTAACATTGTTTTGGGTCCAACGGAGGCTATTGGGTTATGATGATCGTGTGGAAAAAATATGAACAGAAGTGGCCGGTGGCAGCTGGAAACTGTGATTCGTTGATTCTGTGTGATTGAAGCAAGGAAAATCGGGTGCCACGAATCATAGTTTGGTTACGATTTTGTACAGTACGTAGCCGAATCGGGTGCTCCAGACCACACTCAGACCTAAGCTCATCATTGGAAGGAGCCCTAATCGAGGTGATTGGATCAGTGTCCATAGCGGAAAAACTCATTTTGAAGTTCATTATGTTACGACAGTGCATCAGGCACCCGAAACGGACCCTATCGCTCGGCCATGCAGCGAAGATACTAGAGGACTCTGCCAGCTATTCACTCCCTAACATCTGTTATTTGGGTCCAACGCGGGAGATGGTGGCGCAGAACAAGTAGGACAAGAAATTATTACATTATGTTCTCTCTTCGAAACTGTGCATTCGGGTGTATACGCATCCGTTTTGCTTTCGAAATTAGTGAGGGTTAGGTAACCGAATTGCTCCAAAACAGCTCTACATGATTATTGAGGGCCTAGGAGTAGGAGTTGGAAGTGTCCGTTGCAGAATATTTCTATTGAAGTTCGTGGCATTTAATGTGGCAGTGCATCCGGGCACCGAAACGGACCCGTTTCGCTCCGTTTTGCATGCAGAAGGTACCGAAACGCGCCAAATCACTCCCTAACATCGTTTTGGGTCCAATGGAGGCTATTGGGTATGTTCGTGCGAAAAAATTCAACAGAAGTTCGGGGCGCGAAACAGTGCATTCGGGTGCCGAAACACCCGTTTTGCTTCGATTTTCGTGCAGTAGGTAACCGAATGCTCCAAAACACTCCCAAACATCATTTAGGGCCTAACGGAGTAGATTGGAAGTGTCCGTAGCGAAAAACCCATTTTGAAGTTCGTTGTTACGAGGCAGTGCATCCGGGCACCGAAACGGACCCGTTTCGCTCCGTTTTGCATGCAGAAGGTACCGAAACGCGCCAAATCACTCCCTAACATCGTTTTGGGTCCAATGGAGGCTATTGGGTATGTTCGTGCGAAAAAATTCAACAGAAGTTCGGGGCGCGAAACAGTGCATTCGGGTGCCGAAACACCCGTTTTGCTTCGATTTTCGTGCAGTAGGTAACCGAATGCTCCAAAACACTCCCAAACATCATTTAGGGCCTAACGGAGTAGATTGGAAGTGTCCGTAGCGAAAAACCCATTTTGAAGTTCGTTGTTACGAGGCAGTGCATCCGGGCACCGAAACGGACCCGTTTCGCTCCGTTTTGCATGCAGAAGGTACCGAAACGCGCCAAATCACTCCCTAACATCGTTTTGGGTCCAATGGAGGCTATTGGGTATGTTCGTGCGAAAAAATTCAACAGAAGTTCGGGGCGCGAAACAGTGCATTCGGGTGCCGAAACACCCGTTTTGCTTCGATTTTCGTGCAGTAGGTAACCGAATGCTCCAAAACACTCCCAAACATCATTTAGGGCCTAACGGAGTAGATTGGAAGTGTCCGTAGCGAAAAACCCATTTTGAAGTTCGTTGTTACGAGGCAGTGCATCCGGGCACCGAAACGGACCCGTTTCGCTCCGTTTTGCATGCAGAAGGTAGGAAGTGGAGATGTGAGTTAACATCGTTTTTATTTAGTGGAGGCTCTTGGAATGGCGATGGTCGGCGACGAAAGTATAATTCTTGTAAATCAGTATCGCGTTCGCGAAAAGTGCTATGCATGTCAAAGCGCATAAGCCGTTTCGCTTTGATTTTCGTTGCATGTAGGTAACTCGTATGCTTCACACTCCAAGATCATTCATTATTAGGCTAACGGAGTCAGTTGAGAAGTGTAGTGGCGTTAACCCCGCGAGTGGTTTGAGAGGCGTGGCATCCGCTCGGCACCGAAACGGAATTTCTTAGCTCGCGTGTTGCATGCAGATCAAGTACCGAAAAACGCACCAAATCACTTTTTAACATCGTTTTGGGCTCCAATAGCTATTGAATTGAGAACAAGACGTGATATTACATGCGCGTATGTCGGAGGTGTCACACCCGTTGTGCTCGATTGTAACTCGAATGGTAACGAATGTGACAAGATTGCTGCCAATCTATTTAGGGCCTAACGGAGTAGATTGGAAGTGTCCGTAGCGAAAAACCCATTTTGAAGTTCGTTGTTACGAGGCAGTGCATCCGGGCACCGAAACGGACCCGTTTCGCTCCGTTTTGCATGCAGAAGGTACCGAAACGCGCCAAATCACTCCCTAACATCGTTTTGGGTCCAATGGAGGCTATTGGGTATGTTCGTGCGAAAAAATTCAACAGAAGTTCGGGGCGCGAAACAGTGCATTCGGGTGCCGAAACACCCGTTTTGCTTCGATTTTCGTGCAGTAGGTAACCGAATGCTCCAAAACACTCCCAAACATCATTTAGGGCCTAACGGAGTAGATTGGAAGTGTCCGTAGCGAAAAACCCATTTTGAAGTTCGTTGTTACGAGGCAGTGCATCCGGGCACCGAAACGGACCCGTTTCGCTCCGTTTTGCATGCAGAAGGTACCGAAACGCGCCAAATCACTCCCTAACATCGTTTTGGGTCCAATGGAGGCTATTGGGTATGTTCGTGCGAAAAAATTCAACAGAAGTTCGGGGCGCGAAACAGTGCATTCGGGTGCCGAAACACCCGTTTTGCTTCGATTTTCGTGCAGTAGGTAACCGAATGCTCCAAAACACTCCCAAACATCATTTAGGGCCTAACGGAGTAGATTGGAAGTGTCCGTAGCGAAAAACCCATTTTGAAGTTCGTTGTTACGAGGCAGTGCATCCGGGCACCGAAACGGACCCGTTTCGCTCCGTTTTGCATGCAGAAGGTACCGAAACGCGCCAAATCACTCCCTAACATCGTTTTGGGTCCAATGGAGGCTATTGGGTATGTTCGTGCGAAAAAATTCAACAGAAGTTCGGGGCGCGAAACAGTGCATTCGGGTGCCGAAACACCCCGTTTTGCTTCGATTTTCGTGCAGTAGGTAACCGAATGCTCCAAAACACTCCCAAACATCATTTAGGGCCTAACGGAGTAGATTGGAAGTGTCCGTAGCGAAAAACCCATTTTGAAGTTCGTTGTGTATACGTCAGAGTGCATCGGGCACGAAACGAGACCCGTTCCTCAGGCCAGTTTTGCCATGCAGAGACCGGTATTGAACAGCGACAAATCACTCCTAACATCGTTTTGGGTCAAGGAGCGCTATTGGGTATGTTACCTCGTTTAAGTGTTCGTGCAAACAAAATTTAAACAAAGTTCGGGGCGAGACAAACTCTGTCGTCATTCGGTGTGCCGAAACATCGCGGTTTTGCTTGATTTTCGTGCAGTAGGTATCCGAATGCTCAAAATCACTCGCAACAGCATCATATGTAGGGCCTAACGGAGTAGTTTGGAACGTGTCGTAGCGAACAACCATTTCTGACAGTTCGTTGTTAGAGGCCGTGCATCCGGGCACGAAACGGACCCGTTTCACTCCGTTTGATGCAGACAGGTACCGACTAAAGTGCACCAAGAATCAACTCCCTAAGCATCGTTCTTGGGTCAAGGCGGCTATTGGGTATGTTCGTGAAAAAAAATTCAAACAGAAGTTGAGGGCGAGGAAACAGTGCATTTCGAGTGCCGGAAACATCCGTTTTTGGCTTCGATTTTGCCCGTAGAGTTAAGCAAGAATGCTCACAAACCAACTCCAAACATTTTAGGGGATAACAGAGTAGATTCGACAAGTGTCGCGTAGTGAAATATCCCATTTTGAAGTTCGTTGTTACGAGCAGTGCATCTCGCGGGCACCGAAACGTGACGCGTCTTTCGCTCTGCTGTTCCTGCCATGCAGAGGTTGCGAAACGCGCCACAATTCACTACGTAACATCGTTTTGGCATCAACCGGAGGCTATTTGGGTATGGTTCGTCCGTGCGCGAAAAATGCAACAGAAGTTCGGGGCGCGAATACAGTGCATTCGGGTGCCTGAAAACCGTTTTGCTTCGATTTTTCGTGAGTAAGTAGCTCGAGAATGCTCCCAAAACAGTCCAAACATGATTTAGGGCCAAACGGAGTAGATTCGAAGTGTCTTAGCGTGAAATACCTATTTTGAAGTTCGTGGTTACGTGCATCCGGGCACCAAACGGACCCGTTTCGCTCCGTTTTGAAGGTACCGAAACGCACCAAATCATCGCTAACCTCGTTTTGGGTCCAACGGAGGCTATTGGGTATGTTCGTGCGCAGAAGGTAACAGAAGTTCGGGGCGCGAAACTGTCATTCGGGTGCCGAAAGACCCGTTTTGCTTCGATTTTTCGTACAGTAGGTAACCGAATGTCCAACACACGGAAACATCATTTAGGGCCTAACAATTGTTTTTGGGTCCAACGAGGCTATTGGGTATGTTCGTGCGAAAAATTCAACAGAAGTTCGGGGCGCGAACTGTGCATTCGGGTGCCGAAAACATTCCGTTTTGGTTCGATTTTCGTGCAGTACGTACCGAATGCTCCAAAACACTCCCAAACATCATTTAGGGCCTAACGGAGTAGTTTGGAAGTGTCCGTAGCGAAAAACCCATTTTGAAGTTCGTTGTTACGAGGCAGTGCATCCGGGCACCGAAACGGACCCGTTTCGCTCCGTTTTGCATGCAGAAGGTACCGAAACGCGCCAAATCACTCCCTAACATCGTTTTGGGTCCAACGGAGGCTATTGGGTATGTTCGTGCGAAAAAATTCAACAGAAGTTCGGGGCGCGAAACTGTGCATTCGGGTGCCGAAACACCGTTTTGCTTCGATTTTCGTGCAGTACGTAACCGAATGCTCCAAAACACTCCCAAACATCATTTAGGGCCTAACGGAGTAGATTGGAAGTGTCCGTAGCGAAAAACCCATTTTGAAGTTCGTTGTTACGAGGCAGTGCATCCGGGCACCGAAACGGACCCGTTTCGCTCCGTTTTGCATGCAGAAGGTACCGAAATGCGCCAAATCACTCCCTAACATCGTTTTGGGTCCAACGGAGGCTATTGGGTATGTTCGTGCGAAAAAATTCAACAGAAGTTCGGGGCGCGAAACTGTGCATTCGGGTGCCGAAACACCCGTTTTGCTTCGATTTTCGTGCAGTAGGTAACCGAATGCTCCAAAACACTCCCAAACATCATTTAGGGCCTAACGGAGTAGTTTGGAAGTGTCCGTAGCGAAAAACCCATTTTGAAGTTCGTTGTTACGAGGCAGTGCATCCGGGCACCGAAACGGACCCGTTTCGCTCCGTTTTGCATGCAGAAGGTACCGAAACGCGCCAAATCACTCCCTAACATCGTTTTGGGTCCAACGGAGGCTATTGGGTATGTTCGTGCGAAAAAATTCAACAGAAGTTCGGGGCGCGAAACAGTGCATTCGGGTGCCGAAACACCCGTTTTGCTTCGATTTTCGTGCAGTAGGTAACCGAATGCTCCAAAACACTCCCAAACATCATTTAGGGCCTAACGGAGTAGATTGGAAGTGTCCGTAGCGAAAAACCCATTTTGAAGTTGGTTGTTACGAGGCAGTGCATCCGGGCACCGAAACGGACCCGTTTCGCTCCGTTTTGCATGCAGAAGGTACCGAAACGCGCCAAATCACTCCCTAACATCGTTTTGGGTCCAATGGAGGCTATTGGGTATGTTCGTGCGAAAAAAATTCAACAGAAGTTCGGGGCGCGAAACAGTGCATTCGGGTGCCGAAACACCCGTTTTGCTTCGATTTTCGTGCTGTAGGTAACCGAATGCTCCAAAACACTCCCAAACATCATTTAGGGCCTAACGGAGTAGATTGGAAGTGTCCGTAGCGAAAAAACCCATTTTTGAAGTTGGTTGTTACGAGGCAGTGCATCCGGGCACCGAAACGGACCCGTTTCGCTCCGTTTTGCATGCAGAAGGTACGAAACGCGCCAAATCACTCCTAACATCGTTTTGGGTCCAATGGAGGCTATTGGGCATGTTCGTGCGAAAAAATTCAACAGAAGTTCGGGGCGCGAAACAGTGCATTCGGGTGCCGAAACAGCCGTTTTGCTTCGATTTTCGTGCTGTAGGTAACCGAATGCTCCAAAACACTCCCAAACATCATTTAGGGCCTAACGGAGTAGATTGGAAGTGTCCGTAGCGAAAAACCCATTTTGAAGTTGGTTTGTTACGAGGCAGTGCATCCGGGCACCGAAACGGGCCCGTTTCGCTCCGTTTTGCATGCAGAAGGTACCGAAACGCGCCAAATCACTCCTAAACATCGTTTTGGGTCCAATGGAGGCTATTGGGCATGTTCGTGCGAAAAAATTCAACAGAAGTTCGGGGCGCGAAACAGTGCATTCGGGTGCCGAAACACCCGTTTTGCTTCGATTTTCGTGCTGTAGGTAACCGAATGCTCCAAAACACTCCCAAACATCATTTAGGGCCTAACGGAGTAGATTGGAAGTGTCCGTAGCGAAAAAACCATTTTGAAGTTGGTTGTTACGAGGCAGTGCATCCGGGCACCGAAACGGGCCCGTTTCGCTCCGTTTTTGCATGCAGAAGGTACCGAAACGCGCCAAATCACTCCTAACATCGTTTTGGGTCCAATGGAGGCTATTGGGCATGTTCGTGCGAAAAAATTCAACAGAACTTCGGGGCGCGAAACAGTGCATTCGGGTGCGAAACAGCCGTTTTGCTTCGATTTTCGTGCTGTAGGTAACCGAATGCTCCAAAACACTCCCAAACATCAATTAGGGCCTAACGGAGTAGATTGGAAGTGTCCGTAGCGAAAAACCCATTTTGAAGTTGGTTGTTACGAGGCAGTGCATCCGGGCACCGAAACGGCCCGTTTCGCTCCGTTTTGCATGCAGAAGGTACCGAAACGCGCCAAATCACTCCCTAACATCGTTTTGGGTCAAATGGAGGCTATTGGGCATGTTCGTGCGAAAAAAATTCAACAGAAGTTCGGGGCGCGAAACAGTGCATTCGGGTGCCGAAACACCCGTTTTGCTTCGATTTTCGTGCTGTAGGTAACCGAATGCTCCAAAACACTCCCAAACATCATTTAGGGCCTAACGGAGTAGATTGGAAGTGTCCGTAGCGAAAAACCCATTTTGAAGTTGGTTGTTACGAGGCAGTGCATCCGGGCACCGAAACGGCCCGTTTCGCTCCGTTTTGCATGCAGAAGGTACCGAAACGCGCCAAATCACTCCCTAACATCGTTTTGGGTCCAATGGAGGCTATTGGGCATGTTCGTGCGAAAAAATTCAACAGAAGTTCGGGGCGCGAAACAGTGCATTCGGGTGCCGAAACACCCGTTTTGCTTCGATTTTTCGTGCTGTAGGTAACCGAATGCTCCAAAACACTCCCAAACATCATTTAGGGCCTAACGGAGTAGATTGGAAGTGTCCGTAGCGAAAAACCCATTTGAAGTTGGTTGTTACGAGGCAGTGCATCCGGGCACCGAAACGGGCCCGTTTCGCTCCGTTTTGCATGCAGAAGGTACCGAAACGCGCCAAATCACTCCCTAACATCGTTTTGGGTCCAATGGAGGCTATTGGGCATGTTCGTGCGAAAAAATTCAACAGAAGTTCGGGGCGCGAAACAGTGCATTCGGGTGCCGAAACACCCGTTTTGCTTCGATTTTCGTGCTGTAGGTAACCGAATGCTCCAAAACACTCCCAAACATCATTTAGGGCCTAACGGAGTAGATTGGAAGTGTCCGTAGCGAAAAACCCATTTTGAAGTTGGTTGTTACGAGGCAGTGCATCCGGGCACCGAAACGGGCCCGTTTCGCTCCGTTTTGCATGCAGAAGGTACCGAAACGCGCCAAATCACTCCCTAACATCGTTTTGGGTCCAATGGAGGCTATTGGGCATGTTCGTGCGAAAAAATTCAACAGAAGTTCGGGGCGCGAAACAGTGCATTCGGGTGCCGAAACACCCGTTTTGCTTCGATTTTCGTGCTGTAGGTAACCGAATGCTCCAAAACACTCCCAAACATCATTTACGGCCTAACGGAGTAGATTGGAAGTGTCCGTAGCGAAAAACCCATTTTGAAGTTGGTTGTTACGAGGCAGTGCATCCGGGCACCGAAACGGGCCCGTTTCGCTCCGTTTTGCATGCAGAAGGTACCGAAACGCGCCAAATCACTCCTAACATCGTTAGATTGGGCATGTTCGTGCGAAAAATTCAACAGAAGTTCGGGGCGCGAAACAGTGCATTCGGGTGCCGAAACACCCGTTTTGCTTCGATTTTCGTGCTGTAGGTAACCAAATGCTCCAAAACACTCCCAAACATCATTTAGGGCCTAACGGAGTAGATTGGAAGTGTCCGTAGCGAAAAACCCATTTTGAAGTTGGTTGTTACGAGGCAGTGCATCCAGGCACCGAAACGGATCCGTTTCGCTCCGTTTTGCATGCAGAAGGTACCGAAACGCGCCAAATCACTCCCTAACATCGTTTTGGGTCCAATGGAGGCTATTGGGCATGTTCGTGCGAAAAAATTCAACAGAAGTTGTTTCGTTGTTACGAGGCAGTGCATCCGGGCACGCGAACGGGACCCATTTCGCTCCGTTTTGCAT
>JACEFO010002693.1:0-12246 GCA_015342445.1 Digitaria exilis
AGTGTCCGTAGCGAAAAACCCATTTTGAAGTTCGTTGTTACGAGGCAGTGCATCCGGGCACCGAAACGGGCCCGTTTCGCTCCGTTTTGCATGCAGAAGGTACCGAAACGCGCCAAATCACTCCCTAACATCGTTTTGGTTCCAATGGAGGCTATTGGGTATGTTCGTGCGAAAAAATTCAACAGAAGTTCGGGGCGCGAAACAGTGCATTCGGGTGCCGAAACACCCGTTTTGCTTCGATTTTCGTGCAGTAGGTAACCGAATGCTCCAAAACACACTCCCAACATCATTTAGGGCCTAACGGAGTAGATTGGAAGTGTCGTAGCGAAAACCCATTTTGAAGTTCGTTGTACGAGGGCAGTGCATCGGGCACCGAACGGAACCGTTTTCGCTCCGTTTGCATGCAGAAGGTACCGAAACGCGCCAAATCACTCCCTAACATCGTTTTGGGTCGAGTGGAGGCTATTGGGTATGTTGCGTGCGAAAAAATTCACAGAAGTTCGGGCGCGAAAAAAGCGATCGGGTGCCGAAACACCCGTTTTGCTTTATTCGTGCAGTCAGGTAACCGAATGCTCCAAAAACACTCCCAAACATCATTTAGGGCCTAATAACGGAGTAGATTGCGAGGTGTCCGTATGCGAAAAAACCCATTTTGTGAAGTTCGTTGTTACGAGGCAGTGCATCTGGGCACCGAAACGGACCCGTTTTCGCTCCGTTTTGGCAATGCAGAAGGTACCGAAACACGTCAAATCCACTCCCTAACATCGTTTTTGTCCAATGGAGGACTATGGGTATGTTCGTGCGAAAATATTCAACAGAAGTTCGGGGCGCGAGAACAGTGCTTCGGGTTACCGAAAACACCCGTTTTGCTAACCGATTTTCGTCAGTAGGTAACCGAATGCTCCCAAACACTCCCAAACATCATTTAGGACATATCGGAGGTAGATTGGAAGGTGTCCGTAGCGAAAAACCTATTTTAAAGAAGTTACGTGGCAGTAGCATTACCGAAAGGACGGCACGTTTCATCTCCGTTTTAACATTAGGAAGGCACCGAAACGGACCCGTTTCGCTCCGTTTTGCATGCAGAAGGTACCGAAACGCGCCAAATCACTCCCTAACATCGTTTTGGGTCGAGTGGAGGCTATTGGGTATGTTCGTGCGAAAAAATTCGACAGACGTTCGGGGCGAGAAAAAGTGCATTCGGGTGCCAAAACACCCGTTTTGCTCCAATTTTTGTGCAGTAGGTAACCGAATGCTCCAAAACACTCCCAAATATCATTTAGGGCCTAACGGAGTAGATTGGAGGTGTCTGTAGCGAAAAACCTATTTTTATGTTCGTTGTTACGAGGCAGTGCATCTGGGCACCGAAACGGACCCGTTTCGCTCCGTTTTGCATGCAGAAGGTACGGAAACGCGCCAAATCACTCCCTAACATCGTTTTGGGTCCAATGGAGGCTATTGGGTATATTCGTGCAAAAAAAATCAACAGAAGTTCGGGGCGCGAAAAAGTGCATTTAGGTGCCGAAACACCCGTTTTGCTCCGATTTTCGTGCAGTAGGTAGCCGCATGCTCCAAAACACTCCCAAACATCATTTGGGGCCTAACCGAGTAGATTGGAGGTGTCCGTAGCGAAAAACCCATTTTGAAGTTCGTTGTTACGAGGCAATGCATTGGGGCACCGAAACGGACCCCGTTTCGCTTCGTTGGCTTGCAAAGGTACCGAAACGCGCCAAATCACTCCCTAACATCGTTTTGTCGTCTATAGGGGGCTAATGGGTATGTTCGTGCGAAAAAATTCACAGACGTTCGGGCGCGAGAAAAGTGCATTCGGGTGCCAAAACACCCGTTTTGCTCCGATTTCGTGCCAGTAGGTAGCCGAATGCTCCAAACACTCCCAAACATCATTTAGGGTCTACCCGAGTAGATTGGAGTGTCAGTAGCGAAAACCCATTTTGAAGTTCGTTTGTTACGAGGCAGTGCATCTGGGCACCGAAACGGAACCGTTTCGCTCCGTTTTGCATGCAGAAGGTACCGAACGCGCCAAATCACTCCCTAACATCGTTTTGGGTCAAATAGGCTATTGGGTATATTCGTGCCGAAAAAATTCAACAGACAGTTCGGCCGCGCGAAAAAGTGCATCGGGTGCCGAAACACCCGTTTTGCTTCGATTTTCATGCAGTAGGAGCCGAATGCTCCAAAACCACTCCAAACATCATTTAGGGCGCCTCAACGAGTAGATTGGAAGTGTCCGTAGCAGAAAAGACCCATTTTGAAGTTAGAGTGTCATACGAGGCAGTCGCATCCG
Organism: Digitaria exilis; assembly: GCA_015342445.1. Taxonomy (NCBI): domain Eukaryota; kingdom Viridiplantae; phylum Streptophyta; class Magnoliopsida; order Poales; family Poaceae; genus Digitaria; species Digitaria exilis. The sequence goes on from JACEFO010002693.1 coordinate 2,306, forward strand.
GGCACCGACAACGGACCCGTTTCTCCGTTTTGCATGCAGAAGGTACCGAAAGTCGCCAAAGTGTCACTCGCCTAACATCGTTTTGGGCTCCAATGGAGGCAGTGGGTATGTTCGTGCGATAGAAGTTCAACAGAAGTTCAGGGCGAGAAACAGTTGCAGCTCGAGTGCCGAAACACCCGTTTTTGCTCGATTTTCGTGCAGTAGGCACCGACATGCACCAAACCACTCCAACACATCATTCTAGGGCCTAACGGAGTAGATGGAAGTGTTGGTAGCGAAAAACCCATTTGAAGTTGCGTTGTTATGATAAGGCACGTGCATCCCTGACACCGAAACGGACCCGTTTCGCCCGTTTTGCATGCAGAAGGTGACCGAAACGGTCAAATCACTCCCTAACATCAGTTTTGGGTCCAGTGGAGGCTATTGGGTATGTTCATGCCGAAAAAATTCGACAGACGTTTCGGAGGCGCGAAAACCGGTGCATTCGGTGCAAAACACCCGTTTTGCCCTCCATTTAAGAGCTGTAGGTACCGAATGCTCCAAGCACTCCCACAAGATCATGTATTAGGGCCTAACGGACGTAGATTGGAGCGTGTCCGCGTGAGCGAATTTACCTATTTTTAAGCTGGGTCGTTGTTACGCAGGCAGTGCATCCGGGCACCGAACATCGACCTGTTACCGTCGCTACCGCGTAATTTGCATGCAGAAGGTACCGAAACGCGCCAAATCACTCCCTAACATCGTTTTGGGTCCAATGGAGGCTATTGGGTATGTTCGTGCGAAAAAAATTCAACAGAAGTTCGGGGCGCGAAACAGTGCATTCGGGTGCCGAAACACCCGTTTTGCTTCGATTTTCGTGCAGTAGGTAACCGAATGCTCCAAAACACTCCCAAACATCATTTAGGGCCTAACGGAGTAGATTGGAAGTGTCCGTAGCGAAAAACCCATTTTGAAGTTCGTTGTTACGAGGCAGTGCATCCGGGCACCGAAACGGACCCGTTTCGCTCCGTTTTGCATGCAGAAGGTACCGAAACGCGCCAAATCACTCCCTAACATCGTTTTGGGTCCAATGGAGGCTATTGGGTATGTTCGTGCGAAAAAATTCAACAGAAGTTCGGGGCGCGAAACAGTGCATTCGGGTGCCGAAACACCCGTTTTGCTTCGATTTTCGTGCAGTAGGTAACCGAATGCTCCAAAACACTTGCAAACATCATTTAGTGTCAAACCGAGAGACGGAAATTCGACACGCAAAACGCGGCTTGAAGTTCGTCTGCACACGCCGTGCATACTGGCACCGACAACGGACCCGTTTCGCTGACATTTGCATGCCGCAGGTACCGAAACGCGCCCAAATCACTCCTAACATCGTTTTTGGGTCCAATGGAGGCTATTGGGTATGTTCGTGCGAAAAATTCGAACATGAGTTCGAATCCGAGAAACAGTGCATCTCGGGTGCCGACAACACCCGTTTTAGACCGATTTTCGTCAGTAGGCATCCGAAGATGCTCCAAAAGACTCCCAAACTCATTAGCGGCCTTAACCGAGTGATTGGAAGTGCTTCAACGTAGCGAAAAACCCATTTTGAAAGTTCGTTGTTCTGAGCAGCCTGCACCACAGTCCGATACGAACCGTTACGCTCCGTTTTGCATCGACCAGGATACCGAAACGCGCCAAAACACTGCCTAACATCGTTTTGGATCAAACGGCAGGAATCGTCTCCGAGTCGTGTCGACACAATCAACGAAGTTCAGGATGAGAAAGTGCATTGGCTTGCCGGAAACACCCGTTGTGGTCGATGTTCGTTGTAGTAAGTAATGCGCAAGCATGTCCAAACGACACTCCACAAGCATCAGTAGCGATATCACGAGTAGATTCAACTCCGTAGCTGACAACCATTTTGAAGTGCTGATGCTAGCGCAGTGCATCTGGTGCCGAAACGGGACCTATTGCACAGAGTATGGGAATAGGATTTGCTCGAAACACCCGGGTTTTTAGTTCTTGATGGTTCCTCGTTCCCAACTGCGTCTATAGTCTAAGTGCAAAACTGACGCAGTACCCCGTACGCATTGCTCCCAAATAAAACCTCCACAAACAGATATCCAGTTTTGCCTAGGTGGGCTCTACTTAGCAAAAGCACTGTGCCTAACGGTGAGTCCCGAAGGCAAAAGCAGTACATCATTATTAGGATTGGGGAGGTCGTTCCGTTTAGCATCGCGAAGATAAAAACCCATTTTGAAGTTCGTTGTTACGAGGCAGTGCATCCGGGCACCGAAACGGACCCGTTTCGCTCCGTTTTGCATGCAGAAGGTACCGAAACGCGCCAAATCACTCCCTAACATCGTTTTGGGTCCAATGGAGGCTATTGGGTATGTTCGTGCGAAAAAATTCAACAGAAGTTCGGGGCGCGAAACAGTGCATTCGGGTGCCGAAACACCCGTTTTGCTTCGATTTTCGTGCAGTAGGTAACCGAATGCTCCAAAACACTCCCAAACACATTTAGGGCCTAACGGAGTAGATTGGAAGTGTCCGTAGCGAAAAACCCATTTTGAAGTTCGTTGTTACGAGGCAGTGCATCCGGGCACCGAAACGGACCCGTTTCGCTCCGTTTTGCATGCAGAAGGTACCGAAACGCGCCAAATCACTCCCTAACATCGTTTTGGGTCCAATGGAGGCTATTGGGTATGTTCGTGCGAAAAAATTCAACAGAAGTTCGGGGCGCGAAACAGCGATACCGGGTCCGAAATGTCGTTGTCGGATGTCGTGGCTAGTTGGGTAACACAGACATGCTCAAAATACACTCCCAAACATCACGTTTTAGGTGCTCTGTACGTAAGTAGAGTGGAAGCAGTGCGTTAGACGAAAGACCCATTTTGATGTTCGTGGTGTTACGAGGGCAGGTGCATCCGGGCATCGACAACGAGCTGCAACCCGTCTGTCGCTTCCGTTTTTTCGTGCAGAAGGTAACAAGCGCGCCAAATCACTCCCTAACATCGTTTTGGTGTCGGGTGCATGGAAGGCAATTTGCATGTATCGTTGCGAGGCGAAAATTCAACAGAATGTTCGTGGCGCGACTTAACAGTGCATGTCTGGTTGCCGACCAACACCCGTTTTGCTTCGATTTTCGTGCAGTAGGTACCGAATGCTCAACCAAACATCATTTAGAAGGTAACGGAGTAGAGTTGGAGGTGTCGTAGCGATACACGCATTTAGAAGTTTTGTTGTGTTAGACCTGGCGATCTGGGAAGTTTCCCGTTCTCGAACGAGCGTGAAGAATGGTAAAACAGAGATATCTGCAACGATCGATGGAGCTTATTGGGAACAGTGCGAATAGAATTTAACATCACTCCGAGTGGTAGCCGCAGCTCTCGTGTGTCTTGAAGCGATTTTTCGCAGTAGCGTACTAATGTTGATAGCGCGTCAAGAAACGACATTTAGCGGCACTGAGTAGATATGGAGGTCTCCGTAGCCAAATGTTTTGAAGTTCGTTGTTTGGGTGCGATCTGTCGCAGTAAGCCGGTTAATTCAGCTATTAGGTTTTGATAAAGATTGGTACCTATATAACGAGGCATCAAAATCATTCCCTTAGAACATTCATCACAAAATGCCAGGTGCTATCTGGTTTATGTTCAGTTTATGAGCGAAACATTTATCATAGTCTCGAGGCTCGAAAATACAAACGGGTGTTTCGCATCACGTTTTGCTCCGCCTTTCTGTGCAGTGCACGGATTAACCTATGCAGGACTCCGCAACAGCATTCTCTACACCGAACGGAAAACACTGGAGGTGTGTAAGCGACGTACCTTCCTTTGTAAGTTAAGTTGTTTCGAGCAGAAGACGCAGGAACGACACCGAGGTTGAAAAAAAACGACTCAGGTGTCAATCAAGAATAGGAGCTCGTTTCGCTCAGCTTTTGGTGGTATATGGTCGCCACACGCCGTACTTCTAAACTCGTGGAGGGCCGAGGTGAGCTCTTGGGTAACCTCGCGCAAACTTGAAGAGATTGTGAGCAAAAGTTAGTCCGTGTGCCGAGGCAGCGGGAAGTGGTGTCGTACAAGTAAAATAACGAATGCGGCAAAGCATCGAAAGATTAGGAGTACGAGTAGATTGGAGGTAAGTCTCGTCACAGGACATTTTTGCAAGTTACGTTGTTAGGGAAGCGAATCTGAGGATGTGAGCGGAGCCCGATATTCGCTCGTTTATGGCACGTGCAGATGAGAGCAGGAAAGCACGCTGGACAAGTCTCGAACATATTGTTTTTGCGGTCATGGAGGCTGCGTATGGGTTCAGTAAAGTAATGTATAACTTCAGATATCAAATCAGACCTCGAGCAAAATAGGTGATAGTTCGGTTAGATTTGTCCGACACCGTGCAATCGTTTTGCTTCGATTTTCGTGCAGTAGGTAACCGAATGCTCCAAAACACTCCCAAACATCATTTAGGGCCTAAACGGAGTAGATTGGAAGATCCGGGTCCGTGTCGTAGCGAAAAACCCATTTTGAAGTTCGTTGTTACGAGGCAGTGCATTCGGGCACCGAAACGGACCCGTTTCGCTCCGTTTTGCATGCAGAAGGTACCGAAACGCGCCAAATCACTCCCTAACATCGTTTTGGGTCCAATGGAGGCTATTGGGTATGTTCGTGCGAAAAAATTCAACAGAAGTTCGGGGCGCGAAACAGTGCATTCGGGTGCCGAAACACCCGTTTTGCTCGTTTTCGTGCAGTAGGTAACGAATGCTCCAAAACACTCCCAAACATCATTTGGCCTAACGGAGTAGATTGGAAGGTGTCCCGTTAGCGAAAAACCCATTTTAGAAGTTCGTTGTACGAGGCAGTGCATCCGGGCACCGAAACGGACCCGTTTCGCTCCGTTTTGCATGCAGAAGGTACCGAAAACGCGCAAAATCACTCCCTAACATCGTTTTGGGTCCAATGGAGGCTATTGGGTATGTTTCGTGCGAAAAAAATTCAACAGAAGTTCGGGGCGCGAAACAGTGCATTCGGGTGCCGAAACACCCGTTTTGCTTCGATTTTCGTGCAGTAGGTAACCGAATGCTCCAAAACACTCCCAAACATCATTTAGGGCCTAACGGAGTAGATTGGAAGTGTCCGTAGCGAAAAACCCATTTTGAAGTTCGTTGTTACGAGGCAGTGCATCCGGGCACCGAAACGGACCCGTTTCGCTCCGTTTTGCATGCAGAAGGTACCGAAACGCGCCAAATCACTCCCTAACATCGTTTTGGGTCCAATGGAGGCTATTTGGGTATGTTCGTGCGAAAAATTCAACAGAAGTTCGGGGCGCGAAACAGTGCATTCGGGTGCCGAAACACCCGTTTTGCTTCGATTTTCGTGCAGTAGGTAACCGAATGCTCCAAAACACTCCTGAACATCAAATTTAGGGCTAACGGAGTAGTTGGAGGATGTCCGTAGCGATAAACCCATTTTGAAGTTTCGTTGTTACGAGGCAGCGCATCTGGGCAGCGAAACGGATAACCCGTTTGTCCGTTTTGCGTGCAGATGGTACCAAAACGGCCAATTCTCTAACATCGGTTTGGGTCAATGGGGTAATATAGCGTATTTTGTTATTGGAAAATATTCAAGCACGAAGTGTTCCGGTGGCGCGAAAGTGCGTCGCGTGATAGTGCCGAAACATAGCGTCGTTTTATTTCGATTTTCCGTGGCAGTGGTAAACGAATGGCTCAAGGCATCCAAACATCATTTAGGGCTAAAGGAGGTGTTTGGAGTTGTCCGTAGCGAAACCATTTTGAGTTTCGTTGTTACGAGGCAGTGCATCCGGGCACTAACCGAAAACCCGTTTCGCTCCGTTTTGCATGCAGAAGGTACCAAAAACGCGCCAATCACTCACATCGCTAAATCGTTTGGGTCCAATGGAGGCTATTGGGGGTATATCTCGTCGCGAAAAAGTTCAAACAGGAAGTTGGGGCACGAACAAGTCATCAGGGTGCCGAAACACCCTAAGTTTTGCTCCCCGATTTCGTAGGCAGTAGTAACGATGCTCGCAAAACACTCCCAAACATCATTTAGGGCCTAAGGAGTAGATTGGAAGTGTCCGTAGCGAAAAACCCATTTTGAAGTTCGTTGTTACGAGGCAGTGCATCTGGGCACCGAAACACGGACCGTTTCGCTCGTTTTGCATGCAGAAGGTACGAAACGCGCCAAATCACTCCCTAAATTCGTTTTTGGGACCAATGGAGGCTATTGGGTATGTTCGTGTTGGCGAAAAAATTCAACAGGAAGTTCGGGGCGCGAAAAAGTGCTTCCGGGTGCCAGACATCCGTTCTTTCTTCCGACTTTGTCGTGGAGTAGGTAACGCGAACTGCTCCAAAAACCTCCAACCATCATTTAGGGCCTAACGGAGTAGAATTGGAGGTTGTCGTAGCGAAAACAACCCATTTTGAAGTTCGTATGTTACGAAGGCACGCGCATCTGGGCACGAAACGGACCCGTTTCGCTTCCGTTTTGCATGCCAGAAGGTACCGAAACGCGCCAAATCACTCCCAAAATCGTTTGGGTCCAATGGAGGCTACTTGGGGTAATAGTTCGTGCGGAAAAAAATTCGAACAGAAGTTTCGGAGCGGCTGAAAAAGTGCATTTTCCGCGTGCCGCAACACCCCGTTTGCTCCTGATTTTCGTGCAGTTAGGTAACGTAATGCTCCAAAACACTCCAAAACATCATTTAGGGCCTAACGGAGTAGATTGGAAGTGTCCTCTAGCGAAAAACCTATGTTGAAGTTCGTTGTTACGAGGCAGTGCATCGGGCACCGACGGAACCCGTTTTGCTCTGTTTTGCATTGCAGAAGGTACCGAAACGCGCCAAAATCACTCCCTAACATCGTTTTGGGTCCGAGTGGAGGCTATTGGGTATGTTAGTGCGAAAAAATTCAACAGAACTTCGGGGCGCGAAAACAGCATTCGGGTGCCGAAACACCCGTTTTGCTTCGATTTTTCGTGCAGTAGGTAACCCAAATGCTCCAAAACACTGCCCAAACATCATTTAGGGCCTAACTGAGTAGATTGGAAGTGTCCGCAGCGAAAAACCCAATTTGAGTTAGTTGTTACGAGGCAGTGCATCCGGGCACCGAACGGAACCCGTTTTCGCTCCGTTTTTGCATGCAGAAGGTACCCGAAACATCGCCAAAATCACTCCCTAACATCGTTTTGGGTCCAATGAGGCTATTGGGTATTGTTTGTGCGAAAAAATTCAATCAGAAGTTCGCGGCGCGAAACAGTGCATTCCGGGTGCCGAAACAACCCGTTTAGGCTTCGGATTTTCGTGCTGTAGGTAACTCGAATGCTCCAAAAACACTCCCAATACATCAATTAGGGGCCTTAACCGAGTTGATTGGAAGTGTCTCTAGCGAAAAAACATTTTTTGAATGGTTCTTACCGACAGTGCATCGGGCACCGAAACGGGCTCGTTTCGCTCCGCTTTTGCATGCAGAAGGTACCGAACGCGCCAAATCACTCCCTAAACATCGTCTTTTGGCTCCAATGGAGTGCTATTGGGTCCCGTTCGGCGAAAAAATTCAGGGTGCAGAAGTTCGGGGCGCGAAACAGAGCGCGGGTGCCTGAAACACCCGTTTTGCTTCGATTTTCGTGCTGTAGGTAACCGAATGCTCCAAAAAACACTCCCAAACATCATTTAGGGCCTAACGGAGTAGATTGGAAGTGTCCGTGGCCAAACAACCCATATATTGATGTTTCGTACTTCACGAGGCAGTACATCCAAGTACCCGGAACGAATCGCACGTTTCGCTCCGATGATTTGCGTGCAGAATGTACCGAAACGCGCCACAAATCACTCCCTAGGCATCTCTAAATCATGGGTCCAATGTGAGGCTATTGGGCATGTTCGTGGCAAAAAATTCAAACAGAAGTCCATCTCCCACCATGCATCCGGCCGATGCCGAAACAACCCGTAACTTTGCCATCGATCTTCGTGCCCTGCTTAATTAATACTTCGATTTTATCCACGCTGTAGGTAAAAGATGAATGCTCCAAAACACTTCCCTAACATCATTTAGGGCCTAACAGAGGTAGATTGGAAGTCTTGTCCATCGTGCATTGAAAAACCATATTGATTTCAGTTGGTATGTTAGAAATTACACGAGGCAGTGCATAAGGGCACCGAAACGGGCTCGTTTCGCTCCGACCTGGCATGCAGAAGGTACCGAAACGTACCACTTTAAATGGCACTCCCATAACATCATTTTAGGGTCCAATGGAGTGCTATTGGGCATGTTCGTGCAAAAAGAATTCAAATGCTGAATTTTTCGAGCGAAACAGTCGCAAGCGGGTGCCGAAATTACCCGTTTTGCTTCGATTTTTCGTGCTGGTAGGTAACCGAATGCTCAAAACAACTCCCAAACATCATTTTAGACTGCCTAACGAGTAAATTGGAAGTGGTTCTTCTGCGAAAACCCATTTTAATGTTGGTTCTACGAGGCAGTGCATCCGGCACGAAACGGCCCGTTTCGCTACGCGTTTTGCGTTGCAGAAGGTACTGAAACGCAGCCAAATCATCACCTAACATCGTATTGAGGTCCAATTGGGGCTTATTGGGAGCATGTTCAGTGCGAAAAAATTTCAACAGAAGTTCGGGGCGCGAAACAGTATAGCGAGGTGCCGCAACACCCGATTTTGCTTCGTTTTTATGCTGTAGGTTAACCGAATGCTCAAAACACTCCCAACACTCATTTAGAGCCTAACGGAGTTAGATTGAAGTTGTCTCTGGCGGAAAAACCCATTTTAGTATTGGTTCTTTTCGATGCAGTGCATCCCGGGCACCGAAACGGGCGCCGTTTTCGCTCTGTTGTTGCATGCAGAAAGGGTTACCGATACACGCGCCAAATCACTCCCTAACATCGTTTTGGGTCCAATGGAGGCTATTGGGTATGTTCGTGCGAAAAAATTCAACAGAAGTTCGGGGCGCGAAACAGTGCATTCGGGTGCCGAAACACCCGTTTTGCTTCGATTTTCGTGCAGTAGGTAACCGAATGCTCCAAAACACTCCCAAACATCATTTAGGGCCTAACGGAGTAGATTGGAAGTGTCCGTAGCGAAAAAACCCATTTTGAAGTTCGTTGTTACGAGGCAGTGCATCCGGGCACCGAAACGGACCCGTTTCGCTCCGTTTTGCATGCAGAAGGTACCGAAACGCGCCAAATCACTCCCTAACATCGTTTTGGGTCCAATGGAGGCTATTGGGTATGTTCGTGCGAAAAAATTCAACAGAAGTTCGGGGCGCGAAACAGTGCATTCGGGTGCCGAAACACCCGTTTTGCTTCGATTTTCGTGCAGTAGTAACCGAATGCTCCGAAACACTCCCAAACATCATTTAGGGACGTAACAGAAGTAGAATTGGAAAGTTGTCTCTGGCGAAAAAACCCATTTTGATGTTGGTTCTTTATGAGGCAGTGTATCCGGGCACCGAAACGGACCCGTTCTCGCTCCGTTTTGCCACGCAGAAGGTACCGAAACGCGCCAAATCACTCCCCTAACATCGTTTTGGCCGTCAGATGGATGCTGATTGGGCATGTTCGTGCGAAAACTTCAACAGAAATTCGTGGGGCGCGAAACAGTGCATTCGGGTGTCCGAAACACCCGTTTTGCTTCGATTTTCGTGTCTGTAGGTAACCGAATGCTCCAGGAACACTGCCAAACATCATTTCGGGCCCTAACGGAGTAGATTGGAAGTGTGCCGTAGCTGGCGAAAAACCCATTTTATATTGTTGCTTGTACGAGGCAGTGCATCCGGCACCGAAACGGACCCGTTTCGCTCCGTTTTGCGTGCAGAAGGCTACGAAACGCATCCAAATCACTCCCTAACATTGTTTTTGGGTCCAATGGAGGCTATTGGGTATGTTCGTGCGAAAAAATTCAACAGAAGTTCGGGGCGCGAACACGTGCATTCGGTGCCGAAAC
>JACEFO010002695.1:0-52404 GCA_015342445.1 Digitaria exilis
GCTATGTGGAGGTCATTAAATTGCCTCTCCAAGTCAGCAATCATGGCATCCCTGGTGGTCACCTCAATGGACAATGAGGTCCTCTCAACCCCAATGTCACGGGCACGGGCGGACATGTCCATAGCAAGGTTGAGCATCTCGCTCTGCGACCGCCCTAGGAGTGCCTGCAAACGGTGGTAAGCCCGCATCCACCTCATCATCAATGCAGCTGCAGCGACGGGGTTCTCCGCCATCCTCAAAGGGGAGCTAAGGTAGCGTCTCATCCAATGGGGATCATCCGGCTGAGTCGGTGGAAACAACCCCAGCAACTGGTGCTCTACCAACTCCTGGTTCTGAGCAACAAAAGAGCTAATGCCATTCAAGGCGGCTAGCTCACAGGTCGTCTCCATGTGGTGTCCATGAACTTCCACCGTCCAAGTGGGGGAGCTAGGACACGGTGGGTGGCGATATACCACCAAACGCACATGAGAACGGGTCACACTGCGGTCTCGGATGAGGGTCCTCTCATACTGTGGCGGTGTAGGGTAGTCGAGCGCCTGCAAAACCGACCCCAGAATGCTAGGAAAGCCTTCCCATCCTAGGCAATCTGAGAAGGACACGTCGTTGGGGTAGCTGGCCAAGTCAGCGTGAGCGTCCATTCTGAACCAAAAGGAAAAGGGCAAGGGTGAGAACCGGTTAGCGCCAAAGAAAACAAAACAGATTCTGGACAGTGTAGTAAAAATTATAAAACTCAAAATCTACAAGCTCAAAAATTCCCAGATTTGGCCAGGACATTGTTTAAGTAATTCCAAACAAGTTTCATGTGGGAGGTTTGAGCAGAAACTGTCGTTAAGATAGTGTAAAAATTCAATTTTTATCTCACTGTTCCCAGAAATTTCCAGCAGACAGGGGGTTACCATTTTTAGCATAACTCCAGTTCTACTGAACCATTTCCGTTGAAATTTCTACAGCATATACTTTATAACATTTATGACAACTTTCATGTTGAACACTTTTTCATTTGACAACTTTTCATTTTCGAATCATTGGTGCAATCAGACTGGTCTCAGCAGAATTTTTGGGTTGTGATTTGAATTTTGACGGCGGTTCGATTTGGTCACTTATTAAGGTTCAATATTATTTCAGTGAAATGCAATGCATGAGCGGCCTATTCGTTCTTGCCAACACACATGCCAATAACTTTTGGCCTATGAAGTTAGTGCCGGTGGCTAGGCAATATCCGTCTCTCCCTATATTATCTAGCCGAACTTTTCTAACCGTTTCAACATACGGATTCGCGGTTAGTGTACCTGCAGAAAATTCCATTCCAGAGCATATAATCAACCTTTCGTGCCAGCACTCACGAAAGCGTCTCCATTTATTACCACCCACTATAGAGGCGGCACCCGAACGTTTAACATTGAACGGGCAATGTTCATATGTCACCAAAGCAACATATTGATAATTTCATACGCTCATGAGATAGCGTATTGACTTTGTGCCGCCATCATATTTGCATATGATGCCGTGGTATGCTACAGCAATCGCCGTACCTTGCGCCCACCATGCTATTCTAGTTTCATACGCCGTCACAGCGTATTGACTATGTGCCGCCACTATGTTTTCATATAGTGCCGTGGTACGTTACAGCAATCGCCGTACCTTGCGCCCACCATTGCGTAAAGTAAATGACAGAATGAAATGTGCTAGAAGTCAGTATAATATACTATTTGCCACCTATCATATCGTGATCCCTTAACCCACATAGGCTTCACGCTCTAGGTAACATCCTTAACGGTCCTGTTAATAACCTTCCTTCGCAAAGCGCGTCGGAAGTACGAGTTGGCAAATTTTATTCAAAAATGTTTATTTAAGGTTTGTTGCTCTCTCCGGTGCGCTGTTTTGGCTCTGATGCCAGCTGTGGCGGACCACTCCGAAATTATTCCAAATTAAGTACCCCGGGACCACTAATCGAGTAGTCAGGCACTTAATCCGGAATAAGCTGGAGCGCCGTCGGATTAAACCCGATTAACCACGTACTTTTCCCGATCGAAACAATAGCACGCCCACACGAAGGTGAGTCCCAGAGATTACAACATTCCACAAATTTAACATACACAAATAGTATCTCAAAGTTATTACAAACCATGTTCGAAATTTAAATCAGAGTATCAAATTCTTGCAGCGGAAATAAATAGTTCATTGCAGCGGAAAATAAAAGCTAACGACGATACACGTAACACCATGATGAAGCCTGCCACGGTGCTACTCCTCCCGATCCTCGGCAGAGGACGGAACCCACTCGATGTGCCATCCAGGGGGAACCTGGGTAGGCCAAGTCAAAGCATCGACTGCCACATCCAACATGGTACCTGTAAATCAATGCCACAAGCAAGGCTGAGTATACTAATACTCAGCAAGGCTTACCCGTCTGGTGAAAACTACATCACCGACATCTAGACATGAGAGACTTTTGGCTGGTGGGTTTGTTTGCCAAAAAGCAACTAAGAGTAGGTCCTTGCTTTCATGTTTTAGCATCATATTCTATTAGATTTAACCATTCTAGATTTGCATCCTGTCTAAGCATACAAGTGGTGCAATACAATTTATCTCATGCAACAAGTTCATCAATCTCAAGTTCCACTTGTTACTCAATGCAACAAGGCGGTCAAGCAGTCTCATTAACCGCGAGAAGCGGACAGTTTGAACCGAATTTTGCTACCTGGCCAGGGAAAACCCAACACACACGGATAGTGCTCGCTATAAAAGGTACGAGCACTTCCCAAGCTTTCCTATCGATCCACAATTCATAACCGGATCCATTTCCTTAGGATAAAGGTTTACTGCTTCACTCACAGTCTCATGCATATATCCACAAGTGTACGGCAGGGGAAAACAAAGTTTCCAAGGAGAGATGGCTATCGGCCCTAGCTGCTTCAATCTGGTACCGGGCTTACCGACTCCCATATATCGGCATGCATGTGGTACGTTCAAAAACTTGACACACTCAACCACACGTTTCGACCTTAAATCAATTATCATACACGGACGGGAGATCTACATCTATCATCCCGCCCGTCAATCCTTATGATTCCAACATAAGTAAAGACAAGCAATTCCTATGTCTCGCGAGTGACAGGAAATCACTCGACTTGTAACGGACCTAAAGCAATGCCCTATCGATCCTTTCATACTAGTGTTGCAAGTCATAGGTAGTAGGAAATGTGCAGCTAAGGTATTCAATCAACTCCTTGAAACGTAAATGCACAAGCATAGGGAATTCATAAATGCATAATTGGTAAAGGTTAGGTTATGCTCCGGGGCTTGCCTTCCTGCTCTAGCTGGGGGTTAGCCTCCGGGTTGGTCGATCCTTCGCCGGCACCTCCCTCCGGGATTCCTTCCTCGTCGGCGGGGATGAGATGGTAGTTGCCGTCCGGAATAGCGCCTTCTACATGAGATGCATAACTTATTGGCTGCCTATTGATTCCAAGACTAAGGCCTTGAAGGCGATATTCACCTAGACATGCTTAAGTACTATTTTCTTTTTCATAAAATTAGAGGAGGGGTGTGTGGAAAATTTTTATTCAACTTTGATGGTGATTGTGTACATATATAAAAGAATTCTATTTATTATTTGCCGATTAGGGTGCTGTTCTGAAAATTTAATCCTTTCCATGTTTTATTTTAATTACTTATCAAAAACTCTATTCTTTTAAATAACTCAATTTCCACCTTAATTCCTTCTCATTTTTGTTTCTCCTTTTCTGTTCATCATTTTAATCTATAAACTTTATGACAGCTACTGGAGTATAAGAGCTAAGCTCACTCCAAAATTTAGCTAAATCTGAGCTACACAAAATTTATTAAAAATATAACAAACTGCTGCCTGCAGAAATGAAATAAATTCATATAAAATTGAAAATTCATCCAAATCAGGAGATTTTCCTACCAAAGCTAGTCATGAGTGCAAGGAGGGCTCTGGCCAAGTGGTGGCTCAAAATAACCCTTGGACAGTCCTCAATAAATTTCTATCCTAAAACACATAACTATTTATTTGCTAGTCTAAACAGAGCAAAAATTAAGTTTTGTATTTTTAATAGATGTGCTAACAAGTTTTTAGGCTTCTGGAGAAAAATGGTGATTTTTCACTTCATGGATTATGTTTAATAATTTCTGGACTGCAAAAAGACAGGAAACACATTTTAATTCATAACTGAAGCTACACTTCATATTTTTACGTCCCCTTTGGACACAAGGTGTCCAAAGTCACTACAATCAACATATCCAAAGATCAACCCTAGCGGAGCTCTGGATTTGAAATGGTGCACAAGTTTCAAATTTTACAGTTTGAATTTTAATTCAAAAATGGTTCACCAAAAGTATATACATGCTTAAAGGAGATTGGAGCTTACAATCTCACGAATCCAGGGAGTATTCTTGTGCATTTTTCTGATTTTTGTACGATTTTTAACGGATTTTATAAGATTCGGGAAAATTAGATCTAGGTTTAAGAATCTTTTTACGCTGGGGACCCTAGAACTTTCAAAACCTTTCAAACCAGTCCTTAACTTTTGCGCAGAGAACCCTAGAAAAATGAAGACGATGAACTTCGGTCCTTGGCTCGTCGGCGTTGCTACGCCGGCCAAACGACGGCGAGTTAGGGTCGGGGAAGTGGGGGAAAAGATCCAGGGGCTCACCACGAGTCGGTTGGTGACGGTTGGAAGGCCGGGGAAGCTCGGAGTTTCGCCGGCGACGATGCAGTGGCGGTGCGGCCGCCGCGACTTCTACGCCGGCGAGGTCGGTGGCTCTCGTCGGGGTTTGAGGGGTCCTAGAGCACCAGTGGAGCTCGGGGAAGCTATTGGCGTGCTCGGTTCACCTCGGGGACGGCTCGGAGTAGGGTCTCGACGTGAGGGTGCTCCGGCGGCCGAAAATCGAGATTTGGGGGAAATCTTGATTTCTCGCCGGAGAAGCGACGATAGCTCGAGAGAAGTGGGGGGAAATGGAGCTAGGGTAGAGGTCTAGCTTCGTGCGCGATGAATTTGGGAATGGTGGAGAGTGGAGGGCGAATTTTGCCTCGAAGCTCGGCTCGGTCTGTGCGGCGCGAGGTGGAAGACGACGGAGCAAGGCGCGAGGAGAGGAAATGGCTAAGTGCGGACTAAGGGGAAGGGGTGTGAGTGCTCGATGGAGTGCTTGGGCACGCGAGAGCGGCACTGTGCTGCCTCGGGAGCGTGCGCACGCACGGCTCGGCGCGAGCAGACCGCCATGAATGCGGCGCGAGCTCGGGCAGCGCGCGAGCGACTCGACCGGGCGAAGGAGATCCTTGCGTGATGTTGGGAGATCCTCTACAGGGCGTCTTGGCGCGGAGCGAGCAGAGAATCTGCCGCGGAGCGGCTTCGCGCGACGCGCGCGCGCGTGGCCACGGCGGCGCTCGACCGCCATGATGGCGTTCGCGCGGCGCGAGGCGAGGCGGGCGAACGACGGCGAGGTGACAGCTCGGGAGGGGTTGGGCAAGCACAAGGCGACAAGCGCCACCCGACGCCGCGGCTCGGCCAGCTCGGCGCGGCCTCCGCCGCTCGCCGGCCACGTGGCGGCCGAGCTCCGGCCAGGCGCAGAGCGCGCCAGGGCCGAGCTGGCAGCCCCGGGGAGCTCCACTGCTACATTTGAATTTTCTCCAATAATTTGAACTGAACTTGAAAAAGTGTGAAAATAAAAATTGGAGTTTGAAAGATGGGACACAACTTTCTTTTTGGGGTGAACCTGAAATTTCAAATTTTTCGAGCTCAAACAACCCAAATTCAAAAAGGTGCCCAGAACTGTATTTCGAGTTTTTGAGGGACTAAACTGCAAAATTTTCAAAAGTTCCAAACAGTGGCTAGGCCTTATTTATGATGACAAACAACTATTATTTTTGGAGATTTTCAAGTTTAGTACAAAATTCTTGAGTTTTCAGTTGGGTGTCAAACCACCTTTGTTTTTGAATTTAAGTTTGAATTTTTGATGGATTTTTAAATATTCAACCCATAATTCCCTGTTCAACCTGTTTCATATGTGTTTTATTCATTATTACATCAGAGATGTCACAGCCTACCCCCCTTAAAAGGAATCTTGTCCCGAGATTCGATTAAACTTAGGAACATAGCGGGGTAGAAATACCTTGGCTTACGAAAGAATGTCGGGGTAATTCTTCTTAAGGTAGTCCTCGGTTTCCCACGTGGCTTCATCTTCGGAGTGATGACTCCACTGAATTTTGTACATTTTAACTTCCTTCCTTCGGGTTTGTCTCTCCTTCTCGTCGAGGATTTTAACGGGATGCTCATCATAAGAGAGATCCGGTTCAACCGAGAGTTCCTCTTGTTCAACAACTTCGGTCGGAACACGAAGACACCTCTTGAGTTGGGAAACATGGAACACATCGTGTACGGCTGAGAGCTTGTCGGGAAGCTTCACACGATAGGGCACCGGTCCACATTGTTGAGTAATTTCATAGGGGCCGATATAACGAGGTGCAAGCTTTCCTTTTAACCCAAATCTTTGCACACCCTTGGTCGGGGAGACCTTGAGATACACATGATCACCAACTTCAAACTGAAGTGGCTTCCGCCGTTGATCAAAGTAACTCTTTTGCCGTGACTGAGCGGTTCTCAAATTTTCGCGAACGATCCTAACATTTTCATCTGCTTCCTTGACAAGGTCAGGGCCATAGGTATACCTCTCGCCTGCCTGGGACCAACACAACAAGGTCCGGCATCTTCTACCATATAAGGCTTCGAAAGGTGCCATTTTAAGACTCGCTTGGTAGCTGTTGTTATAGGAGAATTCGTCCAGAGATAAACATTTCTCCCAATTCTTTCCATAATGGATAACACAAGCTCGAAGCATATCCTCAAGTATTTGATTTACCCTTTCCGTCTGCCCATCGGTCTGAGGGTGATATGCTGAACTACGGATCAGCTTTGTGCCTAGGGATAATTGCAATTGCTCCCAAAAGCGTGCTACGAACTGAGTACCACGATCTGAAATTATCGTCTTGGGTACCCCATGTAGACAAACGATCCGCTCCAAATAAATCTCCGCGTACCTCTTAGCGGTATAAATGGTATTGACCGGAATGAAATGTGCGGTCTTGGTAAGGCGGTCCACAATTACCCAAATAGAATCATGCCCCTGAGGGGTTCTGGGAAGTCCAACAATGAAATCCATGCTTATATCTTCCCACTTCCATGAGGGAATAGGTAGAGGTTGAAGCGTGCCTGCTACCTTCAAGTGGCTAGCCTTAACCCGCTGGCATGTGTCACATTCCGACACATACATGGCAATTTCTCGCTTCATCCGAGTCCACCAAAAGTTTTGTTCCAAATCTTGGTACATTTTGGTGCTACCGGGATGGATGGAAAATTTAGAGAGATGGGCCTCATCCATAATCTTCCTCCGGAGTTCCGTGTTTTTGGGCACCACGAGGCGATGTCCAAACCACATTACTCCCTGCCCATCTAACCGGAAACACCTGTATTTCTCCTTCACCTTCTCCTTTGACAATTTCCTTTTTAGGATTTTAACCATTGCATCATTTAATTGGGCTACAACAATCTGATCGTGCAAGGTTGGTTCAACTGCAATATGGTTGAAGTACCTGTGTGGAACAATCTCTAAGTTGAGCTTGGCCATTTCATGACACCGGGTGTCAGGGTAGGACTCTACGGAAAGACAATGACAATGAGCCTTGCGGCTTAGCGCGTCCGCAACCACATTTGCCTTGCCGGGGTGATAATGCACACTAAGGTCATAGTCCTTTGCTAACTCCAACCATCTTCGCTGTCTCATATTCAAATGTGCCTGAGTGAAGACATATTTGAGGCTCTTGTGGTCTGTGTATATGTTGCATGGAACACCCATCAGATAGTGTCTCCACATCTTGAGAGCATGAATAACCGCTGCTAACTCAAGATCATGCGTGGGGTAGTTTTGCTCATGAGGCCGAAGTGCTCGAGAAGCATAAGCAATGACTCGGTTCTCTTGCATGAGGACACAGCCAAGTCCGGTGCCTGATGCATCGCAATAGACATCATAGGGCTTGGTGCAATCGGGTTGAGCTAAAACTGGGGCTGAAGTTAAATGTCTTCTCAAAGTGTGGAAAGCTTCATCACATTTTTCATTCCACTCAAACTTGACTCCCTTCTTTAAGAGTTCGGTCATGGGTTTCGCAATCCGAGAGAAGTCCGGAATAAAACGGCGATAATAACCGGCTAAACCCAGAAAACTCCGAATCTCGTGAACAGAGGTAGGTGGTTGCCAATCTAGCACCTCTTGCACTTTGGTTGGATCCACGGATATACCATCCTTGGAAACCATGTGACCTAAGAATTTCACGCTCTCTAACCAGAATTCACACTTGGAGAACTTGGCGTAGAGCTGGTGATCTCTCAATCTTTGAAGAACAATGCGAAGGTGCTCGGCATGCTCTTCCTCATTCTTAGAGTATATGAGAATGTCGTCAATGAAAACCACCACAAACTTGTCTAGTTCTGACATGAAGACCGAATTCATGAGGTACATGAAGTAGGCTGGGGCATTGGTGAGTCCAAAAGACATGACCAAGAACTCGTAAAGTCCGTAACGAGTAGAAAAGGCAGTCTTTGGAATGTCACAAGGTCTGATTTTTATTTGGTGATAGCCAGAGCGAAGGTCAATCCTGGAGAACACTCTGGCGCCAGCTAGTTGGTCAAACAGGATGTCAATATGGGGGAGTGGGTACTTGTTCTTAATAGTCACCGCATTGAGAGGCCGGTAATCAATACACAACCTCAAGGAATGGTCCTTCTTCTTCACAAAGATAGCGGGACATCCCCAAGGTGATACACTTGGACGAATGAAACCCTTGTCTAGCAGTTCTTGGAGTTGAACTTTTAATTCGGCCAGTTCATTGGGTGGCATTCTATATGGTCTCTTTGATATAGGTGCCGTGCCAGGTTGAAGTTTAATCACAAATTCAATGTCCCTATCCGGCGGCATCCCAGGTAAGTCATCCGGAAATACATCGGCATAATCACATACCACCGGAATGTCCTTTAGTTGGGTTTCTACCATTGTATAAGCACACGCATTGACGCAAGTCCGTTGTGGCAGATATAGCACACTAGGGCCATGCGTAGGCGAGTTTATTTCAACAACTCGTTCCGCAACATCTAGCACAACCTTATGTTGAGTCATCCAATTGGCTCCTAACACAATGACAATCCCTTTCATACCAAGCAGAATTAAATCGGTAGGAAATGTTTTACTTCCCAGCCTGATTGGAACTTTTCGGGTGACTTGGTTGGATGCAATTTTACCTCCCGCAGTTGATATCACATACGATGATTTGGTATGGTAAGATTTTAATCCACATTTCACATGAAATCTTGTGCTTATAAAACTATGTGTTGCCCCGGAATCAAACAATATCACAGCAGGTTGAGTGCAGATAGGGAAGGTACCAGTCATGTCTGGGGCTCCCTCGGGTAGGTCGGCCAAAGTGGTGTAGTTGAGCCGTCCTTGTCGGACCTGCACACGCTGCTGCTATTTGCCCTTGCTTTGCTGATTTCCCGGGCGCTGGTTCTGCTGCTTGTTCTGCGGGCAATCCTTGATGAAGTGATTGTTACTGCCACACTTGAAGCACTGATAACCGGCTCCAGGGCGAGCTGGCTGTTGTGCATTCTGCCTTGGCGCCTGTTGCTGCTGCGGCGGTGGAGGGAAACAGGGCGCATTAGGCTGTGGCGGCCTAGCAACCCATCCACCTCCCTGAGGTGCCTTGGACTGTCCTTGCGGTGCAGCCGGGGGAACCAAGCGGAATCTCGGCGGCTGCATGCTCGAAGGTCCAGCGGGAGCTTTCCTCTTCTTCTCCGCCTTGTGCACCGTGCTGGCGTCTTCCTGGGCAATGGCGAGGTTCACCAGATCGCCATATGTGGCATCACGGGTGGTAGCCAATTGAGCTTTCAACTTGGTGTTAAGGCCACGTCGGAACCTCTCCAGCTTCTTCTCGTCAGAGTCAGCGTGATGACCCGCGTATGGGCACAGACCATTGAAGGCCTGAGCGTACTGGAGCACTGTGCGGGTACCCTGGGTCAGAGCCAGAAATTCATTCAACTTCCGCTCTACCAAGCCGGCCGGAATGTGATGAGCCTTGAACGCCGCCTTGAACTCATCCCATTCAACCACATGACCCTCCTGCTGCAGGGCCAGGTAGTTCTCCCACCATAGGAGAGCTGGGCCGCGGAGCTGCTGCGCCGCGAACACTACCTTGCGGTTAGAGGTGCAAGGCGTCGCCAGGATGGTGAACTTGGACTCGATGGCTCGAATCCACGTATCGGCCTCCAAGGGCTCATCGGCTCGTGAGAATATCGGCGGGTGTGTAGCCAGAAAATCCTCATATCGGGCCACTTGAGGCTGAGGAGCCCGTTGACCTCCCTGCTGCAGCATCTGCTGCTGCATCATTTGTTGTTGATGCTGCAGGTTCCGTAGAATCTCCGTCTGCGTAGCATACAACTGCTGCCACGTCGGAGGTTGCTGCGGTGGAGGAGGTGGTGGCGGCTGTTGCTGCCCCTCTGGCCCCTGCTGGTTAGCGTTGGAGCCACTAGCGTCATGACCGCTGCGGGTGATTGCCATCTGCAGTAGGTACTTGTATTAGCCATATTTCATAAACTTGCATAATGATGACAAGATAGAACGTGACAATATATTGAAGTTTACTGCGTAGGAATGACATGTCAGCACGCAGTTCGGAAGAAAAATCATATCTCCCAACAGGAAGCAATTCAAATACTCCAATTCGGTTAGTAGCTCGAAAATTTCATGCTCTACAACTTTCATGTTGGGCTCAGATTCAAATTCGGACTGGAACTAAGCCGAAAAATTCAATCTTTAGCTCTCTGCGTTTGCTGTTTTTCAGCAGGCCGAGCTGTAGTGTTTTGGTTGCCATTTTTATTTCGCTTAACCAATGGGGTTGCAATTTGGTGATCATTTTGTTTGACAAATTCCAAACAACTTTGTAGTTCACATCACAGCCCAGAAATGAATGGAAAACCCATCAATAATTAAAACAAGGTTAGCTGCAGAATGTTTTCAACACAGCTATTACAACTTCATCAAGTTTTGGGAATCACAACCACACCATTAAATTACATTGCCTCCAAAAGATAAAAGGGGGGAGCTCAACTCCATCTAGCCTATTACAACATGAAACCAAAATTTAGGCCTAGCGGAGGAGTAAACTTGCTACTACCACTTCTAGAAATCATCTAAGTTGTTTGCGGTAGCCTCGCTGCCCATAGGTGATGGTGGAGCTGGAAGGGGCGGCATGTCATCCTCGATGTCCATGTCGGAATCGGAGGCCTCTCCTTCTCCTTGCTCTCCCTCTTGCTCAAGAAGGTGCTGAGCATCATGGGCGGCTAGCATAGCATTAGCAAGCTCCAAGGTACCGTGTACCTCCTCAAGCTCATCTCTAGTTTGGGCTAGCTCGTTTTGGACGTTGTTGTGCGCTATGTGGAGGTCATTCAATTGCCTCTCCAAGTCAGCAATCATGGCATCCCTGGTGGTCACCTCAATGGACAATGAGGTCCTCTCAACCCCAATGTCACGGGCACGGGCGGACATGTCCATAGCAAGGTTGAGCATCTCGCTCTGCGACCGCCCTAGGAGTGCCTGCAAACGGTGGTAAGCCCGCATCCACCTCATCATCAATGCAGCTGCAGCGACGGGGTTCTCCGCCATCCTCAAAGGGGAGCTAAGGTAGCGTCTCATCCAATGGGGATCATCCGGCTGAGTCGGTGGAAACAACCCCAGCAACTGGTGCTCTACCAACTCCTGGTTCTGAGCAACAAAAGAGCTAATGCCATTCAAGGTGGCTAGCTCACAGGTCGTCTCCATGTGGTGTCCATGAACTTCCACCGTCCAAGTGGGGGAGCTAGGACACGGTGGGTGGCGATATACCACCAAACGCACACGAGAACGGGTCACACCGCGGTCTCGGATGAGGGTCCTCTCATACTGTGGCGGTGTAGGGTAGTCGAGCGCCTGCAAAACCGACCACAGAATGCTAGGAAAGCCTTCCCATCCTAGGCAATCTGAGAAGGACACGTCGTTGGGGTAGCTGGCCAAGTCAGCGTGAGCATCCATTCTGAACCAAAAGGAAAAGGGCAAGGGTGAGAACCGGTTAGCGCCAAAGAAAACAAAACAGATTCTGGACAGTGTAGTAAAAATTATAAAACTCAAAATCTACAAGCTCAAAAATTCCCAGATTTGGCCAGGACATTGTTTAAGTAATTCCAAACAAGTTTCATGTGGGAGGTTTGAGCAGAAACTGTCGTTAAGATAGTGTAAAAATTCAATTTTTATCTCAATGTTCCCAGAAATTTCCAGCAGACAGGGGGTTACCATTTTTAGCATAACTCCAGTTCTACTGAACCATTTCCGTTGAAATTTCTACAGCATATACTTTATAACATTTATGACAACTTTCATGTTGAACACTTTTTCATTTGACAACGTTTTCAGTTTCGAATCATTGGTGCAATCAGACTGGTCTCAGCAGAATTTTTGGGTTGTGATTTGAATTTTGACGGCGGTTCGATTTGGTCACTTATTAAGGTTCAATATTATTTCAGTGAAATGCAATGCATGAGCGGCCTATTCGTTCTTGCCAACACACATGCCAATAACTTTTGGCCTACGAAGTTAGTGCCGGTGGCTAGGCAATATCCGTCTCTCCCTATATTATCTAGCCGAACTTTTCTAACCGTTTCAACATACGGATTCGCGGTTAGTGTACCTGCAGAAAATTCCATTCCAGAGCATATAATCAACCTTTCGTGCCAGCACTCACGAAAGCGTCTCCATTCATTACCACCCACTATAGAGGCGGCACCCGAACGTTTAACATTGAACGGGCAATGTTCATATGTCACCAAAGCAACATATTGATAATTTCATACGCTCATGAGATAGCGTATTGACTTTGTGCCGCCATCATATTTGCATATGATGCCGTGGTACGCTACAGCAATCGCCGTACCTTGCGCCCACCATGCTATTCTAGTTTCATACGCCGTCACAGCGTATTGACTATGTGCCGCCACTATATTTTCATATAGTGCCGTGGTACGTTACAACAATCGCCGTACCTTGCGCCCACCATTGCGTAAAGTAAATGACAGAATGAAATGTGCTGGAAGTCAGTATAATATACTATTTGCCACCTATCATATCGTGATCCCTTAACCCACATAGGCTTCACGCTCTAGGTAACATCCTTAACGGTCATGTTAATAACCTTCCTTCGCAAAGCGCGTCGGAAGTACGAGTTGGCAAATTTTATTCAAAAATGTTTATTTAAGGTTTGTTGCTCTCTCCGGTGCGCTGTTTCGGCTCTGATGCCAGCTGTGGCGGACCACTCCGAAATTATTCCAAGTTAAGTACCCCGGGACCACTAATCGAGTAGTCAGGCACTTAATCCGGAATAAGCTGGAGCGCCGTCGGATTAAACCCGATTAACCACATACTTTTCCCGATCGAAACAACAGCACGCCCACACGAAGGTGAGTCCCAGAGATTACAACATTCCACAAATTTAACATACACAAATAGTATCTCAAAGTTATTACAAACCATGTTCGAAATTTAAATCAGAGTATCAAATTCTTGCAGCGGAAATAAATAGTTCATTGCAGCAGAAAATAAAAGCTAACGACAATACACGTAACACCATGATGAAGCCTGCCACGGTGCTACTCCTCCCGATCCTCGGCAGAGGACGGAACCCACTCGATGTGCCATCCAGGGGGAACCTGGGTAGGCCAAGTCAAAGCATCGACTGCCACATCCAACATGGTACCTGTAAATCAATGCCACAAGCAAGGCTGAGTATACTAATACTCAGCAAGGCTTACCCGTCTGGTGAAAACTACATCACCGACATCTAGACATGAGAGACTTTTGGCTGGTGGGTTTGTTTGCCAAAAAGCAACTAAGAGTAGGTCCTTGCTTTCATGTTTTAGCATCATATTCTATTAGATTTAACCATTCTAGATTTGCATCCTGTCTAAGCATACAAGTGGTGCAATACAATTTATCTCATGCAACAAGTTCATCAATCTCAAGTTCCACTTGTTACTCAATGCAGCAAGGCGGTCAAGCAGTCTCATTAACCGCGAGAAGCGGACAGTTCGAACCGAATTTTGCTACCTGGCTAGGGAAAACCCAACACACACGGATAGTGCTCGCTATAAAAGGTACGAGCACTTCCCAAGCTTTCCCATCTATCCACAATTCAGAACCGGGTCCATTTCCTTAGGATAAAGGTTTACTGCTTCACTCACAGTCTCACGCATATATCCACAAGTGTACGGCAGGGGAAAACAAAGTTTCCAAGGAGAGATGGCTATCGGCCCTAGCTGCTTCAATCTGGTACCGGGCTTACCGACTCCCATATATCGGCATGCATGTGGTACGTTCAAAAACTTGACACACTCAACCACACGTTTCGACCTTAAATCAATTATCATACACGGACGGGAGATCTACATCTATCATCCCGCCCGTCAATCCTTATGATTCCAACATAAGTAAAGACAAGCAATTCCTATGTCTCGCGAGTGACAGGAAATCACTCGACTTGTAACGGACCTAAAGCAATGCCCTATCGATCCTTTCATACTAGTGTTGCAAGTCATAGGTAGTAGGAAATGTGCAGCTAAGGTATTCAATCAACTCCTTGAAATGTAAATGCACAAGCATAGGGAATTCATAAATGCATAATTGGTAAAGGTTAGGTTATGCTCCGGGGCTTGCCTTCCTGCTCTAGCTGGGGGTTAGCCTCCGGGTTGGTCGATCCTTCGCCGGCACCTCCCTTCGGGATTCCTTCCTCGTTGGCGGGGATGAGATGGTAGTTGCCGTCCGGAATAGCGCCTTCTACATGAGATGCATAACTTATTGGCTGCCTATTGATTCCAAGACTAAGGCCTTGAAGGCCATATTCACCTAGACATGCTTAAGTACTATTTTCTTTTTCATAAAATTAGAGGAGGGGTGTGTGGAAAACTTTTATTCAACTTTGATGGTGATTGTGTACATATATAAAAGAATTCTATTTATTATTTGCCGATTAGGGTGCTGTTCTGAAAATTTAATCCTTTCCATGTTTTATTTTAATTACTTATCAAAAACTCTATTCTTTTAAATAACTCAATCTCCACCTTAATTCCTTCTCATTTTTGTTTCTCCTTTTCTGTTCATCATTTTTATCTATAAACTTTATGCCAGCTACTGGAGTATAAGAGCTAAGCTCACTCCAAAATTTAGCTAAATCTGAGCTACACAAAATTTATTAAAAATATAACAAACTGCTGCCTGCAGAAATGAAATAAATTCATATAAAATTGAAAATTCATCCAAATCAGGAGATTTTCCTACCAAATCTAGTCATGAGTGCAAGGAGGGCTCTGGCCAAGTTGTGGCTCAAAATAACCCTTGGACAGTCCTCAATAAATTTCTATCCTACAACACATAACTATTTATTTGCTAGTCTAAACAGAGCAAAAATTAAGTTTTGCATTTTTAACAGGTGTGCTAACAAGTTTTCAGTCCTCTGGAGAAAAATGGTGATTTTTCACTGCATGGATTATTTTTAATAATTTTTGGACTGCAAAAAGACAGGAAACACATTTTAATTCATAACTTAAGCTACACTTCATATTTTTAGGTCCCCTTTGGACACAAGGTGCCCAACGTCACTACAATCAACATATCCAAAGATCAACCCTAGCGGAGCTCTGGATTTGAAATGGTGCACAAGTTTCAAATTTTACAGTTTGAATTTTAATTCAAAAATGGTTCACCAAAAGTATACACATGCTTAAAGGAGATTGGAGATTACAATCTCACGAATCCAGGGAGTATTTTTGTGCATTTTTCTGATTTTTGTACGATTTTTAACGGATTTTACAAGATTCGGGAAAATTAGATCTAGGTTTAAGAATCCTAGAACTTTCAAAACCTTTCAAACCAGTCCTTAACTTTTGCGCAGAGAACCCTAGAAAAACGAAGACGATGAACTTCGGTCCTTGGCTCATCGGCGTTGCTACGCCGGCCAAACGACGGCGAGTTAGGGTCGGGGAAGTGGGGGAAAAGATCCAGGGGCTCACCACGAGTCGGTTGGTGACGGTTGGAAGGCCGGGGAAGCTCGGAGTTTCGCCGGCGACGATGCAGTGGCGGTGCGGCCGCCGCGACTTCTACGCCGGCGAGGTCGGTGGGTCTCGTCGGGGTTTGAGGGGTCCGAGAGCACCAGTGGAGCTCGGGGAAGCTATTGGCGTGCTCGGCTGACCTCGGGGACGGCTCGGAGTAGGGTCTCGACGTGAGGGTGCTCCGGCGGCCGAAAATCGAGATTTGGGGGAAATCTTGATTTCTCGCTGGAGAAGCGACGATAGCTCGAGAGAAGTGGGGGGAAATGGAGCTAGGGTAGAGGTCTAACTTCGTGCACGATGAATTTGGGAATGGTGGAGAGTGGAGGGCGAATTTTGCCTCGAAGCTCGGCTCGGTCCGTGCGGCGCGAGGTGGAAGACGACGGAGCGAGGCGCGAAGAGAGGAAATAGCTAAGTGCGGACTGAGGGGAAGGGGTGTGAGTGCTCGGTGGAGTGCTTGGGCACGCGAGAGTGGCACTGTGCTGCCTCGGGAGCGTGCGTACGCACGGCTCGGCGCGAGCAGACCGCCATGAATGCGGCGCGAGCTCGGGCAGCGCGCGAGCGACTCGACCGGGCGAAGGAGATCCTTGCGTGACGTTGGGAGATCCTCTACAGGGCGTCTTGGCACGGAGCGAGCAGAGAATCTGCCGTGGAGCGGCTTCGTGCGACGCGCGCGCGCGTGGCCACGGCGGCGCTCGACCGCCTTGATGGCGTTCACGCGGCGCGAGGCGAGGCGGGCGAACGACGGCGAGGTGACAGCTCGGGAGGGGTTGGACAAGCACAAGGCGACAAGCGCCACCCGACGCCGCGGCTCGGCCAGCTCGGCGCGGCCTCCGCCGCTCGCCGACCACGTGGCGGCCGAGCTCCGGCCAGGCGCAGAGCGCGCCAGGGCCGAGCTGGCAGCCCCGGGGAGCTCCACTGCTACATTTGAATTTTCTCCAAAAATTTGAACTGAACTTGAAAAAGTGTGAAAATAAAAATTAGAGTTTGAAAGATGGGACACAACTTTCTTTTTGGGGTGAACCTGAAATTTCAAATTTTTCGAGCTCAAGCAACCCAAATTCAAAAAGGTGCCTAGAACTGTATTTCGAGTTTTTGAGGGACTAAACTGCAAAATTTTCAAAAGTTCCAAACAGTGACTAGGCCTTATTTGTGATGACAAACATCTTTTATTTTTGGAGATTTTCATGTTTAGTACAAAATTCTTGAGTTTTCAGTTGGGTGTCAAACCACCTTTGTTTTTGAATTTAAGTTTGAATTTTTGATGGATTTTTAAATATTCAACCCATAATTCCCTTTTCAACCTGTTTCATATGTGTTTTATTCATTATTACATCAGAGATGTCACACGGCCAATGGCGGAGCTCGGCTTGCCATGATGGCAGCCCTCGTGGGGAGGCTTGTCAGGGCGCGGCAGGGCGTGACTTGACCAGACGGAGGCGCTGGCATGTGCGCGAGGAGGAGAGGCACGGCGGCCGTGGCTTTGGCCGGCCAGACAGGGTCGCCGCCACTCGCCGGCCACGTGGCGGACGCTGGCGGCCTCGGGCAGAGCCTGGCTGAGATGACTGTCGGGCGTCCGTGGAGCTCCCCGGTTCAACAGTGGATTTCTCCCAAAATTTGAACTAAACTTTCAAAAGTGCAAACACAAAGGTTGGAGTTTGAAAGGTGGGACATATCTTTCTTTTTGGGGTGAACCTGAAATTACGAATTTTTAAAAAGGTGTGTTTAAAAAGGTGTTTTGCATGGTTTTCAGGGTTTTCAAGAGGCTTAACTGCAAAATTTAAAAATGTTCCCAACAGTAACTAGGCTTCATTTGTGATGCCAAACAACTTTTATTTTTGGATATTTTCATGTTTAGTAAGAAAATCTAGAGATCTCGGTTGGGTGTTAAAAATAGCCCTTTTGAATTTAAACTTTGGATTTGAACCCCAATTTGAGTGTGTTTTCATCCTTTTTGTTTCCCCCCCTGTTTTTAGTGTATTCTTAAAGTTTTAAAACATCAGGGATGTCACAGTATGTCCAAGAATGTGCTTGCAAGGTTTGCTCCAGGTGGTAGGCCCTTCAATGTGTTTGACTTTATTTGGGAGGAGATTATTGTTTGCTCAGCCTCTGCCAGGAAGGGATGTCATTGTGACCCCTATATTTTCAGCATGATTTGTGAGGTCACCGGACTTAAAATTTGCACAAATGATGATGACGACGACGATGATGATGATGATGGCTATGGTGGTACCTTTGGTGACTGTGGGGGATATGAGAAAGGCCAAGATAGGTGGGCTCCTCCGGATTATGATGGTTGGTGATCCTTTTTGGTGCTTGATGCCAAATGGGGAGAAGAAGAAGCATGGAGCAAAGGGGAGTTTATGATGGATTTGAAGACTTGTTGGGAAATTTCAAAATTCTTGTGATCTTAATCCATCTTGTATCTCTTTATCTATCTAGTTTGAACTCTATATTCTTGTGCTTGTGGACATGTAAGACTTTAATTGTGTGGTGTGTGGCAAGTGAAAACTTTAAATTTGTAGAACTATGTTGCTATGTTAGAGTGATGTGAGACCTTATTTGCTTATGATAATCGTTATGATGTAATGTTATTTCCACTTTTGTTGATTGTGAATTATCTTGTCATATGCATCACAATTGATATATGCTTCACACTTTGCACCCCACAAATGCAATGATATAGGGAGAGCTCTCCTTCAAAATGTGCAAATGGCATGTGAGGCCATCATGACCTAAATACAAAGCATGCACATATTGAGGGGGAGTTCAACTATATAATTGGATTCAAAATGATCTATGAGCTTTATTGTGAACCTTAATTGTGTTGTCATCAATCACCAAAAACGGGGAGATTGAAAGTGTGTAACACCCAGATTTCCAAGAAATCCGAATGCTTCCATATGTGTGCCCAGGATGTGCACACAACACATATAGATTACAAATATTGAACCAAAAAGGGGGAGATTGAAAGTGCATGTGGCCCCCTATGTGGATTTTGGTGTTGATGACATAAGCAATTAAGGAGCTAATGGGATTATTTGAGATGTTGAAAGATTTAGAGCTACAAGAGATATATTTTGGAGAAAGGAAGTCCCTCTTTAAAAGGATGGAAGGTGATATGCTTTGTTGAAGATCTTTTTTCATTTTCTATTTTGAAATTGAGTATAGGAAAATCCATACTACTAAGAGGGATGTGGAGAATTACTTGGAGATGCTCAAGAGTGCTTAGTAGAAATGCTAACAACCTACGAGAGACACAAAGGCTAACACACTTTCACTTATCCTGAAAATTTGCTCCCTGTCGGAAGTTCCTAGGCTTCTCAGAAGTTCCGCCAGGGTCCCTCAGCCCTTTCCCAACTTGAATTAAATTTATTCTTCGGAAGTTTCTAAGCTCATCGGAAGTTCCGACAGACCCTTCGACAGCACATAACGGCTAGTTTTGGAGGAGCGGGTATAAATACCCCCTCACCCCTCCTTCACTTGCTGCTGACCCCATTCGAACTGCACACTTCCTCAAGTTCTCTCCCCTCTTCCCAAGCGCTCTCTTGAGCCATTCCTTCACCCTCTTTGAGCTAGGGCTTGGGATAAAGCAAGATTGAGTTGAGAGCCTTGAGATTTGAGTTGGGGAAAGCAAAAATTTGGTCTCTTGAGCACTTGAAGCATCTCCGGTGATTGATTCGCGTTCATTACTCTTGGATCTTGCTCCTAGATGGTTTGGCATCGCCCGTGGAGTGCTCAACGGATTGTGAGCTCCCCGGGAAGTTTGTATTACCCATTCCTTCATGGAAAATATAGTAAGTGACCCAAACTTCCTTTTGTGGTTGATTTGACGGAGGGAAAGGTTAGTTGACAACCTTGCTCTTTGTGAGCTCCTCAACGGAGACGTAGCTTCCTTAGTGGGAGTGAACTTCGGGAACAAATACTTGTCTCTTGTCCATTTACTTATTTGTTCTTGTTGTTCATACATGTTCATATTGCTCATCTAGGTCCAGACCTTTACTTTACCCGATCTATCTCTACAAGTTGTTCCGCTTGATAAGATCATATTGTATCATCTCCTGACATCATTGCGCAACTTTTGATTCATACAGAATTTCTGATTTCGCTTTAGATTTTGAATTTCGCGAAGAACACACCTGTTATCGGAAGTTCCGTCCATTCGGAACTTCCTAAGAGCTTCGGAAGTTCCAAAGAACTTCACCACTGCTAAGTATTTTTTTAGGAAATTTGAAGAAACGCCTATTCACCCTCTCTCTAGGCATCAGAACGGTCCTTTGAGTCAGAGAGGGTCACCAGAAACAAAGTGATACGTATGTGCAGGGTTCAGTGGAATCGTCATACAGAGGATGAGGCAACATGGGAAAGGGAGGATGATTTCAAAGCAGATTATCCACATCTCTTTCAATCCATGTCCAAATCTCGAGGACGAGTCATCTTAAGGGGGGTAGATTCGTAACACCCCAAAAATGTCTTTCCTAAAAATAGTAAATAAAATTGTTTTTTATTTAAGTGCTCATAAATAATGTTGGAAAATAAATTTTTTGAAGAATTAAAAGCAAATATAAGGTATAGAAATGCTTAATGTGCATTTCATGCTGGTGCATTTCTTTTGAATGTCAAATTCAAACTTTGGTTTGAATTCAAATGAGTGTTTGAAAAAAGTGAATAAAAGAACAACTCTTTCTCTTTTTCTCTTTTCCTTCAACCCGGCCTAATTCCTTCTTTCCCTCTCTCCCTTTCTATTCTTTGCGCACGGCCCAGTCAGCTCCTCTCTCCCAACCGCGCGGCCCAGCAAGCGCACGCACGCCCAACGGCCGCTGGGCCTCCTCTCTCTTTGAGCCACTGACGTGCGGGCCCCAGCCGTCATCACCCACCTCCGGCTCCAGCCGCGCCAGGCACGGGTTCTAACTCGACCTCAAGCCCAACCCTGATGCGTCGGCCTTGCCTTTGCTTGGTGCGCACGCCATGACCCCCTACCCTAGCCTATAAAGCGTGCCGCCGCAGTCCCCTCGACCCCCTTTGCCAAACCCTAGCCGTTGCCACGCTCCCAAGCTCCCGTACGCTTCAACCCTAGAGCTCGCTGCCGCAGCTGCTCCTCCCCTTGCTGCCTCACCGACTTTCTGTCGTCAAGGTTTGGCCCAGGAGCTTCATGGTGTGGTGAGGTTCACGTCGAGCCCCTGTACCCTCTCCCTCCCGCTCTAGTATGCGCGTGTGACCTCGCCGGAGTCCGTCACCCGCCGCCGGCCGTCGCTAGCTCTCTCCGCTGCACAAACCTCGAACGTGACCACCCAAATCAATTACGCATCTTCCCCTCTTTCACCCAAGCTTCAAATCCCTCAAAATGGAGCACCGTAGCCTCGGATTGGTCCAACTCCGGTGATCCTCCGCCACGGCCGAGGGCGTCGCCGCCGTCAGCCTCCCTATCCGGCGACATAGAAGCCCCAACGCACCAGAGCCATTCGATCATGATCCAAAGGCTCAGATCAAACCCAAACTGAGTCAACCCAGCCGCGTACCGGTCAGCTTGGCGTTTTTGCAAATAAGCCCCTGCCTTTTCGTAAAATCAACCCGTAGTCCAAGCCAGTTCAAAAGTATTTCAAACTAGGTCCTTTTTCTTTTGTTTTAGCCCCTGCGCTTTTAGAAAATAGAACCTGCCGTCCTGAGTCATCGTTTTACCTGCTAGGCCTCGAGTTTTTATACAAAATTATGTTTTAGGTCCCTGGTTTCTTTCAAAAACACCCCTGGAAGCCTAAAACTCTCACTAGCAAGCCGCTAGAGGCCGTTTTAAGCGACGTTTCTTCATTTTAGCTCCGATTTGAGTGATTCTCACGCTCATGTGTTCGTAGTAAAGCGTATAGTAATTCTAGAGCCTTCTTTTCACCATTTGTTTATGTTTGGTGTATTGTACTAATTAAATATCGTGTTTCCATGTATGTGTGGATGCTTGTGTGGTGATCGATGTGAGTAGTTGACGAGCCGTTCAAGTTTGGCAACGATCCATGTTACGAAGAGCAGGTGCAGTAGCAGAAGTCGTTGAGCAAGACAAGTATAACACGAACAATCCTTGTTACCTATACACCTTTTAATCATATAATTCATATGCATGTGTCTGATATTGTTAGACACTAAGGATGTTCCTAGTCTTTACCTTACTCCTTGTTTACCCAGGTTGTATGCATTGTGGTTACTATTTGCTACGCGTCGCGAACAACATTTATTTAATTGTTAATATTGAATTAATGGTTCATTTCAATGAAGACTAAAAGATGCTTTTTAGCAACATGGTTTAGGGAGCTAGACCATGTGCTTCGTGATTTGTTCTAGTGTCTCCATAAGGTTTGGTCTAGGGAATTAGAGCATGTGCTTCGTGCTTTGTTCTAATGTCTCTCCGTAAGGTCTGGTTCTTAAAGCGGCAACCCAGGAACTTGTACGCGCCGTTGGAAGTATAATGGCTCTGGTCTTGGATAATTAGCTGGTACGTCTCTAGCTCGCCAGTGGTTACCGAAAGGCGTATGTGGGGAACATTCATAGGAGTATAGTTTGATCCATCGAGGATGGATTTATCCCGTGTTGTAAGCGCTCGATGTACGACAGCTTCACACGTTGCGATGATTGCGCTCTCGCTCTGGACACCATTGACCCCCCCTCACGTTGTGCCTTGAGCGTACGTCAATATCGATGCCTTGGGTTATCCTGCCTATGTTGAACCATGCAACACCCCGTCTCCCAAGGCTGCACCGCCCTACCCTTCCGTAGGGGCGGACACGCGTACACATAGCACCCTGCTTACACTTTCGTCCTCGCTTCGTGTAAAAGGGTCAACCCGAAGGTGCTATGGCTGGGGGACAAAGGCTTATAAGTTGGCTCCACCCTCTCTAAACTAGCAAGGTGGTACTAAACTTGCGCACACCACGCTCATGGGCCACTATGGGCCATATCAACTTGGGCCGGGTGTCATAAACCAGAATGACTACTGTGCTTGTTAGGGTGTTTTGTGAAAGTCCTCGTAGCATAAGTTCTTTTGGATTTATGCGACCGACGGGTAAAGGGTGAAACCTCTGCAGAGTGGTAAATATGTCAAGATAGTTGTGCTCACGGATACGAGCGGTCTGGATCCTTTTTTATTAGAAGATGATGTCAGAGAGTTGATGTTGGTAAATCCTATGATTATTTATTTATTACTACTGGGTTTATAATCTACTCATATGTAGTAATTTGGATGATAGTAAAATGAAACAACTAAAAGTGCTAATGCAAGCCTTTTGTTCTTGCATAATCCGTGTTATACTTATTAAGTAAGATGGTTTACTTACACTTACAACTATTCAACAAAATCCCGGATGGGTAACAGATGGAGTAATGGATGATCAGTCGCTTGCTGAGTTTCCAGAGGATCTGCCGTACTTCTAGCTGTGTTCAACCAGTCGGTGTCCCTGTGGACTTGAGGCTCTACCTTGTTAAGATGTTTAATAATAATAAGACTTCCGTTGTGTTATTTGTGTAAGACTATGTCTTGTGTTAAACTCTGATGTAAACTATTTTATTCAAGCATTGTGTTCTCTGTGATTCAATATTTGTAATCTATATGTGTTTTGTGGACATCCTGGGCACACACATGGAAGCATTCGGATTTCTTGGAAATTTGGGTTTTACAAAACCCCTCCCAAAGATTGCGTTGTAAGGGTAATACATATCGACTATGTCAAAGGTGACTCGCTCTGTTCTGTGGTTGTCCATGTCTCCCATGGACATGGGTAATACGCTTTTACCCAGGGCTCGGATCCTTTTTCCGCCGAAACCAATGAGAGGTGTTTCTGATGGTTGTAATAAGCTTCTGTTGGTGTTTATTTGATCGAAAGCGCTTGTGAAAATTATATTGGCTGCACTGCCATCATCTATCAGTATTTTGGCCAACTCCCATCCCGCTACATTGGTTTCGATGACCATGGCATCGCTGTGAGGGTATCATTGAAGTTTGAGATCTTGCTCGGTGAAGGTTATTGGAACGTGAGACCAGTATGTTTTTACTACCGGGCCTTCGGGCAATATCACATGTACTCTCCTGAAGTAATCTTTTCTTTGTCTTTTACTTTCGAAGTCAACTGAGGATCCGCCTGCTCGGCAGTAGATTGGACTGAGTTGTGAGCTTGTTAGTTTGACTCGGTTGGAGCTTGGTGCCATGCTAGTCAAGGCTAATGATATGTCGAGTAAGATTCTGAGTGGCCTGGCAGTTGCGACTGTGAATTTGAGTTATTGTGGGGGGTTCAGTGCCAGGAATTTGAGTTATTTTGGGACTTAAAGTCCTTGTACTGTACATATTATTTTTGCATATATATATATATATAAAAGAAGAGGTAGGGACCTTCCCTACTGATTTTTTCAAAAAACGTTTTGGATCATTTCCTGTTTTACTCTGATGGTTATGGGATATCTTTCTGTACTGTGGTCCAAATTTTCCCCATGAAATTGACAAAACCAGGAACAAGGTTGGTTTTCCTGTTGACCTCGTCCCCTTCCGCGACCTCTGCCTCATCCACTCCTTTCCCCTCGTGAATTTGCGAGGTTAAATTCTGGTTTTGTTTGACTGAGGCATTGGTGTGTTGACCATTCTCATTTTCTATGTTGAAGACTTGAGCCGTTCGATTGTAATTTTGCCTCTCGTGTACAGGTTGTTTGTAGTTTCCATTTGCTTTGCGCAGAATTGCTCTTTCACTTACCCTTGTTATGTGGTCATCATCCGATCTACAGAACTTTTCCATTTCATGAAATAGCTCATGGAGGTTCCTTGGTTTATTTTTGACGAATTCAGAAGAACAGGGCCCTGGGCCTAAACCGTGGATGCATGCGTCGATTGCTATTGAGTCTGGTATGTCATCTGTTTGAGCTTTTAATTGGATAAAGCGCTTGAAGTACTGGGCCAATGGCTCTTTTTCTTGCTGTTTACATGCAAATAGATCTCCCGAAGTGAAGAGTTGTCTGTGGAACCCTTGGAAATTCTAGAGTACTTTTGCCTTGAGTTGTTCCCAGCTGAAAATGGACCCAGGGCTGAGTCTCGTGAACCATGTATGTGCCGGGCCTTCACAAGCTATGCTGAATGATTTTGCCAGAACCAATTCGTTTCCTCCTGCCGAAGCTATGACAACTTCGTAGCTCATTAAAAACTGCCTTAGGTCACAGGTGCCGTTGTACTTGGGAAGGGTGATGGGTTTGTATGAACTGGGCCAAGGGGCGTTTTGAAGGCCCAGAGATAAAGGTGAACTTGCATCGAAACTTCTGAAGCTTGCAACATTGTTTGAAACATCGAGATCATGCTCTCCTTCAGGTTCCCGAGTGTTTCCTTTGTTTGCATTGAGTTCGTTCTGGATTCTTAGTAACTTGCTCTTGGCCTCTGAGATTTTTCGTTCTTTCTCGGCTTCTTTCTTTTGAATCTCTGCTTCCTTTAGTAGTTTTTCCTTTTCTTGTTTGAGCTTCTTGATTTCTTGTAATAATTGATTGAGGCTGACTTTGTCTTGATTTTGGTTGGTGTTCGTGGCGATTGGGTCAGTTAAGGTTCCGGGTTCATCGTGCTCTGTTTCATTTTCGTGAGTTTTTGAGGTTTGTGGGTCGTCGGCCCATGGTTTTTTCTTTGGTGGCATTGTAGGTTTTTGGTTTCGATCCTAACACACGGACGGCGCCAGCTGTTGTAACACGGATTTTCGTATCACAAACAACATGATGTATTCAATAATTCTTAGATTACATGAATCGTACAATGCCGTTGACCTGTATTTATAGGGGTCATCCTCGTGTATCTATATGACCGTTGCTTCCCGCCATAATTCTATGAACCAGCCTTCGAACCAAGCCGACCGTTGCCTCCCGCCAAACCGCAGCTCTAGCCTCGGCACGCCTTCTTTCTTTTCGTTCTTTAGCCTCGTGCTTGTTCTCCTGGGTAGATTGGTTTCTTCAATCTCGTCATTAACCTCGAAGCCCTAGCCTTGTCTTCTTCGAAGCCTCTTCTTCCTGTCCTTTGGCCTCGTGTTCATTCTTCATCGAGGTTGATTCTCTGGTCTGCCTGCGAAGATAAAAGCTCTATTTTGGCCTCGAGGGACGTCTTCCCCAATTGAGTACAACCTAGTTTTGTTTTTGTTTTCAATAAAAATTGATCACCATCAGATTGAGCTCACCACGATGAAAATGTATATCTTTTGCTTATGGAAAAATGGTGAAAGTTGCCATCTTGTTTTACCTACACCACGTTGTATATGACTTGACTATTTTCTCTTCATTAAATAGAATTAAATGATTAAATATCGACTCTTTTATTTGTGGAGGTTAAATGACTAGATTCTAGACCCACGTACATATCATTGCTTAAGTTTACCGATGACCTTCCACTTTGTATTGTTTTATTGAAAATTAATTCAATGCTATCTACATTTGTGAATCTCTTGCATAGTTCTACCTACCAAAGCCTATACATATATGCTCTTCATGATGAAACCTTTAGATTGCAAATTTATATTTTGATGCGTTAAATTAGGATTGATTTCTATGGTATGAGACTAAGAAGCTGGTCATTCCTTTGTATAACCTTTTTTATGCTAGCCTTTTTGTCTATACATTGTGAGGAGTTGCAATGAAGGAGACAGTGTGCTCGTGCTACCAAAGGTCGTGTTATCTCGAGGAGGTTGGTTGTGATCATTCATCTCACATGTATTCACATCCATCGCCTCACACACACATGTTCAACCATATATACAATATGTACTTCACGCTAAGATTAGATCCATTAAGATAGGTAGAACACCCTAGTAAGTTCGTTGTCGATCCACGGATTGATAAACCTTGGGGGAATACTCTAAGGGAAGAGCTACAACCGACCCGTGCGCTTGCGGTACATAATTGATGCGGCTAAGCGCTGTCAACAAGCTTTTATGGCGCTGTTGCCGGGGATCGGCAGCACGAACCCTAGGGGATCTATCTAACTTTTCGGACTAACCCTAATTTTTATTATTGCGACTGAAGCCAGAGTATTTAAGTTTATTGCAACGACGCATTCAGCCCTTAAAGATAAGGCAGAACACCGGCTATCAGTATGCGGGCAAGAAAGACCCTAACCTGAGCAAGCCAGATCCCCTAGGCGATGATGAAGCTATGGTATTTGTGAAGAGGTATCTGCATGATGTGATGGACATCCCACCAGAAGTCCAAGCATATAGCGCTGCCAACCCTCCATCAGAGGTAGGTGTACTTGTAGCTTTGGAATTAATCTATTCCAGACTACTTTGGTTTATTGTACATTATTATGTATTAACACTATATACTTGAGTGTCAGGATTGGAGCACCGCCTTTTTCAGCCCTGCCCCTTTGGATGCGAATCATCCAGAGGATGCTCCCATTTCGAAGGACACCTCTAAGGTAGGCCAGGATGAGTTGTGTAACACCCCGTCTCCCAAGGCCGCACCGCCCAACCCTTCCGTAGGGGCGGGCACGCATACACATAGCAGCCTGCTTACACTTTCGTCCTCGCTTCATGTAAAAGGGTCAACCCAAAGGTGCTATGGCTGGGGGACAAAGGCTTATAAGTTGGCTCCACCCTCTCTAAACTAGCAAGGTGGTACTAAACATGCGCACACCCCGCTCATGGGCCACTATGTGCCATATCAACTTGGGTCGAGTGTCACAATACACCCCCCTCAAAGAACCCGACGTACTCGTCGGTCCAACTCACTCGTCCAGTGCCGACCCATATGATGTGTGTCCTACCCGGCCCACACACGCCATATGTCCGCACACTGACCCGAGCAAATGTCCAAGAACGTTCCCTCTTAGAGCACGACCGTACGTCCAGTGCCGACCCATATGCCATGATGTGTGTCCTAACCGGCACACACACGTCATGCGCCCTATGTCCGCACACTGACCCGTACGTGGTACCATTTGTACACCCCGTCTCCCAAGGCCGCACCGCCCAGCCCTTCCGTAGGGACGGGCACGCGTACACATAGCACCCTGCTTACACTTTCGTCCTCGTTTCATGTAAAAGGGTCAACCCGAAGGTGCTATGGCTGGGGACAAAGGCTTATAAGTTGGTTCCACCCTCTCTAAACTAGCAAGGTGGTACTAAACATGCGCACACCACGCTCATGGGCCACTATGTGCCATATCATCTTGGGTCGGGTGTCACAAGTTGGCTCCTACCTGTTCATTCTCCCCTGACGCTTACTTGAATGATGACTGGCGGGATTCTGACTGGAGCATTTCCGGTGATGATGTATGCGCCAAGGACCCCAAGGGTAAGAAGAAGGCCGCCGACACCGGTTCTAGCTCCATGGTGGATCGGATGAAGACAAGGCACGCCCAGGAGAAGACTACATCACGTAGCTCCAACAAGCCTTTTGTTATTGTTGATTGCCCACCACGCGAGCCCCCGGTCGCTGCAGCGGTGCACTCTTTCCAGCCCCCGAGCCCTGTTCGCAAGAAGAAGGCCGAAGGGCTGGTGGGTACGGGTAAGAGTAGGCCTACCCCTACACCCACTACGGGTTTGAAGCGGGAGAGGGAGGCTGTAACACCCAGATTTCTAAGAAATCCGAATGCTTCTATATGCGTGCCCAGGATGTCCACAGAATACATATAGATTACAAATATTGAATCACAGAGAACACAATGCTCGAATAAAATAGTTTACAACAGAGTTCAACACAAGACATAGTCTTAAACAAATAACACAGCGGAAGTCTTAATATTATTAAACGTTTCATAACTAGTAGAGCCTCAAGTCTACAGGGACACCGACTGGTTGAATACAGCTAGAAGTACGGCAGATCCTCCGGAAACTCAGCAAGCGACTGATCATTCACTGCTCCATCTGTTACCCATCCGGGATTTTGTTGAATAGTTGCAAGTGTAAGTAAACCAACTTACTTAACAAGTATAACACGGGTTATGCAAGAACAAAAGGCTGGACACGGTTAAACTGCAATAGCACTTTTAGTAGTTTCATTTTATTATCATCCAAATTACTATCAATGAGTAGAACCCAAGTATAAACCCATTAAAAATAATGTATAAGTAATTATAGAATAAACCAACATCAACCACTAATATCATCTTCGAATCAAAAAGGATCCAGGCCGCTCGTATCCGTGAGCACAGCTATCATGATAGATCAACACTCTATAGAGGTTTCGCCCTTTACCCGCCGGTCACATAAATCCAAAAGAATTTATGTTACGAGGACTTTCACAAAACACCCTAACAAGCACAGTAGCCATTTTGGTTCAACATAGGCAGCATAACCCAAGTCATCGAGATTGACGTACGCTCAGGGCGCAACGTGAGGGGGTCAATGGCGTCCAGAGCAAGAGCGCATTCGTCGCAACGTGTGAAGCTGCCGTACATCGGGCGCTTACATCACGGGACTTTACCTAATGAGACATAGCCAACGGATAAATCCGTCCTCGATGGATCAAACTATACTCTCACCCATGCTCCCCACATACGCCTTTCGGTAACCACTAGCTAGCTCGAGACGTACATGTTAATTATCCAAGACCAGAGCCATTATAGTTCCAACGGCGGCGAACAGGTTCCTGGGTTGTCGCTTTAAGAACCGGACCTTATGGAGAGACATTAGAACAAAGCACGAAGCACATGCTCTAATTCCCTAGACCAAACCTTATGGAGACACTAGAACAAAGCACGAAGCACATGCTCTAGTTCCCCGAACCATGTTGCTAAAAAGCATCTTTTAATCATCATTGAAGTGAACCATTAATTCAATATTAATATTG
Source organism: Digitaria exilis (assembly GCA_015342445.1). NCBI lineage: Eukaryota > Viridiplantae > Streptophyta > Magnoliopsida > Poales > Poaceae > Digitaria > Digitaria exilis. The sequence continues at coordinate 29,967 of JACEFO010002695.1, forward strand.
TAATAAATGTTGGTTGCAGCGAGTAGCATAGACTAACTATAATGCATAAAACCCGGGTAAACAAGGAATAAGGTAGAGACTAGGAATATCCTTAGTGTATATCAATATTAGACACATGCATATGATTTGTGTGATTAACCAGTGTATAGGTAACAAGGATGGTCCGTGTTATACTTGCCTTCCTCAGTGAACTACTGTTGCACCTGCTCTTCGGGAACGGGATCGTTGGCGAACTCGAACGGCTCGTCAACTACTCACATCGATCACCACACAAGCATCCACACATACATGCAAACAAGGCATTTAATTAGAACAGTACACCAAACATAAACAAAAGATGAAAAGAAGGCTTTAGAGTTGTCGTATGCTTTGCTATGAACACGTGAGCGCGAAAATCACTCAAATCGGAGTTAAAACAGGCTCTAGGGGCTTGCTGGTGGAAGTTTTAGGCTTCCAAGGGTGTTTTTGAAAGAAACCAGGGACCTAAAACATAATTTCATATAAAAACTCAAGGGCTACGGGGTAAAAACGACACCTAGGATGGTGGGCACTATTTTTCAAAAGAGCAGGGGCTAAACCGAAAGAAAAAGGACTTAGTTGTAAATACTTTTGAATAGAGGTGGACCGTGGGTTGATTTCCAGAAAACAGAGGGGCTTATTTGCAAAACAGGCACGGCAGCGGCTGAGGACTGACGTCGGCTGATGTCACGGTCTACTGTGCCGTGGACCGGCCATGAACCGCGGTTCACGGGTTCACGGTGAACCGGCTCGGTTTAAAGCGGTTTTTAGATCTGACCGTTGGTTTTGAATCCTACGGCTGAGATCAGATCGAGGCGCTGGGTCACCGGAGATGCGGCGGCGCGTGCGGCGGCGCTTCGCTGGAATCGAGCGCCGACGGCGCTACAGAGCTCCAAAGCTCGCCGCGCTTGGCCCAGGAGAAAGAGGAGGGGATGGCGAACCCGTTTTGGGGGTTGTGCTCGAGGCTCGGGCGACGGTGGGGGCTAGCGACATGCGGCGGCGACTCGGGTACACCAGCGAGGTCGCGCGCATGGGAGAGAGCGAGAGAACGAGGGAAAACGTGCTTGGCGAGTTCCTCACCTCGCGGCGGAGCTCCGGGGCTGGTTCTTGGCGGCAATGCGGCGCCGAGGCGATGGCTAGGCGGCGGCGGCGGCTAGGGTTGCGGCGGCGGCGCTGCGAGCTTGGAGGCGGCGGCTAGGGTTGGGGATTCACGAGTAGGGGGTGGCGGCGGCTTGATAGGGGCCCTGGGGCTCCTTGGCGTGCGGGCCAAGCTCGAAATCCCGTTAGGATTCGACGCGGGTTTGGCGGCGGCGCGGTCGGACTCGAGTCCGGCTCGGCTACGACGCGGGGAACATGAAGCTGACATGTGGGCCCGAGCCGTCAGCCGCAGAGAGAGAGGGGGGGCATGGCCGGGCTGCGCTGGGCTAGCGCGACGGCGGTGGGTCGAGCTGGGCTGGCGCTGCTGGGCCTCGCGGCTTGCTGAGCAGCGCAGAGGAGAGAGGGAAGCTGGGCCGCGCAGGGGAGAAAAGGGTTGGGCCGCGGGGAAGAAAGAAAGGGGAGAAAGAGTGGGCCGGCTGGGCTGAAAAGGGAGAAGGAATAAGAGAGAGAAAAGAAAAGGTTTTTCTTTTATTCAACACTCATTTGAATTCAAATTCAAATTCAAATTTGAATTCAACAATAAAAAATAAATGCACCAGCATGAATGCAACAATAATGTTTCAATACCCTATATTTGCTTTTAATTATTCAAAATTTTTATTTTCCCTACATTTTTCATGAGGACTTGAATATAAAAAGCTAATTAATTGCTAAATTTTTAAATAGGGCATTTTTAGGGTTCCCAGGTTGCCTCATCCTCTGTATGATGATTCCACTGAACCTTGCACATACGTATCACTTTGTTCCTGGTGACCCTCTCAGATTCCTCCAAAATCTTAACCGGATACTCCTCATAAGTAAGGTCCTCCTGCACATTCAACTCCTCCAACGGAATCTGTTCCTCTGGCACCCGTAAACACTTCTTCAGCTGGGACACATGGAACACGTCTCCTGCCAATCTCTCTGGTAACTCTAGCTGATAAGCCACTTCACCTCTCCGTTCCAAGATCTTGAAAGGTCAAATGTAGCGAGGTGCTAGCTTGCCTTTAACATTGAATCTCTTCACACCTCTCATTGGTGACACCTTGAGATAGACGAAGTCTCCAATTTCGAAGCTGAGATCTCGACGCCTTACATCCGCATAACTTTTCTACCGTGTCTGAGCTGTTCTCAAATTTTGCCTGATAACCTGCACTTGTTCTTAAGCCTGCTTCAAGACTTCAGGTCCATATACTTTACCTTCCCCGGTCTGATTCCAGAACAACGGTGTCCTGCACCTCCTTCCATACAACGCCTCGAACGGTGACATCTTGAGACTCTGTTGGTAACTGTTGTTGTACGAGAACTCTGCATAACACAAACTCTTCTCCCAACTACTCCCATACTGTAATGCACATGCCCTCAACATATCCTCCAGTATCTGATTTGTCCTCTCGGTCTGACCGTCTGTCTATGGATGGTAAGCGGAACTGAAGTGAAGCTTAGTATCCATGGACTCATGTAACTTGCGCCAAAAGTGTGACGTAAACTGACTGCCTCGGTCAGACACCATCTTCTTCGGTACCCCATGCAAACACACAATCCGCTCCATATACAACTCTGCTAGTTTGGCACCGGAATATGTAGCCTTTACTAGAATAAAGTGAGCCACCTTCTTTAATCGGTCCACTATCACCCATATAGAGTCATAACCTCTCTGTGTGCGGGGCAGTCCTGTTGTAAAGTCCATACCCACTTCTTCCCATTTCCACTCTGGTATCTTCATAGGCTGAACCAAACCTGCCGGTCTCTGATGTTCGGCCTTGACTCTCTGGCATACATCGCAAAGAGCTACGTGTGCTGCAACATCGCGCTTCAAACCATACCACCAAAATCTTTCCTTGAGGTCCAAGTACATCTTGGTACTTCCCGGGTGAATGGAATATGCTGACTCGTGCGCCTCCCGTAAGATAACATCCTTGATGTGCTGCTGATCCGGCACCACTATTCTGTTACCATACCACACTATCCCTTGATCATCCAATCGGAATCCTGGCGCTTTATCTGTCCGAACCTTCTTTATCAATTCCTTGATTTCCTCATCCTCCAATTGACCTTTTCAGATCTCCTGTTCAAGAGTTGGCTCCACTTCTAGCTCAGTCACGTTGGCTACCATACCCAAGTTTAGGCGTTCGAATTCCCAGCTAAGCTCTTCCGGCAAATTCTGTCTCGTCAGCACATTCGCATAACTCTTTCTACTCAAAGCATCGGTCACCAAATTAGCCTTCCCTGGATGGTAATGAATCTCTAGCTCAAAGTCATTGATCTTCTCAAGCCATCGACGTTGCCTCATATTCAACTCGGATTGCGTGAACACATACTTAAGGCTCTTGTGGTCGGTATAGATGTCGCACTTGTGCCCAATAAAATAATGCCTCCAGATCTTCAACGCATGTACCACGGCTGCCAATTCTAGATCATGTGTCGGATAATTCAGCTCATGTCTCCTCAACTGTCTGGATGCATATGCCACAACTCTGCCCTCCTGCATAAGTACACATCCCAATCCTTGACGAGACGCATCACAATACACTGAGAAGCTCTTAGTAACATCTGGCAGTACCAATACTGGCGCAGTGGTCAGCCTTTTCTTCAACTCCTCAAAGCTAGCTTGGCACTGCGGTGTCCACAGGAACTTGGCATTCTTCTCTAGCAATGATGTCAAGGGCTTGGCAATTTTGGAGAATCCCTCAATAAAACGCCGATAGTAGCCTGCAATTCCGAGAAAACTCCTGATCTCACTGACATTCTACGGTGGAATCCAGTTGAGAACATCCCTGACCTTCTTCGGATCAACTGCTACACCACCATTTGACAACACATGGCCCAGGAATGACACCTCCTTCAGCCAGAATTCACACTTGCTCAACTTCGCATACAGTTGGTGCTCCCTGAGCCTCTGCATCACTAACCTCATGTGTTCTTCGTGTTCCTCCTCATTCTTGGAGAAAACCAAAATATCATCAATGAACACCACGACGAACTTGTCGAGATAATCCATGCACACACTGTTCATCAAATACATGAAGTAGGCCGGTGCATTAGTCAATCCAAAGGACATAACTGTGAACTCATACAAGCCATACCGGGTAGTGAAAGCTGTCTTGGGGATGTTGGTCACCCGAATTCTCATCTGATGGTAGCCCGATCTGAGGTCGATCTTGGAGAACACACAAGCTCCCCTCAATTGGTCAAAGAGATCATCGATCCTTGGCAGTGGGTACTTGTTCTTGATGGTGACCTCATTGAGGGCTTGATAGTATATGCACATCCTCTGTGTCCCGTCTTTCTTATCAACAAACAACACTGGAGCTCCCCAAGGTGAAGAGCTAGGACGAATATACTACATAGCTAGTAAGGCCCTCAATTCTTCTTTAAGTTTCTTTAATTATTTTACCCCCATTCTATATGGTCTTTTAGCTATGAGTGCTGTGCCAGGCACAAGTTCAATAACAAATTCAACTTCATGTTCCGGAGGCATACCTGGCAATTCATCTGGGAACACATCTGGATACTCATTCACCACTCGAATGTCCTTCAACTCTGTGCCTTTAGCCTGATTGACCTGACCAGGCTCTGTGGATTTGGTTGCCTGATACTCAATCTTTTCCCCTGATGGAGCCACTAACTGAACTGCCTTCTTGAAACACTGTATGACTGCATCGTACTTCATCAACTAGCCCATTCCCAAGATCAGATTGGATCCTTTCCAATGGAACTCAGAACTCTTGGATGCGCTACAAGTCTTCCCCCCTTATGGTCCCTACCATACTCCTCACAAAAACTCAGAGCTAGTCCTGATAAACTGATAAAGTTCCACGGAACTGACAAGATAAGGAACCCAGTTAACAGAGGAAAGGTAGATGGTGTGCACAAGAGATAGAGAACCCAACTATTTATTCATAAATCCTTATACCTTAATCCAATACTAGATGATTGCAGATTTTCATCTACGCTCATCACAATCATTACAAAAGATCCAAATCACTCATAAGCATAATGACAATTCATTCAAGCATCCAAAGACATGGTTCACATAAGACAACACTATTAGACCAGTTTTGACCCAAAAACGTGTGCTACTCGATCTCTATTACAAATTTATGGGAGGCTCTAGGGGTCGATGGTGGTGCGGCTAGCCAGGGTGCTGTATTGAGTCCTTCTGCGTGGTGGCGACTGTGCACCGAACTCTGGACTGCGTTGTGCGGGTCCTCCCATGAGATGCTACAATGCTTCATTCTTCTCTTGCAAGGCAGAGAGCTCCCTCCTTAGCATGAGGTTTTCTTCTGATGCAGCATCCAGTTCCGCGTTGAGGGTGGCTACAAGTCCAACTGTAGAAGCTAGCTGGGGGTCCTGGACGTCAGCAGTAGATGCGATGGTGCAAGTTGTTGCACCACTCCTTCGGCGTGGGTACCACCTCTCTGGCTCATCCTCGATCTCTGCAAAGAACTTATGGCGGTAGATGTAGTAGGCTTGACGAGTAGCATCGGCGATCCCTGCCTCTTGAGAATCTCAGTCAGTAATAGCAAAGTGAACCGATATCTCGCGAGCTGTCCTCGCCCACTGATCGGTCACCCTCACATGCACCGAGGTCCTCCAGAAGTTGGGGTAGAAGAGATGCGTCCACCATCCACTGCGGTACTCGACTCCAATGTTGCCAAAGCCGTAGTGGTTACGAAGCACTCTGAGAAGCCTACGGTGGTAGAAGTTGTCGCCCTCATCTCGGACGAAGTCATAGACAATCCACTGGGCCGCTCCTGGAGCTAACTGAGGTGGTGATGGAGGTGGAGTCTGGGGCTCTTCCTCATCATCCGATGGATCTCCTGCATTAGCGTTGGCATCTTCCTCAGCGCCACATCCTGTGGCGTCCATCTGCTGGTCTGCTGGCTCCTCTTCGGCTTGCTGCCTCAAAAGCTCCTCTTCTTTGCGCTTGTCTTCCCAATCCTGGTAGGCATCCAGGTTCCGTGCCACCAACGGGTATTTAGCGATGCGGGGTGGAAGGTAGCCACAGGTACTCTTACGGGGTGTCTGTTTTGTGCGAGCCATCTTTAGCATCGAGATGAAAGAGTAATAAAAAAGTTAGAAACTTTTTCATAATGGACAAAGGTAGGATAGAACACCATTTTTCAATAGAAACTCACTCCAAGGTAGAAGGTAACAAAAGAGCAAGGATTAAACAAAATCTAATCGACCGTTCTATCTAGGCTGTGATCCTACAGTCAGCACGGCTCTGATACACCCTTTGTAACACCCAGATTTCTAAGAAATCCGAATGCTTCTATATGCGTGCCCAGGATGTCCACAGAACACATATAGATTACAAATATTGAATCACAGAGAACACAATGCTCGAATAAAATAGTTTACAACAGAGTTTAACACAAGACATAGTCTTAAACAAATAACACAGCAGAAGTCTTAATATTATTAAACGTTTCATAACTGGTAGAGCCTCAAGTCCACAGGGACACCGACTGGTTGAACACAGCTAGAAGTACGGCAGATCCTCCGGAAACTCAGCAAGCGACTAATCATTCAATGCTCCATCTGTTACCCATCCGGGATTTTGTTGAATAGTTGCAAGTGTAAGTAAATCATCTTACTTAACAAGTATAACACGGGTTATGCAAGAACAAAAGGCTGGACACGGTTAAACTGCAATAGCAATTTTAGTAGTTTCATTTTATTATCATCCAAATTACTATCAATGAGTAGAACCCAAGTATAAACCCATTAATAATAATGTATAAGTAATTATAGAATAAACCAACATCAACCACTAATATCATCTTCTAATCAAAAAGGATCCAGGCCGCTCGTATCCGTGAGCACGGCTATCATGATAGATCAACACTCTGTAGAGGTTTCGCCCTTTACCCGCCGGTCACATAAATCCAAAAGAATTTCTGTTACGAGGACTTTCACAAAACACCCTAACAAGCACAGTAGCCGTTTTGGTTCAACATAGGCAGCATAACCCAAGGCATCAAGATTGACGTACGCTCAGTGCGCAACATGAGGGGGTCAATGGCGTCCAGAGCGAGAGCGCATTCATCGCAACGTGTGAAGCTGCCGTACATCGGGCGCTTACATCACGGGACTTTGCCTAACGAGACATAGCCAACGGATAAATCCGTCCTCAATGGATCAAACTATACTCTCACCCATGCTCCCCACATACGCCTTTCGGTAACCACTGGCGAGCTAGAGACGTACATGTTAATTATCCAAGACCAGAGCCATTATAGTTCCAACGGCGGCGAACAGGTTCCTGGGTTGTCGCTTTAAGAACCGGACCTTATGGAGAGACATTAGAACAAAGCACGAAGCACATGCTCTAATTCCCTAGACCAAACCTTATGGAGACACTAGAACAAAGCACGAAGCACATGCTCTAGTTCCCCGAACCATGTTGCTAAAAAGCATCTTTTAATCATCATTGAAGTGAACCATTAATTCAATATTACCATTGTAATAAATGTTGGTTGCAGCGCGTAGCATAGACTAACTATAATGCATAAAACCCGGGTAAACAAAGAATAAGGTAGAGACTAGGAATATCCTTAGTGTATATCAATATTAGACACATGCATATGATTTGTGTGATTAACCGGTGTATAGGTAACAAGGATGGTCCGTGTTATACTTGCCTTCCTCAGTGAACTACTGTTGCACCTGCTCTTCGGGAACGGGATCGTCGGCGAACTCGAACGGCTCGTCAACTACTCACATCGATCACCACACAAGCATCCACACATACATGCAAACAAGGCATTTAATTAGAACAGTACACCAAACATAAACAAAAGATGAAAAGAAGGCTTTAGAGTTGTCGTATGCTTTGCTATGAACACGTGAGCGCGAAAATCACTCAAATCGGAGTTAAAACGGAGAAACTACGCTTAAAACGGGCTCTAGGGGCTTGCTGGTGGAAGTTTTAGGCTTCCAGGGGTGTTTTTGAAAGAAACCAGGGACCTAAAACATAATTTCATATAAAAACTCGAGGGCTACGGGGTAAAAACGACACCTAGGATGGCGGGCACTATTTTTCAAAAGAGCAGGGGCTAAACCGAAAGAAAAAGGACTTAGTTGTAAATACTTTTGAATAGAGGTGGACCGCGGGTTGATTTCCAGAAAACAGAGGGGCTTATTTGCAAAACAGGCATGGCGGCGGATGAGGGCTGATGTCGGCTGACGTCATGGTCTACTGTGCCGTGGACCGGCCATGAACCGCGGTTCATGGGTTCACGGTGAACCGGCTCGGTTTAAAGCGGTTTTAAGATCTGACCGTCGGTTTTGAATCCTACGGCTGAGATCAGATCGAGGCGCTGGGTCACTGGAGACGCGGCGGCGCGGCGGCGCGTGTGGCGGCGCTTCGCCGGAATCGAGCGCCGACGGTGCTACAGAGCTCCAAAGCTCGCCGCGCTTGGCCCAGGAGAAAGAGGAGGGGATGGCGAACCCGTTTTGGGGGTTGTGCTCGAGGCTCGGGCGACGGTGGGGGCCAGCGACGTGTGGCGGCGACTCGGGTACTCCGGCGAGGTCGCGCACGTGGGAGAGAGTGAGAGAACGAGGGAAAATGCGCTTGGCGAGTTCCTCACCTCGCGGCAGAGCTCCGGGGCTGGTTCTTGGCGGCAATGCGGCGCCGAGGCGATGGCTAGGCGGCAGCGGCGGCTAGGGTTGCGGCGGCGGCGCTGCAAGCTTGGAGGCGGCGGCTAGGGTTGGGGATTCACGAGGAGGGGGTGGCGACGGCTTTATAGGGGCCCTGGGGCTCCTTGGCGTGCGGGCCAAGCTCGAAATCCTGTTAGGATTCGACGCGGGTTTGGCGGCGGCGCGGTCGGACTCGAGTCCGGTTCGGCTACGATGCGGGGAAGATGAAGCTGACATGTGGGCCCGAGCCATCAGCCGCGGAGAGAGAGGGGAGGCGCGGCCGGGCTGCGCTGGGATGGCGCGACGGCGGTGGGTCGAGCTGGGCTGCCGCTGCTGGGCCTCGCGGCTTGCTGGGCTGCGCAGAGGAGAGAGAGAAGCTGGGCCGCGCAGGGGAGAAAAGGGTTGGGCCGCGGGGAAGAAAGAAAGGGGAGCAAGAGTGGGCCGGCTGGGCTGAAAAGGGAGAAGGAATAAGAGAGAGAAAAGAAAAGGTTTTTCTTTTATTCAAACACTCATTTGAATTCAAATTCAAATTCAAATTTGAATTCAACAATCAAAAATAAATGCACCAGCATGAATGCAACAATAATGTTTCAATACCCTATATTTGCTTTTAATTATTCAAAATTTTTATTTTCCCTACATTTTTCATGAGCACTTGAATATAAAAAGCCAATTAATTGCTAAATTTTTAAATAGGGCATTTTTAGGGTGTTACAGAGGCACCGGTGTGGCGGACCACTCCGAAGTTATTCCAAGTTAAGTACCTCGGGACCACTAATCAAGTAGTCAGGCACTTAATCCGGAATAAGCTGGAGTGCCGTCGGATTAAACCCGATTAAAGCACGTACTTTTCTCGATCGAAACAACAGCACGCCCACACGAAGGTGAGTTCCAGAGATTACAACATTCCACAAATTAACATACACAAATAGTATCTCAAGCAAGTTATTACAATCCAAGTTCGAATTTAAATCAGAGTATCAGGTTCATTGCAGCGGAAATAAAAGTTCATTGCAGCGGAATAAAATCTAACGACGATACAAGTAACACCATGATGAAGCCTGCCACGGTGCTACTCCTCCCGTTCCTCGGCAGAGGACGGAACCCATTCGATGTGCCATCCAGGGGGAACCTAGGTAGGCCAAGTCAGGGCATCGACTGCCACATCCAACATTGTACCTGTAAATAAATGCCACAAGCAAGGCTGAGTATACTAATACTCAGCAAGGCTTACCCGTCGGGTGACAACTACATCACCGACATCTAGACATGAGAGGCTTTTGGCTGGTGGGTTTGTTTGCCAAAATGCAACTAAGAGTAGGTCCTTGCTTTCAAGTTTTAGCATTATATTCTAGTAGATTTAACCATTCTAGATTAGCATCCTGTCTAATCATACAAGTGATGCAATACAATTTATTTCATACAACAAGTTCATCAATCTCATAGTTCCACTTGTTACTCAATGCAGCAAGGCGGTCAAGCAATCTCATTAACCGCGAGAAGCGGACAGTTCGAACCGAATTTTTGCTACCTGTCCAGCGGAAACCCAACACACACGGATAATGCTTGCTATAAAAGGTACAAGCACTTCCCAACCTTTCCCATCGATCCACAATTCGGAACCTGGTCCACTTCCTTAGGATAAAGGTTTACTGCTTCACTCACAGTCTCACGCATATATCCACAAGTGTACGGCAGGGGAAACAAAAGTTTCCAAGGACAGATGGCTATCGGCTCTAGCTGCTTCAATCTGGTACCGGGCTTACCGATTCCCATATATCGGCATGCATGTGGTACGTTCAAAAACTTGACACACTCAACCACACGTTTCGACCTTAAATCTATTATCATACACGGACGGGAGATCTACATCTACCATCCCGCCCGTCAATCCTTATGATTCCAACATAAGTAAAGACAAGCAACTCCTATGTCTCGCGAGTGACCGGAAATCACTCGACTTGTAACGGACCTAAAGCATTCCCTTATCGATCCTTTCATACTAGTGTTGCAAGTCATAGGTACTAGAAATGTGCAGCTAAGGTATTCAATCAACTACTTGAAACGTAAATGCACAAGCATAGGGAATTCATAAATGCATAATTTGTAAAGGTTAGGTTGTGCTCCGGGGCTTGCCTTCTTGCTCTAGTTGGGGGTTAGCCTCTGGGTTGACTTCTACTTCGTTGGCACCTCCCTCCGGGATTCCTTCTCCGTCGGCGGGGATGAGATGGTAGGTGCCGTCCGGAATAACGCCTTCTACATGAGATGCATAACTTAAGGTGGCTGCCTATTGATTCTAAAACTAAGGCCTTGAAGGCCATATTCACCTAGACATGCTTGAGTACTACTCTCTTTTTCATAAAATTAGAAGAGGGGTGTGTGGAGAATTTTTATACCACTCTGATGGCGATTGTGTACATATATAAAAGAATTTCAATTTATTATTTTGAAGATAAGGTGCTGTTCTGAATTTTAAACCTTTCCATGCTATATCTTATTTAATTATCAAAAACTCTATTCTTTTAAATAACTCAATTTCCACCTTAATTTCTTCTCATTTTTGTGTCTCCTTTTCTGTTCATCATTTTTATCTATAAACTTTATGACAGCTACTGGAGTATAAGAGCTAAGCTCACTCCAAAATTTAGCTAAATCTGAGCTACACAAAATTTATTAAAATTAGTACAATCTGCTGCCTGCAGAAATGAAATAAATTCATATAAAATTGAAAATACATCTAAATCAGGAAATCATCCTACCAGAGCTAGTCATAAGCATGAGGAGGGCTCTGGCCAAGTGGTGGCTCAAAATAACCCTTGGACAGTCCTCAATAAATTTCTATCTGAAAACACATATCTATTTATTTGCTAGTTTAAACAGAGCAAAAATTAAGTTTGGCATTTTTAACAGATGTGCAAACAAGTTTTTAGGTTTCTGGAGAAAAATGGTGATTTTTCCCTGCACAGATTATTTTTAACAATTTCTGGACTACAAAAAGACAGGAAAGACATTTTAATTCATAACCGAAGCTACAGTCCATATTTTTAGGTCCCCTTTGGACACAAGATGTCCAAAGTCCCTACAAACAACATATCCAAAGATCAACCCTAGCGGAGCTTTGGATTTGAAATGGTGCACAAGTTTCTAAATTCCTAGTTTGAATTTTAATTCGAAAATGGTTCACCAAAAGTATATACATGCTTAAATGAGATTGGAGCTTACAATCTCACGAGTCCAGGGAGTATTTTTTTGCATTTTTCTGATTTTTGTATGATTTTTAGTGGATTTTACAAGATTCGGGAAAAATAGATCTAGGTTTAAGAATCTTTTTACGCTGTAAACCCTAGAACTTTCAAAACCTTACGAACAAGTCCCTAACTTTTGCGCAGAGGACCCTAGAAAAACAAAGACGATGAAGAAAGGTCCTCGGGTCGTCGCCGGAGTTGCGCCGGCCAAACGACGACGAGCTAGGGTCGGGGAAGTGGGGGAAAAGCACCAGGGGCTCACCACGAGTCGGTTGGTGACGGTTGGGAGGCCGGGAATGCTCGGAAGATGGACGGCGGCGATGCAGTGGCGGCGCTGTCGCCACGGCTTCTACGCCGGTGAGGTCGGTGGGTCTCGTCGGGGTTGGAGGGGTCCTAGAGCACCAGTGGAGCTCGGGGAAGCTGTTGGCGTGCTCGGTTGACCTCGGGGACGGCTTGAAGTGGGGTCTCGACGTGAGGGTGCTCCGGCGGCCGAAAAATGGAGATTGGGGGAAATCTCGATTTCTCGCTGGAGAAGCGATGATAGCTCGAGAGGAGTGGGGGAATGGGAGGCTAGTGAAGGGGTCGAGCTTCGTGCGCGAGGAATTTGGGAATGGTGGAGAGTGTAGGGCGAATTTGGTCTCGAAGCTCGGCTCGGTCCGCGCGTCGCAAGGTTGAAGACGACGGAGCGAGGCGCGAGGAGACGAACTGGAGAAGTGCGCGAGCTAGTGGAGTGTGTGAGTGGCTCGGTAGGGTGCTTGGGCACGCGAGAGCGGGGTCGTGCAGCCTCGGGAGCGTGCGTGAGGAGTAATGGCCGACGTGACGGGCCATTGATGCGCTGAGCTCGAGCAGAGCGCGAGCGTGGGGTTGGACGAGGAGGATTGTGGCGTGGAGCAGTGGAAGATCTCCTGCAGAGCGTCTTGGCGCAGAGCGGGGAGAAGAATCGCGCGAGGCGGCTCTGGGCGACGCGCGCGCGAGCGCGCGGCCACGGCGGCGCCCGACCGCCATGATGGCGTTCGCGCGGCGCGAGGTGAAGCGAGCGAACGACGGCGAGGTGACGGCTCGGGAGGGGTTGGACAAGCACAAGGTGACAAGCGCCACCCAACGCTATGGCTCGGCCAGCTCGGCGCGGCCTCCGCCGCTCGCCGGCCACGTGGCGGCCTGTAACACCCTAAAAATGCCCAATTTAAAATTTAGTAATTAATTGGTTTTTCATATTAAAGTGCTCATAATTAATATAGGGAAATCAAATTTTCGGGAAAATAAAAGAAAATATAGAAAATAGAAACATTATTGTTGCATTCATGCTGGTGCATTTATTTTTTATTGTTGAATTCAAATTCAAATTTGAATTTGAATTCAAATGAGTGTTTGAATAAAAGAAAACCTTTTTTTTCTCTCTCTTTTTTTTTCCTTTTCCTTTTCAGCCCAGCCAGCCCAGTTTTCCGCTCGGCCCATCTCCTCTTTCCCTTCTCGCGCGGCCCATTTTCTTTCTCTCCCTTTTCTTCTTTTCTTGCAGCCCAGTTCGGCCCACCATCGCGCCAGCCCGCAGCCGCTCGGCCCAGCGCGCGCGCTTCCCCCTCGCTCAGTCGCTGACGGCTTGGTCCCACGCGTCAGAGCCGTCTCCTTCCTTGAGCCGTGGCCGAGCAGAGCTCTTCGCCGCGCCGCGCCGCGTCGCCGTCGAGTCCGCTTCGCGCACGCCATCTCGGCTTGGTCCGCACGCCAAGGCAACCACCTAGCCCCTATAAATAGCGCCGCCACCTATCCCTTACGCCACCAGTGCCCCACGCCGCCAAACCCTAGCCGCCGCCCTCTTTCCGAGCCGCCGCCGCCAATCCATCGCTCCACCGCATCATTGACCCCTAGAGCCGCACCAAGAGCTTCGTCGCGAGGTAGGGAACACGCCGAGGCCCTAAACCCCGTTCCTCTCGCTCTCCCGCGCTTGCTCGAGCTCGACGGAGTTCTCGCTCCGCCGCCGTGCGTCGCCAGCCGCCCTCACTGCTCAAACCTCGTCCACAACCCCCAAATCGAGTTCCCCGTTGTCTCCTCTCTCTCTAGGACCTTTCGCGGCGAGATTTGGAGCCCCGTAGCCCCCAGCCGAGCTTACTCCGGCGAGGTCGCCGCCGCGCGCCGCCGCGAGCCGTCGTTCCCGGCGAGCCGAGCGCTAGATCTAATCCCGGCCGCTCGATCCAAAACCGACGGCCCAGATCTAAACCCGTTTTAAAACCCGGTCCGGTTCACCGTGGACCCGTGGACCGCGGTCTACGGCCGGTCCACGGCACAGTAGACGGTGACGTCAGCCGACGTCAGCATCCAGCCGCTGCCGTGGCGTTTTTTCAAAAAAAGCCCCTCTGTTTTTCAAAAATCAACCCGCGGTCCAGCGCAGTTCAAAAGTATTTACAACCAAGTCCTTTTTCTTTCGTTTTAGCCCCTGTTCTTTTGAAAAATCATGCCCGCCGTCCTAGAAGTTGTTTTTACACCGCAGCCCTCGTGTTTTTATACAAAATTATGTTTTAAGTCCCTGGTTTCTTTCAAAAACACCCCTGGAAGCCTAAAATCTTTACCAGCAAGCCCCTAGAGCCCGTTTTAAGCGTAGTTTCTCCGTTTTAACTCCGATTTGAGTGATTTTCGCGCTCACGTGTTCGTAGTGAAGCGTAGAGTAGCTCTAAAACCTTCTTTTCATCTTTTGTTTATGTTTGGTGTACTGTTCTAATTAAGTAATCTTGTTTGCATGTATGTGTGGATGCTTGTTGGTGATTGATGTGAGTAGTTGCCGAGCCGTTCGAGTTCGCCGACGATCCCGTTCCGAAGAGCAGGTGCAGCAGCAGTTCTCTGAGGAAGGCAAGTATAACACGGACCATCCCTGTTACCTATACACCATTTAATCACCCAAACTCATGTGCATGAGTCCAATATTGTTAGCCACTAAGGATGTTCCTAGTCTTTACCTTATTCCTTGATTACCCAGGGTTTTATGCATTATGGTTAGATTATGCTACGCGCTGCAACCAACATTTATTTTTAATGTCAATATTGAATTAATGGTTCACTTCAATGATGGTTAAAAGATGCTTTTTAGCAACATGGTTCGGGGAACTAGAGCATGTGCTGTGTGCTTTGTTCTAGTGTCTCTATAAGGTTTAATCTTGGGAATTAGAGCATGTGCTTCGTGCTTTGTTCTAATGTCTCTCCATAAGGTCCGGTTCTTAAAGCGACAACCCAGGAACTTGTTCGCCGCCGTTGGAACTATAATGGCTCTGGTCTTGGATAATTAACTTGTACGTCTCTAGCTCGCCAGTGGTTACCGAAAGGCGTATGTGGGGTGCATGGGTGAGAGTATAGTTTGATCCATCGAGGACGGTTTTATCCGTTGGCTATGCCCCGTTAGGCAAAGTCCCGTGATGTAAGCGCCCGATGTACGGCAGCTTCACACGTTGCGATGATTGCGCTCTCGCTCTGGACGCCATTGACCCCTCACGTTGCGCCCTGAGCGTACGTCAATCTCGATGCCTCGGGTTATGCTGCCTATGTTGAACCAAAACGGCTACTGTGCTTGTTAGGGTGTTTTGTGAAAGTCCTCGTAACATAAGTTCTTTTGGATTTATGTGACCGGCGGGTAAAGGGCGAAACCTCTGCAGAGTGTTGATCTATCATGATAGCCGTGCTCACGGACACGAGCGGCCTGGATCCTTTTTGATTAGAAGATGATATTAGTGGATGATGATGGTTTGTTCTATAATCACTTATACCTTATTAATGGGTTTATACTTGGGATCTACTCATTTGTAGTAAGTTGGAAGAAAATAAAATGAATCAACTAAAAGTGCTAATGCAGTATAACCGTGTCAAGCCTTTTGTCCTTGCATAACCCGTGTTATACTTGTTAAGTAAGATGGTTTACTTACACTTGCAACTATTCAACAAAATCCCGGATGGGTAACAGATGGAGCAATGAATGATCAGACGCTTGCTGAGTTTCCGGAGGATCTGTCGTACTACTAAGCTGTGTTCAACCAGTCGGTGTCCCTGTGGATTTGAGGCTCTACTTAGTTAAGACGTTTGTTAGTATTAAGTCTTCCGCTGTGTTATTTGTTTAAGACTAAGTCTTGTGTTAAACTCTGATATAAACTATTTTATTCGAGCATTGTGTTCTCTGTGATTCAATATTTGTAATCTATATGTGTTCTGTGGACATCCTGGGCACACATATGGAAGCATTCGGATTTCTTGGAAATCTGGGTGTTACAAAGTTGGTATCAGAGCCGTGCTGACTGTAGGATCACAGCCTAGATAGAACGGTCGATTAGAACTTGCTTAATGCTTGCTCTAAAAATTATTTTACATCCTAGAGTTGAGTTTCTGTTGAAAAATGGTGTTCTATTCTACCTCTGTCCTTTGTGAAAATTTTCTAGCCCTCCTCTAGTTTTCACTTCTATAGATGGCTCGACAGAGATAGACAGTCCGTAAGAGCACTGATGGCGATCTTCCACCCCGCATCAATGAGTACCCGTTGGAGGCACGCAACCTGGACGCCTACAAGAAGCTTCTTAGGTAGGAGGCCGAGGAAGGGGACCCCGAGGAGCTGCAGCACCAGTTGGAAGGACCTGCGCCATGTAGTCCAGAGTTAGGTGCACAGTCACCACCACGCAGAAGGACTTGATACAGCACCCTAGCTCGCCGCACCACTATCGACCCTAAATGCTAGTGGAGATCAATAGAACGTTTTCGGGTCCAAAACTAGTCTAAGAGTGTCGAGTCTTGTGTGAACCTTGTCTTTGAATGCTTGAATGAATTGTCATTATGCTTATGTGTGATTTGGATCTTTGTAATGTTTGTGATGAGCGTGGACGAAAGTCTGCAGTCATCTAGTATTGGATTAAGGTATAAGGAATTTAGTGGATAGATAGATGGGTTCCTAATCTCTCCTTTGCATATCATCTATCATCTTTCCTATCACCTGAGAACCCTATCTTGTCAACGGATTGCTTCTGTTCTTGATACTGGATCAGACATGACTGTGATTATGAATGTTGGGATTTTGATTTATGACAGATGGTTGGGACAAGAGGATCGATGGTGGTGGCAACCAGAACCCGAACCAGAACCAGAACCCGCACCCGAATCAGAACCAGAACCAGCCGCCCACCATGGAAGATCTAGTCCGCTTGCAGACACAGACGATGCAACAGTTGACTCAGGCCATAGCTTTGATGCAGCAGAACCTGCAGAATCCACCTGTTCAGCCACCTCCCCAGCCCATCCGGGACAGGAGGGGAGAATTCTTGAAGGGGCGCCCGCCAAAGTTCTCCCGCGCCAAGGACCCGATGGAAGCTGAAGACTGGATCAAGGCAGTGGAGAGACAGCTCGACATTGCTCAGTGTGATGACAGGGAGAAGGTGCTCTACGCCTCTGGACAATTTGAAGGAGCCGCTCTCGACTGGTGGGTAGCATACCAATATGCGCAACCCGATCGCAACCAGATCACTTGGCAGCAGTTCAGTGAAGCCTTCCGTGCTCACCATGTGCCTGAGGGACTGACGGTCCTAAAGAAGAGGGAGTTCCTAGCCCTGACGCAGGAGGGAATGAGCGTCACTGCCTATCGTGACAAGTTCCTTGAGCTGGCCCGCTATGCACCAGATGAGGTGTCGACAGATGAGAAGAGGCAAACTCGCTTCCGGAATGGACTCCAGGATGTTTTGCAGCTACAGTTGATGTGCATCACCTTCCCAACCTTCGGTGCATTGGTTGATGGTGCCCTGATGGTGGA
This sequence comes from Digitaria exilis, assembly GCA_015342445.1. NCBI lineage: Eukaryota > Viridiplantae > Streptophyta > Magnoliopsida > Poales > Poaceae > Digitaria > Digitaria exilis. The sequence goes on from JACEFO010002695.1 coordinate 47,778, forward strand.
GCACAAGCGTCGTGAGATTGAGGACAAGAAGAGAAAGTTCATGAACCAGCAATCTGGCAGCAACATCCGCCCCCGCTACAACCCCCAGCAGGTGAATCAGCAGCGCACTCAGGGACAATCAAGCCTTCAGAACCGCAGCCAGAACCAGCAACGTCCCCAGTATGCACCACCCCAGCAGCAACAGCAGCGCTACCAGAACGTGCAGCAGAACACTCAGGCTTCACGCACTACCCAGGCTAACACCACTCCTGTCGGCCCAAGGGTATGCTATCACTGTGGTGAACAGGGACATTATGCTAACTTTTGTCCCCGGAGGGTCCAGAATTCCACCGGTCAGAACAACAACCAGAAGGCAGGGCCACAACAAACTCAGAATGGAAATCAGCAGCAGGCACAGGGAAACCGAGGCCAGCAGAACTACGCCAGGGGCAAGCTCAACCATGTGGGAGCAGAAACTGCAGAAGTAGCCACAGATGTGGTAGTCGGTACGTTCTCGGTCAACTCACAACCTGCTACAGTTTTGTTTGATTCTGGAGCTTCGCATGCTTTTATATCTGCTGATTTCGTGAAAAAGAACTTGATGCTTATGCAACCTATGGGGAACACCATGTTAGTTAACTCACCGGGGGAGGACTTCGGGCCACATTACGTTGTCCTAATGTAGCAGTTAACATAAGGGGGGTAGACTTTTTAGCACACCCTATAGTTCTAAACTCTATCGGGATGGATCTGATTTTGGGAATGAGCTGGCTAGCAAAGTACGATGCCGTCATCCAGTGTTCCAAGCGTGCTGTTCAGTTAGTGACTCCATCAGGGGAGAAGATTGAGTATCAAGCAACCAAAACCACAGAGCCCGGTCAGGTCAATCATGCTGAAGGCACAGAGTTGAAGGACATTCGAGTGGTGAACGAGTATCCAGATGTGTTCCCAGATGAATTGCCAGGTATGCCTCCAGAACGTGAAGTTGAATTTGTTATTGAACTTATGCCTGGCACAGCACCCATAGCTAAAAGACCATATAGAATGGGGGTAAAAGAATTAAAGAAACTTAAAGAAGAATTAAAGGCCTTACTAGCTAAGGGGTATATTCGTCCTAGTTCTTCGCCTTGGGGAGCTCCAGTGTTGTTCGTTGATAAGAAAGACGGGACACAGAGGATGTGCATAGACTATCGAGCTCTCAATGAGGTCACCATCAAGAATAAGTATCCACTGCCAAGGATCGATGATCTTTTTGATCAATTGAGGGGAGCTTGTGTGTTCTCGAAGATCGATCTAAGATCAGGCTATCATCAGATGAGAATCCGGGTGACAGACATCCTAAGACAGCTTTCACTACCGCGGTATGGTTTGTATGAGTTCACAGTTATGTCCTTTGGATTGACTAATGCACCGACCTACTTCATGTATTTGATGAACAGCGTGTTCATGGATTATCTTGACAAGTTCGTCGTGGTGTTCATCGATGATATTCTGGTTTTCTCTAAAAATGAGGAAGAGCATGAGGACACTTGAGGCTAGTGATGCAGAGACTCCGAGAACATCAGTTGTATGCCTAATTAAGCAAATGTGAATTCTGGCTGAAGGAGGTATCATTCTTGGGCCATGTGTTGTCAAATGGAGGTGTCGCAGTTGATCCGAAGAAGGTTAGGGATGTTCTCAACTGGATTCCACCGCAGAATGTCAGTGAGATCAGGAGTTTTCTTGGAATGGCAGGTTACTATCGGCGTTTTATTGAGGGATTCTCCAAGATTGCCAAGCCTTTGACATCATTGCTAGAAAAGAATGCCAAGTTTGTGTGGACACCGCAGTGTCAAGCTAGCTTTGAGGAGTTGAAGAAAAGGCTGACCACTGCACCAGTATTGGTACTGCCAGATGTTATTAAGAGTTTCTCAGTGTATTGCGATGCGTCTCAGCAAGGATTGGGATGTGTACTCATGCAGGAGGGTAGAGTTGTGGCTTATGCATCCAGACAGTTGAGGAGACATGAGCTGAACTATCCGACACATGATCTGGAATTGGCAGCCGTGGTACACGCGTTGAAGATCTGGAGGCATTATTTGATTGGACACAAATGTGACATCTATACCGACACAAGAGTCTTAAGTATGTGTTCACGCAGTCCGAGTTGAATATGAGGCAACGTCGTTGGCTTGAGAAGATCAATGACTTTGAACTGGAGATTCACTACCATCCAGGGAAGGCTAACTTAGTGGCCGATGCTTTGAGTAGAAAGAGTTATGCAAAATGTGCTACGAGACAGGATTTGCCGAAAGAGCTTAGTCGGGAATTTGAACGTTTGAACCTGGGTATGGTAGCCAACGTGACTGAGCTAGAAGTGGAGCCAACTCTTGAACAGGAGATCCGAAAAGGTCAATTGGAGGATGAGGAAATCAAGGAGTTGATTAAGAAGGTTGGGAAACAGAAAAAGCGCCAGGATTCCGATTAGATAATCAAGGAACAGTGTGGTATGGTAACAGAATAGTGGTGCCAGATCAGCAGCATATCAAGGATATTATCTATACGGGAGAGCGCACGAGTCAGCAGTATTCCATTCACCCAGGAAGTACCAAGATGTACTTGGACCTCAAGGAAGGAGATTTTTTGGTGGTATGGTTTGAAGCGCGATGTTGCAAGCACATGTAGCTCTTTGTGACGTATGCCAGAGAGTCAAGGCCGAAACATCAGAGGACGGCTCGGCAGGCTTGCTTCAGCTATGAAGATACCAGAGTGGTGGAAATGGGAAGAAGTGGGTATGGATTTTATAACAGGATTGCCCCGCACGCAGAAAGGTTATGACTCTATATGGGTGATAGTGGACCGATTGACGAAGGTGGCTCACTTTATTCCGGTGAAGACTAACATATTCCGGTGCCAAACTTGCAGAGTTGTATATGGAGCGGATTGTATGTTTGCATGGTGTACCAAAGAAGGTATCAGATCGAGGCAGTCAGTTTACGTCGCACTTTTGGCGCAAGTTACACATGAGTCCATGGATACTAAGCTTCACTTCAGTTCCGCTTACCATCCGCAGACAGACGGACAGACTGAGAGGACAAATCAGATACTGGAGACATGTTGAGGCATGTGCATTGCAGTATGGGGAATAGTTGGGATAAGAGTTTGTGCTATGCAGAGTTTTCGTACAACAACAGCTACCAGCAGAGTCTCAGAATGTCACCATTTGAGGCGTTGTACGGAAGAAAGTGCAGGACACCGTTGTTTTGGAATCAGACCGGAGAAGGTAAGGTATTTGGACCTGAGGTCTTGAAGCAGGCAGAAGAACAAAGTACATGTCATTAGGCAGAATTTGAGAAACAGCTCATCACGGCAGAAAAGTTATGCAGACGTGAGGCGACGAGACCTCAGCTTCGAGATTGGTGACTTTGTATACCTTAAGGTGTCACCAATGAGAGGTGTGAAGAGATTCAATGTTTGGAAACACCCAGATTTTCTAAGAAAATCCGAATGCTTCCATATGTGTGCCAGGATGTCACAGAACACATATAGATTACAAATATTGAATCACAGAGAACACAATGCTCGAATAAAAATAGTTTATATCAGAGTTTAACACAAGACATTAGTCTTAAACAAAAACACAGCGGAAGATCTTAATACTAACAAACGTCTTAACTAAGTAGAGCCTCAAACCACAGGGACACCGACTGGTTACAGCTGAGAAGTACGCAGATCCTCCGAAACTCAGTTAGCGTCTGATCATTCATTGCTAACCAGCTCTTACTACATCCGGGATTTTGTTGAATATAGCTTGCAAGTGTAAGTAAACCCATCTTACTTAACAAGTATAACACGAGGTTATGCAAGGACAAAAGGCTTGACACGGTTATACTGCATTAGCACTTTTAGTGATTCATTTTATTTTCTTCCAACTTACTACAAATGAGTAGATCCCAAGTATAAACCCATTAATAAGGGTATAAGTGATTATAGAACAAACCATCATCAACCACTAATATCATCTTCTAATCAAAAGGAATCCAGGCCGCTCGTATCCGTGAGCACGGCTATCATGATAGATCAACACTCTGCAGAGGTTCGCCCTTTACCCGCCGGTCACATAAATCCAAAAGAACTTATGTTACGAGGACTTTCACAAACACCCTAACAAGCACAGTAGCCGTTTTGGTTCACATAGGAGCATAACCGAGGCATCGAGATTGACGTACGCTCAGGGCGCAACGTGAGGGCGTCAATGGCGTCCAGAGCGAGACGCAATCATCGCAACGTGTGAAGCTGCCGTTACATCGGGCGCTTACATCACGGGACTTTCGCTAACGGGCATAGCCAACGGATAAAACCGTCCCGGATGGATTCAAAACTATACTCACACCCATGCACCCACATACGCCTTTCGGTAACCACTGGCGAGCTAGAGACGTACAAGCTAGTTTATCCAAGACCAGAGCCATTTATAGTTCCAACGGCGGCGAACAAGTTCCTGGGTTGCCGCTTAAGAACCGGACCTTATGGAAGACATTAGAAAAAAGCACAAAGCACATGCCTAACTCCCCTAGATCAAACCTTACAGAGACACTAGACAAAGCACACAGCACATGCTCTAGTTCCCGAACCATGTTGCTAAAAAAAAAGCTCTTTTAATCAATCA
>JACEFO010002696.1:0-23378 GCA_015342445.1 Digitaria exilis
AATAAGAGGAGAGAAAAGAAAAGGTTTTCCTTTATTCAAACACTCATTTGAATTCAAATTCAAATTCAAATTTGAATTCCAAACAATCAAAAATAAATTGCACCAGCAATGAATGCCAACAATTAATGTTTCAATACCCTATATTTACTTTTAATTATTCAAAATTTTATTTCCCCTTACATTTTTTCATGAGGCACTTGAATATAAAAAAGCAATTAAATGCTAATTTTTAAATAGGGCATTTTTAGGGTGTTACAGAGGCACCGGAGTTGTGGCGACCACTCCGAAGTTATTCCAAGTTAAGTACCTCGGAACCACTAATCAAGTAGTCAGGCACTTAATCCGGAATAAGCTGGGAGTGCCGTCGATTAAACCCGATTAAAGCACGTACTTTTCTCGATCGAAACAACAGCACGCCCACACGAAGGTGAGTTCCAGAGATTACAACATTCCACAAATTAACATACACAAATAGTATCTCAAGCAAAGTTATTACAATCCAAGTTCGAATTTTAAATCAGAGTATCAGGTTCATTGCAGCGGAAATAAAAGTTCATTGCAGCGGAATAAAATCTAACGACGACACAAGTAACACCATGATGAAGCCTGCCACGGTGCTACTCCTCCCGTTCCTCGGCAGAGGACGGAACCCATTCGATGTGCCATCCAGGGAACCTAGGTAGGCCAAGTCAGGGCATCGACTGCCACATCCAACATTGTACCTGTAAATAAATGCCACAAGCAAGGCTGAGTATACTAATACTCAGCAAGGCTTACCCGTCGGGTGACAACTACATCACCGACATCTAGACATGAGAGGCTTTTGGCTGGTGGGTTTGTTTGCCAAAATGCAACTAAGAGTAGGTCCTTGCTTTCAAGTTTTAGCATTATATTCTAGTAGATTTAACCATTCTAGATTAGCATCCTGTCTAATCATACAAGTGATGCAATACAATTTATTTCATACAACAAGTTCATCAATCTCATAGTTCCACTTGTTACTCAATGCAGCAAGGCGGTCAAGCAATCTCATTAACCGCGAGAAGCGGACAGTTCGAACCGAATTTTTGCTACCTGTCCAGCGGAAACCCAACACACACGGATAATGCTTGCTATAAAAGGTACAAGCACTTCCCAACCTTTCCCATCGATCCACAATTCGGAACCTGTCCACTTCCTTAGGATAAAGGTTACTGCTTCACTCACAGTCTCACGCATATATCCACAAGTGTACGGCAGGGGAAACAAAAGTTTCCAAGGACAGATGGCTATCGGCTCTAGCTGCTTCAATCTGGTACCGGGCTTACCGATTCCCATATATCGGCATGCATGTGGTACGTTCAAAAACTTGACACACTCAACCACACGTTTCGACCTTAAATCTATTATCATACACGGACGGGAGATCTACATCTACCATCCCGCCCGTCAATCCTTATGATTCCAACATAAGTAAAGACAAGCAACTCCTATGTCTCGCGAGTGACCGGAAATCACTCGACTTGTAACGGACCTAAAGCATTCCCTTATCGATCCTTTCATACTAGTGTTGCAAGTCATAGGTACTAGAAATGTGCAGCTAAGGTATTCAATCAACTACTTGAAACGTAAATGCACAAGCATAGGGAATTCATAAATGCATAATTTGTAAAGGTTAGGTTGTGCTCCGGGCTTGCCTTCTTGCTCTAGTTGGGGGTTAGCCTCTGGGTTGACTTCTACTTCGTTGGCACCTCCCTCCGGGATTCCTTCTCCGTCGGCGGGGATGAGATGGTAGGTGCCGTCCGGAATAACGCCTTCTACATGAGATGCATAACTTAAGGTGGCTGCCTATTGATTCTAAAACTAAGGCCTTGAAGGCCATATTCACCTAGACATGCTTGAGTACTACTCTCTTTTTCATAAAATTAGAAGAGGGGTGTGTGGAGAATTTTTATACCACTCTGATGGCGATTGTGTACATATATAAAAGAATTTCAATTTATTATTTTGAAGATAAGGTGCTGTTCTGAATTTTAAACCTTTCCATGCTATATCTTATTTAATTATCAAAAACTCTATTCTTTTAAATAACTCAATTTCCACCTTAATTTCTTCTCATTTTTGTGTCTCCTTTTCTGTTCATCATTTTTATCTATAAACTTTATGACAGCTACTGGAGTATAAGAGCTAAGCTCACTCCAAAATTTAGCTAAATCTGAGCTACACAAAATTTATTAAAATTAGTACAATCTGCTGCCTGCAGAAATGAAATAAATTCATATAAAATTGAAAATACATCTAAATCAGGAAATCATCCTACCAGAGCTAGTCATAAGCATGAGGAGGGCTCTGGCCAAGTGGTGGCTCAAAATAACCCTTGGACAGTCCTCAATAAATTTCTATCTGAAAACACATATCTATTTATTTGCTAGTTTAAACAGAGCAAAAATTAAGTTTGGCATTTTTAACAGATGTGCAAACAAGTTTTTAGGTTTCTGGAGAAAAATGGTGATTTTTCCCTGCACAGATTATTTTTAACAATTTCTGGACTACAAAAAGACAGGAAAGGACATTTTAATTCATAACCGAAGCTACAGTCCATATTTTTAGGTCCCCTTTGGACACAAGATGTCCAAAGTCCCTACAAACAACATATCCAAAGATCAACCCTAGCGGAGCTTTGGATTTGAAATGGTGCACAAGTTTCTAAATTCCTAGTTTGAATTTTAATTCGAAAATGGTTCACCAAAAGTATATACATGCTTAAATGAGATTGGAGCTTACAATCTCACGAGTCCAGGGAGTATTTTTTTGCATTTTTCTGATTTTTGTATGATTTTTAGTGGATTTTACAAGATTCGGGAAAAATAGATCTAGGTTTAAGAATCTTTTTACGCTGTAAACCCTAGAACTTTCAAAACCTTACGAACAAGTCCCTAACTTTTGCGCAGAGGACCCTAGAAAAACAAAGACGATGAAGAAAGGTCCTCGGGTCGTCGCCGGAGTTGCGCCGGCCAAACGACGACGAGCTAGGGTCGGGGAAGTGGGGGAAAAGCACCAGGGGCTCACCACGAGTCGGTTGGTGACGGTTGGGAGGCCGGGAATGCTCGGAAGATGGACGGCGGCGATGCAGTGGCGGCGCTGTCGCCACGGCTTCTACGCCGGTGAGGTCGGTGGGTCTCGTCGGGGTTGGAGGGGTCCTAGAGCACCAGTGGAGCTCGGGGAAGCTGTTGGCGTGCTCGGTTGACCTCGGGGACGGCTTGAAGTGGGGTCTCGACGTGAGGGTGCTCCGGCGGCCGAAAAATGGAGATTGGGGGAAATCTCGATTTCTCGCTGGAGAAGCGATGATAGCTCGAGAGGAGTGGGGGAATGGGAGGCTAGTGAAGGGGTCGAGCTTCGTGCGCGAGGAATTTGGGAATGGTGGAGAGTGTAGGGCGAATTTGGTCTCGAAGCTCGGCTCGGTCCGCGCGTCGCAAGGTTGAAGACGACGGAGCGAGGCGCGAGGAGACGAACTGGAGAAGTGCGCGAGCTAGTGGAGTGTGTGAGTGGCTCGGTAGGGTGCTTGGGCACGCGAGAGCGGGGTCGTGCAGCCTCGGGAGCGTGCGTGAGGAGTAATGGCCGACGTGACGGGCCATTGATGCGCTGAGCTCGAGCAGAGCGCGAGCGTGGGGTTGGACGAGGAGGATTGTGGCGTGGAGCAGTGGAAGATCTCCTGCAGAGCGTCTTGGCGCAGAGCGGGGAGAAGAATCGCGCGAGGCGGCTCTGGGCGACGCGCGCGCGAGCGCGCGGCCACGGCGGCGCCCGACCGCCATGATGGCGTTCGCGCGGCGCGAGGTGAAGCGAGCGAACGACGGCGAGGTGACGGCTCGGGAGGGGTTGGACAAGCACAAGGTGACAAGCGCCACCCAACGCTATGGCTCGGCCAGCTCGGCGCGGCCTCCGCCGCTCGCCGGCCACGTGGCGGCCTGTAACACCCTAAAAATGCCCAATTTAAAATTTAGTAATTAATTGGTTTTCATATTAAAGTGCTCATAATTAATATAGGGAAATCAAATTTTCGGGAAAATAAAAGAAAATATAGAAAATAGAAACATTATTGTTGCATTCATGCTGGTGCATTTATTTTTTATTGTTGAATTCAAATTCAAATTTGAATTTGAATTCAAATGAGTGTTTGAATAAAAGAAAACCTTTTTTTTCTCTCTCTTTTTTTTTCCTTTTCCTTTTCAGCCCAGCCAGCCCAGTTTTCCGCTCGGCCCATCTCCTCTTTCCCTTCTCGCGCGGCCCATTTTCTTTCTCTCCCTTTTCTTCTTTTCTTGCAGCCCAGTTCGGCCCACCATCGCGCCAGCCCGCAGCCGCTCGGCCCAGCGCGCGCGCTTCCCCCTCGCTCAGTCGCTGACGGCTTGGTCCCACGCGTCAGAGCCGTCTCCTTCCTTGAGCCGTGGCCGAGCAGAGCTCTTCGCCGCGCCGCGCCGCGTCGCCGTCGAGTCCGCTTCGCGCACGCCATCTCGGCTTGGTCCGCACGCCAAGGCAACCACCTAGCCCCTATAAATAGCGCCGCCACCTATCCCTTACGCCACCAGTGCCCCACGCCGCCAAACCCTAGCCGCCGCCCTCTTTCCGAGCCGCCGCCGCCAATCCATCGCTCCACCGCATCATTGACCCCTAGAGCCGCACCAAGAGCTTCGTCGCGAGGTAGGGAACACGCCGAGGCCCTAAACCCCGTTCCTCTCGCTCTCCCGCGCTTGCTCGAGCTCGACGGAGTTCTCGCTCCGCCGCCGTGCGTCGCCAGCCGCCCTCACTGCTCAAACCTCGTCCACAACCCCCAAATCGAGTTCCCCGTTGTCTCCTCTCTCTCTAGGACCTTTCGCGGCGAGATTTGGAGCCCCGTAGCCCCCAGCCGAGCTTACTCCGGCGAGGTCGCCGCCGCGCGCCGCCGCGAGCCGTCGTTCCCGGCGAGCCGAGCGCTAGATCTAATCCCGGCCGCTCGATCCAAAACCGACGGCCCAGATCTAAACCCGTTTTAAAACCCGGTCCGGTTCACCGTGGACCCGTGGACCGCGGTCTACGGCCGGTCCACGGCACAGTAGACGGTGACGTCAGCCGACGTCAGCATCCAGCCGCTGCCGTGGCGTTTTTTCAAAAAAAGCCCCTCTGTTTTTCAAAAATCAACCCGCGGTCCAGCGCAGTTCAAAAGTATTTACAACCAAGTCCTTTTTCTTTCGTTTTAGCCCCTGTTCTTTTGAAAAATCATGCCCGCCGTCCTAGAAGTTGTTTTTACACCGCAGCCCTCGTGTTTTTATACAAAATTATGTTTTAAGTCCCTGGTTTCTTTCAAAAACACCCCTGGAAGCCTAAAATCTTTACCAGCAAGCCCCTAGAGCCCGTTTTAAGCGTAGTTTCTCCGTTTTAACTCCGATTTGAGTGATTTTCGCGCTCACGTGTTCGTAGTGAAGCGTAGAGTAGCTCTAAAACCTTCTTTTCATCTTTTGTTTATGTTTGGTGTACTGTTCTAATTAAGTAATCTTGTTTGCATGTATGTGTGGATGCTTGTTGGTGATTGATGTGAGTAGTTGCCGAGCCGTTCGAGTTCGCCGACGATCCCGTTCCCGAAGAGCAGGTGCAGCAGCAGTTCTCTGAGGAAGGCAAGTATAACACGGACCATCCCTGTTACCTATACACCATTTAATCACCCAAACTCATGTGCATGAGTCCAATATTGTTAGCCACTAAGGATGTTCCTAGTCTTTACCTTATTCCTTGATTACCCAGGGTTTTATGCATTATGGTTAGATTATGCTACGCGCTGCAACCAACATTTATTTTTAATGTCAATATTGAATTAATGGTTCACTTCAATGATGGTTAAAAGATGCTTTTTAGCAACATGGTTCGGGGAACTAGAGCATGTGCTGTGTGCTTTGTTCTAGTGTCTCTATAAGGTTTAATCTTGGGAATTAGAGCATGTGCTTCGTGCTTTGTTCTAATGTCTCTCCATAAGGTCCGGTTCTTAAAGCGACAACCCAGGAACTTGTTCGCCGCCGTTGGAACTATAATGGCTCTGGTCTTGGATAATTAACTTGTACGTCTCTAGCTCGCCAGTGGTTACCGAAAGGCGTATGTGGGGTGCATGGGTGAGAGTATAGTTTGATCCATCGAGGACGGTTTTATCCGTTGGCTATGCCCCGTTAGGCAAAGTCCCGTGATGTAAGCGCCCGATGTACGGCAGCTTCACACGTTGCGATGATTGCGCTCTCGCTCTGGACGCCATTGACCCCCTCACGTTGCGCCCTGAGCGTACGTCAATCTCGATGCCTCGGGTTATGCTGCCTATGTTGAACCAAAACGGCTACTGTGCTTGTTAGGGTGTTTTGTGAAAGTCCTCGTAACATAAGTTCTTTTGGATTTATGTGACCGGCGGGTAAAGGGCGAAACCTCTGCAGAGTGTTGATCTATCATGATAGCCGTGCTCACGGACACGAGCGGCCTGGATCCTTTTTGATTAGAAGATGATATTAGTGGATGATGATGGTTTGTTCTATAATCACTTATACCTTATTAATGGGTTTATACTTGGGATCTACTCATTTGTAGTAAGTTGGAAGAAAATAAAATGAATCAACTAAAAGTGCTAATGCAGTATAACCGTGTCAAGCCTTTTGTCCTTGCATAACCCGTGTTATACTTGTTAAGTAAGATGGTTTACTTACACTTGCAACTATTCAACAAAATCCCGGATGGGTAACAGATGGAGCAATGAATGATCAGACGCTTGCTGAGTTTCCGGAGGATCTGTCGTACTACTAAGCTGTGTTCAACCAGTCGGTGTCCCTGTGGATTTGAGGCTCTACTTAGTTAAGACGTTTGTTAGTATTAAGTCTTCCGCTGTGTTATTTGTTTAAGACTAAGTCTTGTGTTAAACTCTGATATAAACTATTTTATTCGAGCATTGTGTTCTCTGTGATTCAATATTTGTAATCTATATGTGTTCTGTGGACATCCTGGGCACACATATGGAAGCATTCGGATTTCTTGGAAATCTGGGTGTTACAAAGTTGGTATCAGAGCCGTGCTGACTGTAGGATCACAGCCTAGATAGAACGGTCGATTAGAACTTGCTTAATGCTTGCTCTAAAAATTATTTTACATCCTAGAGTTGAGTTTCTGTTGAAAAATGGTGTTCTATTCTACCTCTGTCCTTTGTGAAAATTTTCTAGCCCTCCTCTAGTTTTCACTTCTATAGATGGCTCGACAGAGATAGACAGTCCGTAAGAGCACTGATGGCGATCTTCCACCCCGCATCAATGAGTACCCGTTGGAGGCACGCAACCTGGACGCCTACAAGAAGCTTCTTAGGTAGGAGGCCGAGGAAGGGGACCCCGAGGAGCTGCAGCACCAGTTGGAAGGACCTGCGCCATGTAGTCCAGAGTTAGGTGCACAGTCACCACCACGCAGAAGGACTTGATACAGCACCCTAGCTCGCCGCACCACTATCGACCCTAAATGCTAGTGGAGATCAATAGAACGTTTTCGGGTCCAAAACTAGTCTAAGAGTGTCGAGTCTTGTGTGAACCTTGTCTTTGAATGCTTGAATGAATTGTCATTATGCTTATGTGTGATTTGGATCTTTGTAATGTTTGTGATGAGCGTGGACGAAAGTCTGCAGTCATCTAGTATTGGATTAAGGTATAAGGAATTTAGTGGATAGATAGATGGGTTCCTAATCTCTCCTTTGCATATCATCTATCATCTTTCCTATCACCTGAGAACCCTATCTTGTCAACGGATTGCTTCTGTTCTTGATACTGGATCAGACATGACTGTGATTATGAATGTTGGGATTTTGATTTATGACAGATGGTTGGGACAAGAGGATCGATGGGTGGTGGCAACCAGAACCCGAACCAGAACCAGAACCCGCACCCGAATCAGAACCAGAACCAGCCGCCCACCATGGAAGATCTAGTCCGCTTGCAGACACAGACGATGCAACAGTTGACTCAGGCCATAGCTTTGATGCAGCAGAACCTGCAGAATCCACCTGTTCAGCCACCTCCCCAGCCCATCCGGGACAGGAGGGGAGAATTCTTGAAGGGGCGCCCGCCAAAGTTCTCCCGCGCCAAGGACCCGATGGAAGCTGAAGACTGGATCAAGGCAGTGGAGAGACAGCTCGACATTGCTCAGTGTGATGACAGGGAGAAGGTGCTCTACGCCTCTGGACAATTTGAAGGAGCCGCTCTCGACTGGTGGGTAGCATACCAATATGCGCAACCCGATCGCAACCAGATCACTTGGCAGCAGTTCAGTGAAGCCTTCCGTGCTCACCATGTGCCTGAGGGACTGACGGTCCTAAAGAAGAGGGAGTTCCTAGCCCTGACGCAGGAGGGAATGAGCGTCACTGCCTATCGTGACAAGTTCCTTGAGCTGGCCCGCTATGCACCAGATGAGGTGTCGACAGATGAGAAGAGGCAAACTCGCTTCCGGAATGGACTCCAGGATGTTTTGCAGCTACAGTTGATGTGCATCACCTTCCCAACCTTCGGTGCATTGGTTGATGGTGCCCTGATGGTGGAGCACAAGCGTCGTGAGATTGAGGACAAGAAGAGAAAGTTCATGAACCAGCAAACTGGCAGCAACATCCGCCCCCGCTACAACCCCCAGCAGGTGAATCAGCAGCGCACTCAGGGACAATCAAGCCTTCAGAACCGCAGCCAGAACCAGCAACGTCCCCAGTATGCACCACCCCAGCAGCAACAGCAGCGCTACCAGAACGTGCAGCAGAACACTCAGGCTTCACGCACTACCCAGGCTAACACCACTCCTGTCGGCCCAAGGGTATGCTATCACTGTGGTGAACAGGGACATTATGCTAACTTTTGTCCCCGGAGGGTCCAGAATTCCACCGGTCAGAACAACAACCAGAAGGCAGGGCCACAACAAACTCAGAATGGAAATCAGCAGCAGGCACAGGGAAACCGAGGCCAGCAGAACTACGCCAGGGGCAAGCTCAACCATGTGGGAGCAGAAACTGCAGAAGTAGCCACAGATGTGGTAGTCGGTACGTTCTCGGTCAACTCACAACCTGCTACAGTTTTGTTTGATTCTGGAGCTTCGCATGCTTTTATATCTGCTGATTTCGTGAAAAAGAACTTGATGCTTATGCAACCTATGGGGAACACCATGTTAGTTAACTCACCGGGGGGAGGACTTCGGGCCACATTACGTTGTCCTAATGTAGCAGTTAACATAAGGGGGGTAGACTTTTTAGCACACCCTATAGTTCTAAACTCTATCGGGATGGATCTGATTTTGGGAATGAGCTGGCTAGCAAAGTACGATGCCGTCATCCAGTGTTCCAAGCGTGCTGTTCAGTTAGTGACTCCATCAGGGGAGAAGATTGAGTATCAAGCAACCAAAACCACAGAGCCCGGTCAGGTCAATCATGCTGAAGGCACAGAGTTGAAGGACATTCGAGTGGTGAACGAGTATCCAGATGTGTTCCCAGATGAATTGCCAGGTATGCCTCCAGAACGTGAAGTTGAATTTGTTATTGAACTTATGCCTGGCACAGCACCCATAGCTAAAAGACCATATAGAATGGGGGTAAAAGAATTAAAGAAACTTAAAGAAGAATTAAAGGCCTTACTAGCTAAGGGGTATATTCGTCCTAGTTCTTCGCCTTGGGGAGCTCCAGTGTTGTTCGTTGATAAGAAAGACGGGACACAGAGGATGTGCATAGACTATCGAGCTCTCAATGAGGTCACCATCAAGAATAAGTATCCACTGCCAAGGATCGATGATCTTTTTGATCAATTGAGGGGAGCTTGTGTGTTCTCGAAGATCGATCTAAGATCAGGCTATCATCAGATGAGAATCCGGGTGACAGACATCCCTAAGACAGCTTTCACTACCCGGTATGGTTTGTATGAGTTCACAGTTATGTCCTTTGGATTGACTAATGCACCGGCCTACTTCATGTATTTGATGAACAGCGTGTTCATGGATTACCTTGACAAGTTCGTCGTGGTGTTCATCGATGATATTCTGGTTTTCTCTAAAAATGAGGAAGAGCATGAGGAACACTTGAGGCTAGTGATGCAGAGACTCCGAGAACATCAGTTGTATGCTAAGTTAAGCAAATGTGAATTCTGGCTGAAGGAGGTATCATTCTTGGGCCATGTGTTGTCAAATGGAGGTGTCGCAGTTGATCCGAAGAAGGTTAGGGATGTTCTCAACTGGATTCCACCGCAGAATGTCAATGAGATCAGGAGTTTTCTTGGAATGGCAGGTTACTATCGGCGTTTTATTGAGGGATTCTCCAAGATTGCCAAGCCTTTGACATCATTGCTAGAAAAGAATGCCAAGTTTGTGTGGACACCGCAGTGTCAAGCTAGCTTTGAGGAATTGAAGAAAAGGCTGACCACTGCACCAGTATTGGTACTGCCAGATGTTATTAAGAGTTTCTCAGTGTATTGCGATGCGTCTCAGCAAGGATTGGGATGTGTACTCATGCAGGAGGGTAGAGTTGTGGCTTATGCATCCAGACAGTTGAGGAGACATGAGCTGAACTATCCGACACATGATCTGGAATTGGCAGCCGTGGTACACGCATTGAAGATCTGGAGGCATTATTTGATTGGACACAAATGTGACATCTATACCGACCACAAGAGTCTTAAGTATGTGTTCACGCAGTCCGAGTTGAATATGAGGCAACGTCGTTGGCTTGAGAAGATCAATGACTTTGAACTGGAGATTCACTACCATCCAGGGAAGGCTAACTTAGTGGCCGATGCTTTGAGTAGAAAGAGTTATGCAAATGTGCTGACGAGACAGGATTTGCCGAAAGAGCTTAGTCGGGAATTTGAACGTTTGAACCTGGGTATGGTAGCCAACGTGACTGAGCTAGAAGTGGAGCCAACTCTTGAACAGGAGATCCGAAAAGGTCAATTGGAGGATGAGGAAATCAAGGAGTTGATTAAGAAGGTTGGGACAGAAAAAGCGCCAGGATTCCGATTAGATAATCAAGGAACAGTGTGGTATGGTAACAGAATAGTGGTGCCAGATCAGCAGCATATCAAGGATATTATCTTACGGGAAGCGCACGAGTCAGCATATTCCATTCACCCAGGAAGTACCAAGATGTACTTGGACCTCAAGGAAAGATTTTGGTGGTATGGTTTGAAGCGCGATGTTGCAGCACATGTAGCTCTTTGTGACGTATGCCAGAGAGTCAAGGCCGAACATCAGAGGCCGGCAGGCTTGCTTCAGCCTATGAAGATACCAGAGTGGAAATGGGAAGAAGTGGGTATGGATTTTATAACAGGATTGCCCCGCACGCAGAAAGGTTATGACTCTATATGGGTGATAGTGGACCGATTGACGAAGGTGGCTCACTTTATTCCGGTGAAGACTACATATTCCGGTGCCAAACTTGCAGAGTTGTATATGGAGCGGATTGTATGTTTGCATGGTGTACCAAAGAAGGTAGTGTCAGATCGAGGCAGTCAGTTTACGTCGCACTTTTGGCGCAAGTTACATGAGTCCATGGATACTAAGCTTCACTTCAGTTCCGCTTACCATCCGCAGACAGACGGACAGACTGAGAGGACAAATCAGATACTGGAGGACATGTTGAGGGCATGTGCATTGCAGTATGGGAATAGTTGGGATAAGAGTTTGTGCTATGCAGAGTTTTCGTACAACAACAGCTACCAGCAGAGTCTCAGAATGTCACCATTTGAGGCGTTGTACGGAAGAAAGTGCAGGACACCGTTGTTTTGGAATCAGACCGGAGAAGGTAAGGTATTTGGACCTGAGGTCTTGAAGCAGGCAGAAGAACAAGTACATGTCATTAGGCAGAATTTGAGAACAGCTCAGTCACGGCAGAAAAGTTATGCAGACGTGAGGCGACGAGACCTCAGCTTCGAGATTGGTGACTTTGTATACCTTAAGGTGTCACCAATGAGAGGTGTGAAGAGATTCAATGTTTGTAACACCCAGATTTCCAAGAAATCCGAATGCTTCCATATGTGTGCCCAGGATGTCCACAGAACACATATAGATTACAAATATTGAATCACAGAGAACACAATGCTCGAATAAAATAGTTTATATCAGAGTTTAACACAAGACTTAGTCTTAAACAAATAACACAGCGGAAGACTTAATACTAACAAACGTCTTAACTAAGTAGAGCCTCAAATCCACAGGGACACCGACTGGTTGAACACAGCTTAGAAGTACGGCAGATCCTCCGGAAACTCAGCAAGCGTCTGATCATTCATTGCTCCATCTGTTACCCATCCGGGATTTTGTTGAATAGTTGCAAGTGTAAGTAAACCATCTTACTTAACAAGTATAACACGGGTTATGCAAGGACAAAAGGCTTGACACGGTTATACTGCATTAGCACTTTTAGTTGATTCATTTTATTTTCTTCCAACTTACTACAAATGAGTAGATCCCAAGTATAAACCCATTAATAAGGTATAAGTGATTATAGAACAAACCATCATCATCCACTAATATCATCTTCTAATCAAAAAGGATCCAGGCCGCTCGTATCCGTGAGCACGGCTATCATGATAGATCAACACTCTGCAGAGGTTTCGCCCTTTACCCGCCGGTCACATAAATCCAAAAGAACTTATGTTACGAGGACTTTCACAAAACACCCTAACAAGCACAGTAGCCGTTTTGGTTCAACATAGGCAGCATAACCCGAGGCATCGAGATTGACGTACGCTCAGGGCGCAACGTGAGGGGGTCAATGGCGTCCAGAGCGAGAGCGCAATCATCGCAACGTGTGAAGCTGCCGTACATCGGGCGCTTACATCACGGGACTTCGCCTAACGGGGCATAGCCAACGGATAAAACCGTCCTCGATGGATCAAACTATACTCTCACCCATGCACCCCACATACGCCTTTCGGTAACCACTGGCGAGCTAGAGACGTACAAGCTAGTTATCCAAGACCAGAGCCATTATAGTTCCAACGGCGGCGAACAAGTTCCTGGGTTGCCGCTTTAAGAACCGGACCTTATGGAGAGACATTAGAACAAAGCACAAAGCACATGCTCTAACTCCCTAGATCAAACCTTATAGAGACACTAGAACAAAGCACACAGCACATGCTCTAGTTCCCCGAACCATGTTGCTAAAAAGCATCTTTTAATCATCATTGAAGTGAACCATTAATTCAATATTGACATTGAAAATAAATGTTGGTTGCAGCGCGTAGCATAGTCTAACCATAATGCATATAACCCCGGGTAACAAGGAATAGGGTAAAGACTAGGAACATCCTTAGTGGCTAACAGTATTAGACACATGCATATGATTTATGTGATTAATCGGTGTATAGGTAACAAGGATGGTCCGTGTTATACTTGCCTTCCTCAGTGAACTGCTGCTGCACTTGATCTTCAGGAACGGAATCGTCGGCGAACTCGAACGGCTCGGCAACTACTCACATCGATCACCACACAAGCATCCACACATACATGCAAACAAGATTATTTAATTAGAACAGTACACCAAACATAAACAAAAGATGAAAAGAAGGCTTTAGAACTACTCTACGCTTCACTACGAACACGTGAGCACGAAAATCACTCAAATCGGAGTTAAAACGGAGAAACTACGCTAAAAACGGGCTCTAGGGGCTTGCTGGTAAAGATTTTAGACTTCCAGGGGTGTTTTTGAAAGAAACCAAGGACCTAAAACATAATTTCGTATAAAAACACAAGGGCTGCGGCGTAAAAACAACTTTCAGGACGGCGGGCATGATTTTTCAAAAGAACAGGGGCTAAAACGAAAGAAAAAGGACTTGGTTGTAAATACTTTTGAACTGCGCTGGACCGCGGGTTGATTTTTGAAAAACAGAGGGGCTCTTTTGAAAAAAAACGCCACGGCAGCGGGTGGATGCTGACGTCGGCTGACGTCACCGTCTACTGTGCCGTGGACCGGCCGTAGACCGCGAGCTCGGGTTCACGGTGGACCGGGTTCACAGCGACTTCGGGGTTTAGATCTCGGCCGTAGATTTTCAATCGGACGGCGGAAATTAGATCGGGTTCTCAGCTCGCCGGGGCTCGGCCGTCGCGGCGGCGCACGGCGGAGAGTTCGCCGGAGTTGGCTCGGGAAGGCGCTACGGTGGTCCAAAACTCGCCGTGTTTGATCCTAGAGGTAGAGGAGACGCCATAGGTTCGGTTTTGGGGTTGGAAGCGGGATTTGGCCGGTGGAGGCGGCTTGCGACGCACGGCGGCGGAGGGACTACCACGGCGAGGTCGTACGCGCGGAGGAGAGGGAGAGAAAAGGGGATTTTGGCCTCGGCTTGCTCCTTACCACACGGAGAAGCTTCGGGGCAACCTCTTGGCGACTCGGCGGCGGTGAGACGGCGGATTGATGGCGGCGGCGCGAGCTCGGGGTCGGCGGCTAGGGTTTGCGATGTGGGGGATCCGCGAGGAGGGGCGGCGGCTATTTATGGGGGCTTTAGGCTCCTTGGCGTGCGCGCCAAGTCGCGAGGAAGGCGGCGTGTGCGGAGCGGAGTCCGCGGCGGCGCGGGGCGGAGCGTGGCGGAGGAGTCCCTAACGCGCACGGCGCGAGGTAGAAGGCGATACCGACATGTGGGCCCGAGATGTCAGCCGCAGAGAGAGAGGAGTGCGGGCGCGCTGCGGACAGAAGGGAGAGGCGCCGACAAGTGGGCCCGGGACGTCAGTGGCTGCGGGAGAGAAGAGCGCGGAGCGGGCTGGGCTGCGGTAGCGCGACTGGGCCGTGCAGGGAAAGAAGGATTGGGCCGCGCGGAGGAGAAAAAGATGGGCCGCGCGACTGCTGGGCTGGGCTGCGGTGTTGAGCTGCGCAACGGGCCGCAGAAAAAGAAAAGGAAAGGAGAAAGAGTTGGGCCGCGCAGGGAGGTGGGCCGTGGAGAAAAGAAAAGGAGAAAGCTAGGCTGTTGGGCTGCTGGGCTGAAAAGAGAGAGGGAAAAAGAGAGAAAAAGAAAAGGTTTTTCTTTTATTCAAACACTCACTTGAATTCAAATTCACATTCAAATTTGAATTCAACAATCAAAAATAAATGCACCAGCATGTATGCAACAATAATGTTTCTATTTCCTATATTTGCTTTTAATTATTCAAAAATTTTATTTCCCTATATTATTTATGAGCACTTTAATATAAAAAGCCAATTAATTACTAAATTTTAAATTGGGCATTTTTAGGGTGTTACAAACCTACCCCCCTTAAGATGAATCTCGTCCCCGAGATTCGGACGTGGATTGGAAGAGATGTGGATATTCTGCCTTGAGATCATCCTCCCGTTCCCAGGTTGCCTCATCCTCTGTATGACGATTCCACTGAACCTTGCACATACGTATCACTTTGTTCCTGGTGACTCTCTCAGACTCCTCTAAGATCTTGACCGGATATTCCTCATAAGTAAGGTCCTCCTGCACATTCAATTCCTCTAACGGAATCTGTTCCTCTGGCACCCGTAAACACTTTTTCAGCTGGGACACGTGGAACACATCATGCACTCCCGCCAATTTCTCTGGTAACTCTAACTGATAAGCCACTTCACCTCTCCGTTCTAATATCTTGAATGGTCCAATGTAGCGAGGTGCTAGCTTGCCTTTAACATTGAATCTCTTCACACCTCTCATTGGTGACACCTTAAGGTATACAAAGTCACCAATCTCGAAGCTGAGGTCTCGTCGCCTCACGTCTGCATAACTTTTCTGCCGTGACTGAGCTGTTCTCAAATTCTGCCTAATGACATGTACTTGTTCTTCTGCCTGCTTCAAGACCTCAGGTCCAAATACCTTACCTTCTCCGGTCTGATTCCAAAACAACGGTGTCCTGCACTTTCTTCCGTACAACGCCTCAAATGGTGACATTCTGAGACTCTGCTGGTAGCTGTTGTTGTACGAAAACTCTGCATAGCACAAACTCTTATCCCAACTATTCCCATACTGCAATGCACATGCCCTCAACATGTCCTCCAGTATCTGATTTGTCCTCTCAGTCTGTCCGTCTGTCTGCGGATGATAAGCGGAACTGAAGTGAAGCTTAGTATCCATGGACTCATGTAACTTGTGCCAAAAGTGCGACGTAAACTGACTGCCTCGATCTGACACTATCTTCTTTGGTACACCATGCAAACATACAATCCGCTCCATATACAACTCTGCAAGTTTGGCACCAGAATATGTAGTCTTCACCGGAATAAAGTGAGCCACCTTCGTCAATCGGTCCACTATCACCCATATAGAGTCATAACCTTTCTGCGTGCGGGGCAATCCTGTTATAAAATCCATACCCACTTCTTCCCATTTCCACTCTGGTATCTTCATAGGCTGAAGCAAACCTGCCGGTCTCTGATGTTCGGCCTTAACTCTCTGGCATACGTCACAAAGAGCTACATGTGCTGCAACATCGCGCTTCAAACCATACCACCAAAATCTTTCCTTGAGGTCCAAGTACATCTTGGTACTTCCCGGGTGAATGGAATATGCTGACTCGTGCGCTTCCCGTAAGATAACATCCTTGATATGCTGCTGATCTGGCACCACTATTCTGTTACCATACCACACTGTTCCTTGATCATCCAATCGGAATCCTGGCGCTTTATCTGTCCCGATCTTCTTAACCAACTCCTTGATTTCCTCATCCTCCAATTGACCTTTTCGGATTTCTTGTTCAAGAGTTGACTCCACTTCTAGCTCAGCCACGTTAGCTACCATACCCAAGTTTAAGCGTTCAAACTCCCTACTAAGCTCTTCCGGTAAATTCTGACCCGGTAGCACATTCGCAAAACTCTTTCTACTCAAAGCATCGGCCACCAAGTTAGCCTTCCCTGGATGGTAGTGAATTTCTAGTTCAAAGTCATTGATCTTCTCAAGCCAACGACGTTGCCTCATATTCAACTCGGATTGCGTGAACACATACTTAAGGCTCTTGTGGTCGGTATAGATGTCGCACTTGTGTCCAATCAAATAATGCCTCCAGATCTTCAATGCGTGTACCACGGCTGCCAATTCCAGATCATGTGTCGGATAATTCAGCTCATGTCTCCTCAACTGTCTGGACGCATATGCCACAACTCTACCTTCCTGCATGAGTACACATCCCAATCCTTGACGAGACGCATCGCAATACACTGAGAAACTTTTAGTAACATCTGGCAGTACCAATACTGGTGCAGTGGTCAGCCTTTTCTTCAACTCCTCAAAGCTAGCTTGACACTGCGGTGTCCACACAAACTTGGCATTCTTTTCTAGCAATGATGTCAAAGGCTTGGCAATCTTGGAGAATCCCTCAATAAAACGCCGATAGTAACCTGCCATTCCAAGAAAACTCCTGATCTCATTGACATTCTGCGGTGGAATCCAGTTGAGAACATCCCTAACCTTCTTCGGATCAACTGCGACACCTCCATTTGACAACACATGGCCCAAGAATGATACCTCCTTCAGCCAGAATTCACATTTGCTTAACTTAGCATACAACTGATGTTCTCGGAGTCTCTGCATCACTAGCCTCAAGTGTTCCTCATGCTCTTCCTCATTTTTAGAGAAAACCAGAATATCATCGATGAACACCACGACGAACTTGTCAAGGTAATCCATGAACACGCTGTTCATCAAATACATGAAGTAGGCCGGTGCATTAGTCAATCCAAAGGACATAACTGTGAACTCATACAAACCATACCGGGTAGTGAAAGCTGTCTTGGGGATATCTGTCACCCGGATTCTCATCTGATGATAGCCTGATCTGAGATCGATCTTCGAGAACACACAAGCTCCTCTCAATTGGTCAAAGGAGATCATCGATCCTTGGCAGTGGGTACTTATTCTTGATAGTGACCTCATTGAGGGCTCGGTAGTCTATGCACATCCTCTGTGTCCCGTCTTTCTTATCAACAAACAACACTGGAGCTCCCCAAGGCGAACAACTAGGACGAATATACCCCTTAGCTAGTAGGGCCTTTAATTCTTCTTTAAGTTTCTTTAATTCTTTTACCCCCATTCTATATGGTCTTTTAGCTATGGGTGCTGTGCCAGGCATAAGTTCAATAACAAATTCAACTTCACGGTCCGGAGGCATACCTGCAATTCATCTGGGAACACATCTGGATACTCGTTCACCACTCGAATGTCCTTCAACTCTGTGCCTTCAGCATGATTGACCTGACCGGGCTCTGTGGTTTGGTTGCTTGATACTCAATCTTCTCCCCTGATGGAGTCACTAACTGAACAGCACGCTTGGAACACTGGATGACGGCATCGTACTTTGCTAGCCAGCTCATTCCCAAAATCAGATCCATCCCGATAGAGTTTAGAACTATAGGGGTGTGCTAAAAAGTCTACCCCCCTTATGTTAACTGCTACATTAGGACAACGTAATGTGGCCCGAAGTTCTCCCCCCGGTGAGTTAACTAACATGGTGTTCCCCATAGGTTGCATAAGCATCAAGTTCTTTTTCACGAAATCAGCAGATATAAAAGCATGCGAAGCTCCAGAATCAAACAAAACTGTAGCAGGTTGTGAGTTGACCGAGAACGTACCGACTACCACATCTGTGGCTACTTCTGCAGTTTCTGCTCCCACATGGTTGAGCTTGCCCCTGGCGTAGTTCTGCTGGCCTCGGTTTCCCTGTGCCTGCTGCTGATTTCCATTCTGAGTTTGTTGTGGCCCTGCCTTCTGGTTGTTGTTCTGACCGGTGGAATTCTGGACCCTCCGGGACAAAAGTTAGCATAATGTCCCTGTTCACCACAGTGATAGCATACCCTTGGGCCGACAGGAGTGGTGTTAGCCTGGGTAGTGCGTGAAGCCTGAGTGTTCTGCTGCACGTTCTGGTAGCGCTGCTGTTGCTGCTGGGGTGGTGCATACTGGGGACGCTGCTGGTTCTGGCTGCGGTTCTGAAGGCTTGATTGTCCCTGAGTGCGCTGCTGATTCACCTGCTGGGGGTTGTAGCGGGGGCGGATGTTGCTGCCAGATTGCTGGTTCATGAACTTTCTCTTCTTGTCCTCAATCTCACGACGCTTGTGCTCCACCATCAGGGCACCATCAACCAATGCACCGAAGGTTGGGAAGGTGATGCACATCAACTGTAGCCTGCAAAACATCCTGGAGTCCATTCCGGAAGCGAGTTTGCCTCTCTCATCTGTCGACACCTCATCTGGTGCATAGCGGGCCAGCTCAAGGAATTGTCACGATAGGCAGTGACGCTCATTCCCTCCTGCGTCAGGGCTAGGAACTCCCTCCTCTTAGGACCGTCAGTCCCTCAGGCACATGGTGAGCACGGAAGCTTCACTGAACTGCTGCCAAGTGGATCTGGTTGCGATCGGGTTGCGCATATTGGTATGCTACCCACCAGTCCGAGAGCGGCTCCTTCAAATTGTCCAGAGGCGTAGAGCACCTTCTCCCTGTCATCACACTGAGCAATGGTCGAGCTGTCTCTCCACTGCCTTGATCCAGTCTTCAGCTTCCATCGGGTCTTGGCGCGGGAGAACTTTGGCGGGCGCCCCTTCAAGAACTCTCCCTCCTGTCCCGGATGGGCTGGGGAGGTGGCTGAACAGGTGGATTCTGCAGGTCTGCTGCATCAAAGCTATGGCCTGAGTCAACTGTTGCATCGTCTGTGTCTGCAAGCGGACCAGATCCTCCGTGGGTGAGCGGCTGGTCTGGTTCTGGTTCGGGTTCTGGTTCTGGTTCTGATTGCCACCACCCGTCGATCCTCTTGTCCCAACCATCTGTCACAAATCAAAATCCCAAACATTCACAATCACAGTCATGTCTGAACCAGTGTCAAGAACAGAAGCAATCCCATTGGACAAGATTAAGGTACTCAGGCGATAGGAAAGGTGATAGATGATGTACAAAGAAGAGGTTAGGAAACCCAACTATCTATCCATTAAATACCTTATACCTTAATCCAACACTAGATGATTGCAGACTCTCGTCCACGCTCATCACAACCATTACAAAGATCCAATCACACATAAGCATAATGACAATTCATTCAAGCATTTAAAGTCCAAGGTTTACACAAGACTCGGGCACTATTCGACTAGTTTTGGACCCGAAAACGTTCTATTTGATCTCTACTGGCATTTAGGGTCGATGGTGGTGCGGTAAGCTAGGGGTGTTGTATCTAGTCCTTCTGCGTGGTGTGACTGTGCACCAAACTCTGGACTGCGTGGCGCAGGTCCTCACTTCTTCCTTGTTGTTGCTTCCTAACTCTACGGGCTTGGTCTCTAGCTCCTCGGGGTTCCCTTCTTCGACCTACTGCCTAAGAGCTCCTCGTGGGCATCCGGGTTGCGTGCCACCCAACGGGTACTCATCGATGCGGGTGGAAGGTAGCCACCAGTGCTCTTGCGGACTATCTTATCTCTATCGAGCCATCTATGGAAGTGAAAACTAGAGGAGGGCCTTAGTTTAAAGCTTAGAAAATTTTCAAAAAGAACAGAGGTAGAATAGAACACCATTTTTCAACAGAAACTCAACTCTAGGAGGTAAAATAATTTTTAGAGCAAGGGATTAAGCAGTTCTAATCGACCGTTCTATCTAGGCTGTGATCCTAACAGTCAGCACGGCTCTGATACCAACTTTGTAACACCCAGATTCCAAGAAATCGAATGCTTCCATATGTGTGCCCAGGATGTCCACAGGAACACATATAGATTACAAAATATGAATCACAGAGAACACAATGCTCGAATAAAATAGTTTATATCAGAGTTTAACACAAGACTTTAGTCTTAAACAAATAACACAGCGGAGACTTAATACTAACAAAACGTTCTAAACTAAGTAGAGCCTCAAATCCACAGGACACCGACTGTTGACACAGCTTAGTAGTCGGCAGATCCTCCGGAAACTCAAGCAAGCGTCTGATCATTCATTGCTCCATTCTGTTACCCATCCGGGATTTTGTTGAATAGTTGCAAGTGTAAGTAAAGCCAATCTTACTTAACAAGTATAACACGGGTTATGCAAGGACAAAAGGCTTGACACGGTTATACTGCATTAGCACTTTAGTTGATTCATTTTATTTTCTTCCAACTTACTACAAATGAGTAGATCCCAAGTATAAACCCATTAATAAGGTATAAGTGATTATAGAGCAAACCAATTTCAACCACTAAAATCATCTTCTAATCAAAAAGGATCCAGGCCGCTCGTATCCGTGAGCACGGCTATCATGATAGATCAACACTCTGCAGAGTTTCGCCCTTTACCCCGCCGGTCACATAAATCCAAAAGAACTTATGTTACGAGGACTTTCACAAAACACCCTAACAAGCACAGTAGCCGTTTGGTTCAACATAGGCAGCATAACCCGAGGCATCGAGATTGACGTACGCTCAGGGCGCAACGTGAGGGGGTCAATGGCGTCCAGAGCGAGAGCGCAATCATCGCAACGTGTGAAGCTGCCGTACATCGGGCGCTACATCACGGGACTTCGCCTAACGGGGCATAGCCAACGGATAAAACCGTCCTCGATGGATCAAACTATACTCTCACCCATGCACCCCACATACGCCTTTCGGTAACCACTGGCGAGCTAGAGACGTACAAGCTAGTTATCCAAGACCAGAGCCATTATAGTTCCAACGGCGGCGAACAAGTTCCTGGGTTGCCGCTTTAAGAACCGGACCTTATGGAGAGACATTAGAACAAAGCACAAAGCACATGCTCTAACTCCCTAGATCAAACCTTATAGAGACACTAGAACAAAGCACACAGCACATGCTCTAGTTCCCCGAACCATGTTGCTAAAAAAGCATCTTTTAATCATCATTGAAGTGAACCATTAATTCAATATTGACATTGAAAATAAATGTTGGTTGCAGCGCGTAGCATAGTCTAACCATAATGCATATAACCCCGGGTAACAAGGAATAGGTAAAGACTAGGAACATCCTTAGTGGCTAACAGTATTAGACACATGCATATGATTTATGTGATTAATCGTGTATAGGTAACAAGGATGGTCCGTGTTATACTTGCCTTCCTCAGTGAACTGCTGCTGCACTTGATCTTCAGGAACGGAATCGTCGGCGAACTCGAACGGCTCGGCACTACTCACATCGATCACCACACAAGCATCCCACACATACATGCAAACAAGATTATTTAATTAGAACAGTACACCAAACATAAACAAGATGAAAAGAAGGCTTTAGAACTACTCTACGCTTCACTACGAACACGTGAGCGCGAAAATCACTCAAATCGGAGTTTAAACGGAGAACTACGCTAAAACTGGGCTCTAGGGGTTTGCTGGTAAAGATTTTTATGACTTCCAGGGGTGTTTTTGAAAGAACCAAGGACCTAAACATAATTTTCGATATAAAAACACAAGGGCTGCGGCGTAAAAAACAACTTTCAGGACGGCGGGCATGATTTTTTTCAAAAGAAAGGGGCTAAAACGAAAGAAAAAGGACTTGGTTGTAAATACTTTTTGAACTGCGCTGGACCGCGGGTTGATTTTTGAAAAACAGAGGGGCTCTTTTGAAAAAAAACGCCACGGCAGGCGGGTGGATGCTGACGTCCGCTGACGTCACCGTTCTACTGTGCCGTGGACCGGCCGAGGACCGCGAGCTCGGTTTCACGGTGGAACCGGTTCACAGCGACTTCGGGGTTTAGATCTCGCCGTAGAATTTTCAATCGGACGGCGGAAATTAGATCGGGTTCTCAGCTTCGCCGGGGCTCGGCCGTCGCGCGGCGCACGGCGGAGAGTTCGCCGGAGTTGGGCTCGGGAAGGCGCTACGGTGGTCCAAACTCGCCGTGTTTGATCCTAGAGGTAGAAGGAGACGCCACTAGGTTCGGTTTTGGGTTTGGAAGCGGGGTTTGGCTGGTGGAGGCGGCTTGCGACGCACGCGGCGGAGGGACTACCACGGCGAGGTCGTAGCGCGAGGGAGAGGGAGAGAAAAAGGGGATTTTGGCCCGGCTTGCTCCTTACCACACGGGAAAGCTTCGGGGCAACCTCTTGGCGATCGGCGGCGGTGAGGACGGCGGATTGGATGGCGGCGGGGCGCGAGCATCGGGGTCGGCGGCTTAGGTTTGCGATGTGGGGATCCGCGAGGAGGGCGGCGGCTATTTATGGGCTTTAGGCTCCTTGGCGTGCGCAGCTCAAGTCGCGAGGAAGGCGGCGTGGTGCGGAGCGGAGTCCGCGGCGTAGCGCGGGGCGGAGCGTGGCGGAGGAGTCCCTAACGCGCACGGCGCGATGTAGAAGGCGATACCTGACATGTGGCCCGAGATGTCAGCCGCAGAGAGAGAGGGTGGCGGCGCGCCTGCGGACAGAAGGGAGAGGCGCCGACAAGTGGGCCGGGACGTCAGTGGCTGCGGGAGAGAAGAGCGCGGAGCGGGCTGGGCTGCGGTTAGCGCGACTGG